>CM019148.1:256084886-256133432 GCA_009733165.1 Naja naja | reverse complement strand
AGGATGGTCAAAAAAAAAAATGAAACTTAAGAAGGTAATTAAAAAAGGAACATTTATGAAACTAGGCATGTTAGAAAGGTCCAGAAGGATAGAGAGAGCAGAAAGGTAAAGAGAGAGAGAGAGGATTCAAACTGATAGAGAAGGGATAGCGGATAAAAGAGAGGAGAAGGAACAAGAAACAAGAACAAAAGATAGAGAGATACGAGAATCTGGGAATACATAACAAAGAGAGAAACTTGTTTGCATAGAGACAATGGCTGGTATTATTTAAAAGGGGTTCTGCATGAAGAAATGGTAATAAGAATCTATTGTAATTATAAAAGTGTAAAACAATAGGGGTTACTGACAATTTTACTGGTAAAAGGTCACATTTTTCATTTCTTATCCACAAAAGAAAGCTAAATGATGATTAGATGAATTGAATTAATTGAAATGATTTTAGAAAGTGCTTAAAATGGGATTTGTCAATAACCAAGATTAGTTATTTTTATTATTATTTTGGAACCATAAATAAATTTTAGGGGGATATGTGTTGCAGAACCCAACCGATTAGAGATATATTGTAAGGAGCTTTTTCCATTTTTTTCTTTTTCTCTATCTTTCGTTTTGAAGGAATGACTATGATTATGTTACTATATTAACCACTGAGGTGTCACTTTCAAAGTAGTAAAAGGGGTGCAAGTCTAGGTTTCTTTTTCATTCTTTTTAGTGTTAACATGGGTATGGATTTAGAATTATGGTGAGAATATGTGATGAAAGGGCAAATCTGACGGACAAAAGAATTCTGTAAATGATAAAGAGTATTAACAATGTGAAGATAATTAAAGGTTAGACATGGATGAACTTTATCTTTAATATGATGGGCAAATATATTGTTATTTGTAAGATTTATACATGAAGTTTTTAAAATATATATGTATATTTGCAATTAACTTTCGAAATGAACTGGGGGCTATACAGAATGAGATTAAGATTTGAGATTAGGATTAATTTTTTGACCCTTTGTCCGCTAAAATGGAATAGAAGTGAAGTCAAATGTTTAAAAGGAATATAGATCTACTGTCACATTTGCATGTAAAAGTGATGACTCGGGAACATGCTGTCTACTGAAAAGAGCTGTTTTAAAAATTGTTAAAATTGAATAAAATTTGGTTAAAAAAAAAAAAAGAAAAAGAACTGCTTAGAAGAGGAATAAATTATAGATGGTTGATACCAGAAGGCCTTCTGTTTACATGGGAACAAAGACATAAATTGACACGGTTGAAAAGGCGGAATCATTTTGCTATGAATATATTAGAGGAAAGGAGGAAGATACAAGAAAAAGAAGAGCCCTGATTGAACCTCAAAAGGAGTTGATAGCAGTAATTGAAAAAGAAAAGGAAAAAGAAGAAGGCAGAAGAAGTAGGGGGTGCCCAGAGAGCGAAGAGAAATAAGATCCACCAGAGCAATAAATCCCTCTTACAAAATCTAAAATGGAGGAAAGAAAACTGGTTCTGATGAATATAAATGGACTCAATTCAATTATTAAAAGAAGGAAAGTATTTCATAAATTGGAGAAATTAAAATTTGATATAATTTGCCTACAAAAGTACATATTAAAAAACAACATGAACACATATTGAAACAAAAAATTAGGAAAATTGTTTACTTCATTGGCACAATGTAAAAAAAAAGAAGCGTGGTTCTATATATTAAAGAAACAATTTGGCTGAATTAATTTATACAGATGATGATGGAAGAATCTTAATGGTAGGAATAATGGACAATAATACTAAAATACTTTTAATAGCAATATATGCTCCAAATGACCACAAGAGGAATTTTATAACAAACTCCATAAAAATAATTGAACTGGACTACGTTAATTTATGCATGATGGGAGATTTTAATGGAATAATTAATGAGCAGCTGGACTATAAATCACAAAAAGCCACAAAGAAAGCTAGAAAGAAACTACCAAAACCCTTTTTTCGAATGATAGAAGAAATAAATTTAAAAGATGCATGGAGAAAGAGAAATATAGGAAATAAACAATATACATTTTATTCAAACAGGCATGAATCATGGTCAAGAATAGATATGATATGGACATCAGCTGATCTATTTTTTAATATACAAAAAATTGAAATAGAAGCAATTACTTGGGCCGATCATAATCCAATGATTATTATTTGGAAAGGACAAAAGATGAGATCTAGATGGACATTAAACAATAAGATATTAAAGGAAGAAGATTTTAAACAGAAAATGGAGAGAGAACTGGTATTCTTTTTTAAAGAAAATAAGAAAGAGGATACATCGTTACAGAATCTCTGGGACACGATGAAGGCCTATACAAGAGGCTTGATAATTGATTATACAAGGAAAAGAAATACCAAACATCTGGCTTGTCTATTTTGACATTTGGAATCTAATTATTTATGATCCTGGCTTGTTGACTAACTATAACCTTGCCTCTTCCTTGATCTGGCTTTGTAAATCTTTTGCTTGACTTTGGACTGCTGGACTTAGAAAATTGCCTTGCTCAGCTGAGTTTTATCCACAACTAGCTGATAACCCGGTGTTGCCTGGGTATTTATCTATCCCAATCCTGTATTAGACAGGAATGGTGATGTCAAGTAGCAATGTAAGTGCAGCATGGGCTGTCCTCCCTCCTTCCATTAACATCTCCGCAATTTCTGAAGAGGTTATGGCAAGAGAAAGTCCTCCCTGAGCTCTGATTTTGGTGATTATTAAATTAATTAAAAATGTTTTCCCTGTGCACCCAAAAGTGTCAAGAAATGTCCTCTCATGTGTCATCTGTGTGAAATACATCGTGTCGGTCTCGTAGTGTTGCAGGCAGGCCCCCTTACAAATGCCCCCTTGTGGAGTACTGTGAAGCCATTACCATGGCAACTCCACTGCACTGTAGCTGTATCTTAACAGAACACAGGCCCAAAGGGATGTTATTGCCTTACTATTGGGATTTGTAGAGGCAAATCTTCGTAACGTTCCTTGTGCCTGAGGACTGTATCTGGTTTCTGAAGGGGGTCCTTTAAAATGCCACAAAGTGAAGTTACTGAAGCATATAAAACCTGGAGATACAAATGGTGTTAACAACCTTATGTTTTAATCCTCATGGAATATATAATTTTACACTCAATTATTCAATATTTTCCTGCAATTTCTCACCAGTTTGCATAAAACTGCAATACGTTTTAAATTGAGCAGGGAGTTGCAGCTTATTTTAAATGATCAACCTCCTTCAGCTTCCTGGAGCAATCCAAAATAAAAGGAATAACAGAATAACAAAAGAAATATCCAGTATGAAACAAACACTTGGCTTTCCTCAGAAAATCTCCTTAGCAGAACTATTTCCATTGCACTTTAACTTGCTTTAATTTTCTTGCATTATGACTAAAAACGTTGCCTGAATTCATTTTTCTCTTCCCTCCCTTTACCCCATTGTCTATGT
Source organism: Naja naja (assembly GCA_009733165.1). Classification (NCBI taxonomy): domain Eukaryota; kingdom Metazoa; phylum Chordata; class Lepidosauria; order Squamata; family Elapidae; genus Naja; species Naja naja. The sequence continues at coordinate 256,129,978 of CM019148.1, read as the reverse complement.
TTTGTGACTCTTAGACTCGAGCCTAGGAAATGGCTAGCAATGCAAACAGCTTTGGAAGGAATTTAACAAGTGTATAGAGCCGTGGTGGCAAACCTATGGCATGCATGCGGAAGTGGTGCAGAGCCATTACTGCCGCACGAGCACTCATCCAGGAAAGGTCTATTGCGCATGTGCCGCCCACCCACCAGCTGATGGTCAGGTATCTGGCGCATGCGCGCGCACGATGGTGCTCAGGAGACACTCGCACATGTGTAGAAGTGCATCGCATGTGCAGGGGTCACGTGCACATGTGCAGAAGCATGCAGCACAGGTCGCTGGGTTACACACGCGCGCAGGAGGCATGGGAGGGCCTGCACACATTGCCTTCTGGGTGATGGCATGCGAGCACAAGCAGGCAAGCGCATGCGCAATTATCGGCACAGGAGCCCAAAAAGGTTAGCCACCACTGGTATAGAGGATTAAATAGTGAATTTTTATTATGGCTAAAACCTGCCATTTGAGATCACAAGTTACAGAGTGAATAGAAGTTATACATTTAGTCCTCAATTGATCATCCTTCAAAGTTATGACGGCACTGGAAAAAGTAACTTATGACCAATCATCACACAACCGTGTGCTGGCTACTGGCATGTGTATGGCATATGACAGTTGCAGTGTGCAAGAATCACATGATCCCCATTTGTGACCTTCTCAGAAGGCTTCTGACAAGCAAGGTCAATGGGAAACCACATTGCTTAACTCAGTGCGTATAGAAGCCAAACACTCCAAAGTTCAGAGAGACAGGCAGAGACTCTGGTAATTCTGCAGGGCAAAATTAAGGGCTAGGAGGTTTCCACATGGTTTACTTGGCTGCTCTGTGTCTGCAGAAATCTTGAGCCATCTGATCATACTGCATGTGCTTTTCTTCTCAGCCTAAAGACCTTTTCTCCATTTTCTGTCATTTCTCTGTTCACCGATTAGAATAGAAAAATCATTCCAAACTACAGAGGCTTTACATAAAGGCTACAGTTGTTCTGACCAAGGTTTCCAAACCGTAATTACACACACACATCTTTTCAAAACAAGACTTAGTTTATTGCAACACTGGGAATTGTTTTCATTCCCAGCCAAATTAATCTTAAACAGTCCCGAGATAAGCACACACCTTTCAGTTCTGTGAAGGGCTGCCAAAAACAGAAGGTTCAAATGAACTGGAAAAGAAAGCAACTGAAGTACAAAGAGCTTTCAGAATGACTTTGAACCAATCGAACTACTTTGCTTCCTGAAAAGATATCGTCATCTTGGCCTGACCTTTATACCTTATGGCAGGGGCAATCACCTTCCAGCCTTACTTCCAAGTTTAGTTTAGTTTATTTGGACTTATAGGCCCTCTCGAAGGACTCAGGGCACATAAAATGAACAATACAAAAATTAAAACAATTTTAAAAATATTAAATTACAGCCAAATAAACATTCCAAGTTAAAACCCCAATCCCCTGTCAGTCCAGGCGGATTGTGAAAATAACCATGTTTTAAGGTCACGGCGGAAGGAGTGGAGATCAGCGGCCAGGCACAATTCCAGGGGTAACTGGTTCCAGAGGGTGGGTGCTCCCACAGAGAGGCCCTCCCCTAGGGGCCACCAGCCTACAATTTTAGCTGGGTACCCCAGGAGGCCCGTCTGTGGGAGCGACTGGGAAATTGGTGTTCATCGATGGCAGGAGCGTTCTTGCAAGTACCGGCCAAGCCATATAGGGCTTTATACGTTGTTACCAGCACCTTGAATCTCACATGGAGGGTAACGGGTAGCCAATGTAGGCCGCGCAGGAAGGGTGTGATATGGGAGAATCGGGGCGCTCCATCACCACCGGGTGGCGCATTCTGCACCAGCTGAAGTCTCCGTATGACATGCAAGGGCAGCCCCATATAGAGAGCATTGCAGTAGTCAAGTCTACAGGTAACGAGTGCATGAGCGCAGGCATATACAATGGAATGAAGGCTATTGCTGAGTGCACTGGGTTGTATCCCAAAAATTGTAAGCTGCCCTGAGTCTTCGGAGAAGGCAGCATATAAATATGAAAAAAAAATGAGTGACCACGCACAGCACATCCCGGTCCAAATAGGGAGCAAATGGCACACAAGGCAAACCTGTGCGAATGTCCCCCTGGTGACGGCTCCCACCTGCTCCTCCAAACTGAGCCTCGCATCCAGGAGGACACCCAAGTTGCTCACCCTATCCACAGGGGGCAACACCTCTCCCCACATGACCAATGGTGGAATCTCTTGGATTATCCGAGATGTCAGTACACACAGCCACTCAGTCTTGTTCGGGTTGAGCCAGAGCCTGTTCCTCCCCATCCAGTCCCGCACCACCTCCAGGCAACAGGATATCATGGAGAGACCATCACTGAGGTGGTCCAGGGTGGAGGTGAAAAGCTGGGTATCATCAGCATATTGATGATACCTCACCTCAAAACCAAGGATGATCTCACCCAGCTGCTTCATGTAGATGTTGAACAGGAGGGGAGAAAGGACTGGCCCCTGCAGCACCCTACAAGTGAGGGGCCTAGCGGTCAACCGCTCCCCCCTGCCAACACCAACTGTGTCCAGCCCAAGAGGTAAGAGGAGAACCACCGCAATATGGTGCCCTCCACTCCCAGCCCCCCGAGCCGGCGCAGTAGGATACCATGGTCGATGATATCAAAAGCCGCCGAGATGTCTAACAGGACCAGGACAGAGGAACAACCCCTGTCCCGAGCCCTCCAGAGGTCATCCATCATCACAACCAATGCCGTCTCCATGCTGTAACTGGGCCTGAATCCCGATTGGTATGGGTCCAGGTACTCAGCTTCCTCCAGGAACCTCGGCAGCTGCTGCACCACCACACTCTCAAAAACTTTCACCAAAAAGCAAAGGTTGGAGACTGGATGAAAGTTGTCTAAATTGGCTGGGTCCAAGGCAGGCTTCTTGAGGAGGGGCCTTACCATCGCCTCCTTCAAGGCGGCGGGAAAGGATCCCTCTCGTAAAGAAGTGTTGGTAACTGCCTGGAGTCAGCCAAGTGTACCCTCCCAGGCGGCATAAACCAGTCAGGAGGGACACGGGTCCAACAAACACATAGTGGCGCTCAGCCGCCGCATGGTCCTGTCCACCGTATCCAAGGATACAGGCTCAAACTCCTCCCAGATAACATGAACAAGACTCAATGCCCCCTCTGTCTCCAACTCTAGCCAGGCGGAGTCCAGTCCGGCCCAGATCCGAGCAATCTTATCTGACAGATGTTGACTAAACTCCTCGGCACGTCCCTGTGCAGGGTCCTCTCCCTCCCTCCGATTAAGGAGGGAGCGAGTGACCCTGAACAGGGCAGCCGCGATTATCTGTGGACATGATGAGAGCGGAGAAGTAAGCCTTCTTCGCCACCCTCATTGGTGCCAGATAAGTCCTGGAAACGGATCTTAACTGGGATTGGTCAGACCCAGACCGGGATGCCCTCCACCTGCTCTCTAGGCCCCTCCTCCTACGCTTCATCTCCCGGAGCTCCATGAAAAACCAGGGAGCCACTCGGGATCTGCGCCGGGTTAAGGGCCGCAAGGGGACAACTCAGTCGAGAGCCCCGGAGGCCGCTTGTTGCCAGGCATCCGCTAGGGCCTTGGCCGAGTCGTGAATATGGTAACTTATGTTGCCCCTTTTGTTTCAGCTGCTCTCACCTTCTAGCAGTTCTGCGCACATGCGCACTGGGAACAGGCTCCCCAGGGTTGTCTGCCTTGCTGCTGCCAGACTCCGAAGGCTCTGAAGGCAGCACCCCACTCCCAGATGGTCCTGGCCCCATCTCTGCATTGGACACAGGACCCTCGTCCCAGTCCTCTCCAGACTCCCTGACTGGTCTCTGTTCTTCCCCACTGTCATATTCCGCTGCCATCTGCACCGGCTGCTGATGAACTACAACAACAGTGAAGGAAATGATGTTACGATAATTTTTAATATCTTTGTTTTTTTATAATTCAAGAAAGAATTGATCTTGAACTATATATTTCACATGACACTCATCTAGCAGGAAATGGTTTCAATTTTCCGAAATACAGCCGCTTAACTCCTTGAGAACAGGAGGGATTACTTCAACATCTTCTATGGGATGGGCTCCTAATGAACTATACAAGAGGGGGTGCCACTATTTATTCATTAATGAATTCTGCTGAGCTTGAACAGTCCTTGCCAATCAGATATGGGCGTACTTAGTCAGAAAATGTAAGCAGTTCCTGATTTCTCTGTCGATACAATCATTAAAAGACCTGCATATGTATATAAAAGACAAAACACAATTCACCTCTGGCTCAGAGAGAGAGCTGGCAAGGCAAGATGAAGCTTTGGGCTGGTTTCCACCTGATTTTCCTGGTTGTTAGTCCTGTGGAGGGAGAAGTCTCAAATTATGTCACTGGAGGAGCCCAGAACACTGAAGCCACTTGCTGTGCACGTGAGTTCCAGCTGTGTGATCTTTCAGTTTGCTTCTTAGCCTCTGTGGGATGTCTATGTGCAGGAGCAGAAAGTTAGTACTTATTTATTTCCCAATAAAGCCAATTCATAAGAAAAGGAATACTTGCCTCATGTTCTTTCTTCTGTCCACAACTACTGTGAGCAGAGAAATTTAGGCATTGCTGACTTGCAGTTTTGCAGGTAAAGAGATGGCTCAGGAACAGGTGGGGGTAGAATCTGGCCATAGTGAAGTTCTGCTTAATAAGCATTTATTGAGGATGGTGGTAGGATTTAAAGGTTGGAGAAAGTTGAATTGTGATGCTCTTTGAGGGAAAGGAGCTCTTTAAAAGAAGCCATTTAAAAAAAGACTTACTTTTTAATCAGTAAAACAAAATTAATCTTGACTTATAACTTTTAGGTGACATTTTGCTCATGTGGAACATATATTAGATCAGGTTTTGATTTCCACAAAACATGGATTAAATCTGGAAGCTGCAATGGTTCAAAATGGAATAGCACAAGCAGTAACCAGCACATCTCAATGTGCCTATATGTGACCACTGCTATGAGAGTTGCATTGGTTGCCAGTTGGCTTCTGGGTGCAATTCAGAGTATTGGTTGTTCCCTTTAAAGTCTTGCAAGGCATAGGACCTGGTTGCCTGGGAATAATGGCTTTCTAAAAGATATATGTCTTCAAGTTGTAAATTTTACTAAGAGTCATATATCTATGATGAGAAAGAAAAGACTGTAGCAGCCAAATTAAGAATGGGTTTTGGACTAGTACAAACTCAACCACAGGCTGAAGATCACTGTCATACATGTTGTTTGCATGTATCAACATTCCCCAGTGACACTCAAACTCCCACCATGATCATCCAGCAAGCCCAACAGTTCCAAAGATGTCTGCTATGGTTATCCTTTCCCCCTGGAATTATCATGCTTTCTTTAGGTAATCACTTTTTACTGGAGATCTCTGTGAGTTCATTGCATTACAACAAGCATAACATATTCCTACAACAGAGATTATGGTGATTTCATACTGGGGGGGGGGGTCCTTCACAAAGGTCAACTTCAGTCCCAGACATATGTTTTGAGAGCAGGGTTTGCCTGAACTAACCCATTCGACCATCCCTAATCTTCCCCTAGAGACAGAAGCCAGAAACTGCAAGGACCTCCTGGAACATGGAGAGACTCTGAATGGCTGGTACACAATCTACCCAACCAAGGGGAGCCCAATGCAGGTTTTTGTGACATGGAGACAGATGGAGGAGGCTGGTTGGTAAGCTGGAGCCCTCCAGAGGAGGAGGAAGAGGTGGTTGAATAGATGATTATCTACTTGAACATAAGAGAAGAGCAAGAAGCCCAATATTTTTGAACAAGTGATCTCCACGCTGCCATTTTTGTTACAAAACAATAGCAACTGTTGAGGGGGCCTTCAGCCTTGTCTCCTGTCAAGAGACTAATGGTGGACAATTTGCTGCCTTGGGGCTTAATAAAACCCTCTTGAGCCCAAGGAAGCAGAACACTTTCCTGTTATTGTGAGATTGAACAAACAGGAAGCCCTAAAATAGAGCTATCACAGCTCCAAATTCTGTCCATTTATGGGATGGATATTTCCCACTTTGTGGCCCTCATCTCTTATCATTAGGAGCCCTCCCTCAGGAAGCCAACAAGGGAGAAGAGCAGCCATGCCTACCTGTGCTTGCACTTTCCCTTCTCTTGATAACAAGAAAACTCAGAGAAGAAGCCATTATTGGTAGTTACAGGGTCATCCAGACACTGACCATGATCTCCATTGTAGGGGAAGTTCCCGTTCATCTATTATTCCAATCTGAGTAGGGAATCTTGGGGAAAGGACAAAAAGTTAAGTTGGTATCTTCCCCTGCAGACATCTCTGACTCTGATTTTTTTCACGTCGCTTGGAAATATGTATATTTGCATCTCCTGCATTCCTCCAAAGGTCTGCCAGGATTCTCATCTCTAGCAATAAATTTATCACAGCATCTTTATAATAAATAAATTCGGCTGATTGGGTCATCTCTCTAAACCTTCATACTAAGTTTCATGGATCTATGAAGGATCTATCTATTTGTTCCTCACCATAATATGCTCTAATCCAAGGGTCTTCAAACTTGACAGCTTTAAGACTTCTGGACTTCAACTCCCAGAATTCCTGGGCTAACATGACTGGAGAAGGAATTCTGGGAGTTGAAGTCCACAAGTCTTAAAGCTGTCAAGTTTGAAGACCCCTGCATCTAGTAGCCACACCAAATTAGGCATGTTCTTCATGGATCTTTCCAGTATGGGGGACAAGCTTTGGATTTGTTTAGTGATTTGTTGATTTAAAACATTTAATTGAGAACACTTTTTCTTTAACACAATGGGCAGTAGGATTTTTTTTTCCTATGGGTCTTTTTGCCATTTGGCATTGAGATGATATAAAATATATTATACCTATTCCAAGACTTGAGAGATTAAAATAGCTTTTTAGCAGCAAAATACAGTGACATCCAGTCTCAGTTGCTCCCTACTATAACTATGACAGACTCAGTCCTATTTCTTTTGCACAACAAGGCTGAAAGACAGTGTTCCACTTCAGAAATGACTTAAGATTAGGAAAGCAGCTTCTCCATCAAACAAATGTTGAGGTAGCATTCCCTCTCTTTCCACCAGCTCTTCCAGAGGCGGCAGGATGGGTCTATCGATTTCTACCGTGACTGGAAATCATACAAGAAAGGATTTGGAAGTCAAGGATCAGAATTCTGGTTGGGCAATGATAAGATCCATCTTCTCACCAGCTCGGGTAAGCCCAAAATCTCCTCTTCTACTTGATACTCAGTTTGATATACATTAAGTCCATTTCCACAGATAATGCTTATTTTATCAGAATTAATTATGTAAGGAAAGATGAGTATCCTTCCACATTGAGCCTATAAATATTACCACAGGCTCTTTTTGCACCACAGAAACACAGTATGCATAAAGGAAACGCTCTGATCTGTTTGTGTCAGTCCATAAGACTTAACTTCCATTTCTTTCCATAGAGATGAATGGTATATTCCAAATTTATAAATCAAATCTGGGAAAAACATATGTTTTTTTCCTGTAATTTGGAAATTGTCTTGCAGCTTTATGCAGCCTGATTCCCCAAGGGGGTTAATCATTAACCAAAGAAATAAAATGCTAGAATCAGGGAAAAAGGAGAAAGTTGTCTTCTTTCTCTGGAGGACCATAAATTCTCCTGTTTTCAAAAAAGTACATGGAACCAGGACATCGAGCACCAATCTATACCCCTCCTTACTGCCTTACCCATCACGTGTAGGTAGAAAGTTCTTAAAAGATCAAAGATCACTTTTGGATGAATTGTGCACAAAGTCCAGAAATGTCCAATGCTTGTGATTCTGTCCTTCCATATTAGTTAATTAGCGCTGCTTTTGAATAGACATGGCTCATAATCTCACATGTCTTTATGGAATGAAAGTCTACTACAATCATCAATATGCTTCCCTTATGGACTTCTGCAACTCTAGTATTCATTCTCTAATAACATCTATCCTTTGGAATTCAGGAACACAGCAGTTGCGGATTGATCTGGAAGATTTCAACGGTTCCACAACCTTTGCAACATATTCCAGTTTCAGAATTGCAAATGAATGTGAAAATTACAAACTAAGCGTGGGTTCCTATTTAGGTGGCAACATGCGTGAGTATTACACAGAATGCCTCTTCATTTGAGTACCTTCTGACAACAAATGTAACAAATATAAATGTCACATGACCTGATGCAGAATGCAGAAGCATTTTAAGCCAGGATCTGCTTAATTCCTTTGTGTTCACTGGGACAATGATTTGGCCAGATATCCTCTGCAAACTGTAAATATGAACCAAGAACATCATTCCAACTCATTCCCTGAGTGGAATGTTGAGGAGGGATGAGGCCACAGGTTGCCCACCCCATTTTGACTTTAATACATTCAAAATATACGATCCAATTTTCATAGGGCATCTACCTAAGGCAGAAGCCTTCAGAAGCTGTCAGGCAGCATATGACGGTGTGAACCATTTTGGGTAGTTTGTTGCAACACCTGAGCATCTTTGGGTTTGAATAAGGGTTTTACTGTAGCTGTCATTGCTGATGTTGTTTGAAGAGACTCACAAGTTCAATATGGCTGTATTTCACAATTGCCAGTGAAAATAATTTTCTATAGATTGGTTTGGAAAGAAATATGTAAGAGGTTGTGGCCATTCTCCTTCCCACATTGTGTAATGAATGCTGAGTACATTGTGACTTTGGTAAAGGAATATTTCTTCTGCTCCTTCCAGAAAAAACCCAAAGCTAATTTCATTAGGAAACCCCAAAGTTCTCTTTCTAAGAGATGGCAATTGACACATCATTTTATGATTTCACCTTGACTTTGATGAAGTCAGAATCATTTGGAGGATACTTGGTTTAAAATGTAGGATAGAAATTGATTTATTAATGCATGTTCTTAACCCATATGGTAAGAAAAATATTTTTACTTCCTTGGATTAATGAAGGGATAAGCAATCAATGGCTGGTGCACCACTGAAACTCAGCAGCAAATGCCATTTTTTCCAGTGACTTTATTTCTTAAACATTCCCCAAAAAATCAGATTGAACAAAACTTCCATCCTGCTCCTTCTAGTTCTGATAGCATATCAAGGGAAAGCTTATAACCCTTCAACTGATCCAGGAAACAAAATGTGATCCTGGACTCAGCCAAGTTGTCCATATTTTGGCTTAATGTATTAACAGGTTTCAATCATTCTGGTTTATCAATCATGCTCACAATGGTATATTCAGCCACTCAGGTTAAGCTGACCATGACTTCAAGAAACATAAATCACTATAACACACATTGAATAATCTTGATTGGGCTGGCTAGTGATGCCAATGTTCAAATCATGGAGATAGTGCAAACAAACCACATTAATATTCAATCTCTTTCTAATTCTTAGTGGTGGAGGTGCATTTTTCATTTGTAAAACCTCCTGCAGGTTTTCATTCCTGGAATATATGAACTTAGTGCTTCCTCTGTGATTTCCTCCTTTTAGGTGATTCTTTCTCAGGACACAATGACCATGCATTCTCTACCAAAGACAGAGACAATGATATCTATGATAGAAATTGTGCCGAAAGTTTCAAAGGAGGCTGGTGGTACACCAAATGCCACTCTTCCAACCTGAATGGCCTGTATCACAAAGGGGAACATACCTCTTATGCTGATGGCATCAACTGGGCTGCTGGAAAAGGGTACTATTATTCTTACAAGTATGCAGATATGAAAATTAGACCACAATAAATGAAACCATTGTTTGTCAGATATTTCAACAGACATCACCTCAAAAGTACTAGCAGATTAATATCCTCCTCTATTTTCTAGCTGAAAAAGCAAATTAAATGCAATCAATTTTAAAACTGTTCCTTTGTGTGTTCACTGGATTGTACTCTCTTATAGTACTCCCCTTTTTAATTACATGAGGATAGCAATAGCACTTAGACTTATATACCACTTCACGCAGTGGTAAAATGTTACTGGTTAGGCCTGGTTCAGCCAAACCGGAAGTAAAAACACCTACCAGTTCAACAGAAATGGTAGCTCTGATGATCAGCTGAGAGGATAAAGAAGAGAAAAGCACAGGAGCAGCTGCCCCACCCTCCCCAGCACTTTTCTTTATCCTCTCAGCTGATCAGCGTGGCAGAGCCTCAGCTGGTATTTGGAAAGCTGGGCACGCACATTGGGTGTGCGCATACATGCACAAAGTGCGCAATCACTGGTAGGGAAACTAGTAGAATCCCACCACTGGCTTCACAGTGCTTCTACAGCCCTCTTTAAGCAATTTACAGAGTCAGCATATTGCCCCTAACAGTCTTGGTTCTCATTTTACCCACTTTGGAAGGATGAAAGGCTGAGTCAGCCTTGAGCCTGATGAGATTCACTCTGTTAAATACTGGCAGCCGGCAGTAAGCAGAAGTAGCCTGCAGTACTGCATTCAAACTACTGAGCCACCAAGGCTCATGGGGATGGGGTTTAAATGCTTCTTTATTTTGCAAAATTTTTGGAAGAGAAAGAGAAAGGTGCTCCTGAAAATTGTGCAGCTGATATTTACCTATATTTACCTGTAATCTATAAGTAGGTAAAGTAACACAACAGTTCCTACTCATTTGTCTGTCTGTGCTTTATGAATCAACTTCAACATGATTCACTTGGACCTCTTAGTAAAGCACCCTTTAAAGCTTTTCATAAACCAGTTGCCTTTTAATGACTAAGTTAGGAGAAGCAATATATGAGAATGCCGTGTCAGTGCTTTTCATAGTCAAGGAAATCTGAAGAATGTAACTCAGATCAAATCTTTAGAACCAACTTGTAAGGGGAAAAAATGCTTCCTTTCAGCTACTGATTCAGCCACATAATTCACACTGAACAGGAAGTCTAACTCACTAAATAACTTGGTTTAATTAGTTTTTGGGAAACCTGGTGCTTTACAAAAAGTTACAACCTTTGGGGAAGTGTTTTCAACACTCATACAATATAATTTACTACTGAGAGGAAATGCCTTCTAAAGAGAAACAAATCTGTCTCTCATCCCTAATCTGTCCCGCCACAAGAGTCTTTGAATCTCCAAAGTATGACTATAATCCCTTGAAGGTTAGTCAGATGTGATGTTTTATCGTACATAATGAAGACCCCTTTCTCCATAATTGATCCTGAGATTACACAACTCCAGAGTACTCTTTCTGTATCCCCTGTATGAACTTCTGCAGAATTCTTCTTTAAGACTGTTTTGGAAGAGAGTTTGTTGGATACATAGGGTGAGGCGGGGAGGGGGCAGAGTGAAACAAAAGTCAATTGGAGATTAAAGGGTCCAAGCCCAAAATGGCCATGCAGGATGATGCTGGATCGATTATCCAAAGATGCAAAGATGCTGAAACACCTTGTTCCAAAATAGCATGAACAGGGCTTTCCTTGAGGAAGCTGAATAGATTTGTGTGGACTTGGCAGCTGGGCCAGGCTTGACTAACGCTGCTGAGTTAAAGCAGAGAAACGAGCTACAAGGAACATCGATTTCTTGTGACTGGCTGTCCTAGTTGGTTGAACCTTCCCTAGACAGAGTCTGTGATAACCCAGGGCACAGTACAAAGATTGCACAAACAGCTGGCAGTTCAAACCGCCCCTTTATTGCTCCAAAGTTCCCCAAATGCTCCCACATTTCTGGCAAGTCTCAAGCAGAATGATAACAAAACCCCACACAAACCTCAAGCAGCTTCTGGCTGCAATTAGTCCAGTCCAGCTCTGTTTTCACCAAGGCTGCTCAGCAATAAATCCAAAGGTATTTGGTAAATCAAGGGCAAATCAAAGGAGTTCAAGGAACAAAAGATCCAGGTAATTAGTCCAGAATGCCCACAGAAATGCAAGGACTCTTGGCCAGTTCAAAAGTCAGCACGCACACTTCAGAAACTCAGCTTTCATTCCCGACAAATGCCCCTCCCCACAGCATCTCCTTAAGTCTCATTTCCCCCCACCATGTGCCTTGTGAAGATGGGCGGGGCAGTCTCCTCACATGTAGACTGCTCCGTTTGCCCTGATCATGCCTCTTCACTCACAGAGCCCTTGGATCAGGAGGGGGTGGTCCTAGCTCCTCACCTGAGCTCTGTCCCTCATGTCCCTCCTGCCTCTGTTCCACCCTGCCTGAAAGCCTTACTAACTCCGAAAAACCTTCCCTGGACTGACTCTGCCCTTCCCCAGTTTCTTCCAAGTCCAATGGAGCACATTTCAGTCTGTCCCATGTCCCCAATGGAGGTCAAAATGTCAACTTGGCAACCATGACTGCACAATAAATGACTCCATTCTTTTTGGAGCATACAATGACGTTTGCCAGGCAAATTCATTCATTCAGTCAGTCCATCATTCAAATTCATTTTATCTGCCCAACTCTGACTGACCCTTTAAAAGTTAAAAAAAGTGTTGGGTTTCATTTTTAGTCGTTCCCCACCCCCCCACCCCCATATGTCCCTGGTTTCAAGTACCAATTTGCACATAGGTTTCTATTAACGTGAGAAGGAAAATACAGGTAGTCCTCAACTTGACCACAGTTGAGCCAGGGGTGGGATGCTACTGGTTCTGCCCAGCTCTATAGAACTGGTAGCTCTGAAGAGCAGCAGACACTGAACCGGTTCTGTGTCTGCTGCTGTTTGGCCCACCAGCCCACCCGGGCTCTTACCTGTCCTTTATTTCCTGCTTTTTCAACCTCAGCTGCTTTCCGCAGCACAACTGAGGTTGAAAAAGCAGGGGAAAAGTGGCTTTTCAAATGCTGCACACCTGCATGCAGCACTTGTCAGCTGTCCAGGTGGCACAGCTTAAGGTTTTTTACACACGCGCACAGTGTCGCGTCAGGCGCACCTGTGTGCAAAACGTAGTCACCAAACCAGTAGTAACACCAGTTGAATCCCGCCTCTGAATTGAGCCCAAAACTTCTGGTGCTAAGTAAGACATTTGTTAAGTGAACTTTGCCTTTCTTGCCACCCTTGCTAACTGCTGAGTCCCTGCAGTTGTTAAGTTAGTAACACACTTCTTAAGTGAATCTCGCTTCCTCATTTTGCTCTCCAGAAAGTTGCCACAGGGTATCACATGACTACAGAGCACTGTGAACATCACAAATATGAGTCAGTTGCCAAGCATCCAAATTTTGATCACGTGACTGTGGGGATGCTGTAACTGTTATGTATGTAGGTTTGAATGTTATTGGTTTATTTGAACTGTTCTTGTAAAATGTCAAATGGTATTGGTTTAAATAGTGTGGGAAGAAACCCTGCACTCCCATTGGCTGGCAGCTACGGCTGCAGGCTATAAGAGGCAGCCGTAGCCAAGCCAGGACGGGTCCATTCGAGCTGTAGTCACTAAATAAACTCTTTGCTGGAACTCCTCGCGTCTGACTCTTCATGCAAACTTAACACTGGCGATGAAGGTGGGATTTCCCTGAAGAGAAGACGACGCGAACAAGCAACAGAGCGAGATGGCTGCGCTGAACACCCCCAGCCCCATTCGATCCGGCGGTGGAAGACTGGGAATCGTATGCGGATCGCTTCCAGATGTATCTGGAAGGGAACAACCTCGCCAGCATCCCCGAGAGACGGAAGAGGCGGTCTTTCTCACGCACTGCGGTCCAGCAGTCTTCAAAATGGCGAAGGCGTTAGCGGGAACTGAAGAGCTGAAGGTAATGGAATGGCCCGATTTAGAGAAACTTTTAAGAGCCCATTACGCCCCACAAGTATCGTGCCTCATTAAGAGACATGAATTTTACCGTCGGGATCAAGGGGATAGCGAGAATGTTAATGACTTCGTGGCAAGTTTAAGGGACATTGGGGGTGCTTGTGACTTTACCAACTTAGAAGAGGCCATGCGTGATCGGTTTGTTTTAGGCCTTAAAGATAAGGTCTTACAAAGCAAACTATTAATGAAACCTAAGATCACGTTTAAAGAGGCCATTGAAGAAGCTGTTTCAGCGGAAGCCACCAAGTCCTCAGCAGCGGCCATGAAAAGATTAACAAGGCCTCAAGCCAGGCCTCAAGCCATTCTGATGGGGAAAAATCCACAACAGCCCATTGCGAACAAATAGACTCTGATTCAGATAGCAGTGAGGCAGAGGAGGGATTTTAGACTCAGAATGGAGAAGAAGGAAAAAGACTCTGGGAAAAACAGGCAAGGATTCTATTGCAGAGGCTGTGGGGGCCACCCCGCACTGAATGCAAGTTCTTTGACTCCATTTGTCTACGTTGTGAGAACGGGTCACATAGCCAGAGTCTGCAAATCATCCAGAACTCCACCTAGTAGGAAAAATTTCCTGATAAAGACTTTAAGCCCAACAATTTCCTTGAAAAGATGGGGCAATTTAGAAGCAAATGGCAAGAATGAAACTCACCAAACAATCACTATTGGTCATTCTTCACCCTTAAAAGCAGAAAAGTACATGTGAAGGTGTTTATTGAAGGAAGGCCTTGCCAAATGGAAGTGGACTCAGGCTCTTATTTATCTATGGTGTCATGGGACACTATCCACAGAATCTTTCCCAACATTCAGAAGAAGCATTTCCAGAAGCAAGCACTGACTCTTAAAGACTACCAAGGAACAAGATTCCAGTAGTTGGAGCAAGAGATTTCAATGTGCAGTTTAAAGGCCACACCAAACGTTTGCCCTTGACCATCGTGGACAAGGATCGCCCAAGTTTGCTGGGACTTGAGTGGTTCAAGCCACTAGGCATCGAGGTGACTGGCATCAATCACGTGACCAGCTCTGAATGGGAGGAGTCCTTGAAGTCTGAGTTTCCAGAGGTCTTCAGCGAAGGATTGGGCAAGTATATGGGGACCCCTATCACTTTCAACCTAGACCCCAAGGTGCCCCCAATTCGTTTAAAGCCCAGAGGGTCCCATTTGCTTTAAAGGAAAAAATTGATGCACAATTAGACAAATTAATAGCTCAAGGGGTTTTAGAGCCTACTGACCACTCCAGATGGGAGACACCCATAGTCACACCAGTCAAGACTGATGGGTCAGTAAGAATCTGTGGAGACTATGAGGGGACACTGAACCATGCGCTGCAGCAGAGCGCATATCCAGTTCCAGTGGTGCATCATCTGTTACATTCACTTGGCAGGGGTACAGTCTTTGCCAAATTGGATTTGGCCCAGGCATATCAACAACTAACAGTTGATGATGCCACTGCAGAGGCCCAAACCATTGTGACTCATAGAGGTGCTTTCAAATGTAAAGGTTACAATTTGGAGTAAGCGTGGCACCAGGCATCTTTCAAAGCCTTATGGAAAGAATGCTCCAATGACTGCCAGGGGTAGTACCTTACTTTGATGATGTGTTAATCTCTGCTGAAAATGACACTCAGCTACAAGAAAGACTCAGAGAAGTCCTTACCAGATTCAGGAAAGCGGGTTAAAAGTCAAGGAAGACAAAATGCACACTTAAGACTGACAGGGTTGAGTTCCTGGGCTACATGATTGACAAGCATGGCATCCACCCTACTGATGCCAAGGTTAAAGCAATCAAAGAAGCCCCTAGACCTAAATGCAAAACAGATTTGCAAGCCTTCCTTGGACTCATTAACTTTTATCACATGTTCCTACCTCAGAAGGCAACCATTGCAGAACCATTGCACAGATTACTTGATAAAAGTCTGTTTGGGTCTGGGGCAGGAAGGAACAATCAGCATTTATCAGTATTAAAAGACTAATCACGTCTGATGCTGTACTGATACAGTTCTCTGAGAATTTGCCTGTTGTACTGACTTGTGATGCATCTCCTTTTGGAGTGGGGGGGGGGTTGAGCCACAGGCTTCCCAGTGGGAGAGAAGCCCCTATTGCATTTTACTCTCAAACTTTGACCAAAGCAGAGAGGAATTACAGCCAAGGAAGCATTGGACAAGGAAGCATTGGCAATTGTTGCAGCTGTTAAGAAATTTCATGAATATCTGTATGGGAGAACATTTACCATTGTTACAGATCACAAACCTTTGTTAGGCATTGTGGCAGGAGACAAACCTACACCTACTATCCTGTCACCAAGAATGCTGAGGTGGACTGAATTTCTTGCTGCTTATTCATACAAACTTATCCACAAGCCTGGCAAGGACATTGGACATGCTGATGCACTGAGTCGTTGCCCACTTCCTTGCCACAAGGAGGACTTTGAACCTGAAACACACACCTTTTTCCTAGAAACTGTTGCCAAGCTTCCAGTTCATGCTGCTGAAATTGCCAGAGAGACTGCCAAAGACACTGTTGGCTCCTGTTATAGGCTGGATTAAGAAAGGTTGGCCTCTTCAAGATCTACCTCACCTTGCCCAACCTTTTAAGTCCAGGCAAACTGAATTATCTGTATTAAGAGGATGTATTTTGTGGGGTAACAGGGTGGTTATTCCTGCAAAACTGCAAAGAGAGGTTTTGGAAATGTTACATGAGGTCATCCTGGTATTGTAAGGATGAAGGGATTGGCCAGGAGTTATGTATGGTGGCCAGGTATTGACAAAATGGTTGAAAACTGGGTTGCATCTTGTCCCAACTGTCAGGTAGTCAGGCCTGCCCCACCTCTCACCCCAAACAGGAATGGGAATGTCCTAGGGCCCATGGTCCAGGATTCACATTGATTTTGCTGGCCTACCAGAGGGCACACCTTTCTTATTATAGTAGATGCATATTCCAAATGGCTAGAGGTAATCCCCATGGCATCCACCACAACTGATGCTGTCATCAAGCAGCTCAAAAACTTTTGTAACCCATGGGTTACCTGATGTTCTTGTCTCTGACAATGGCCCTCAATTTACATCCAACCTTTTTGAATCCTATTTAGCACAACAGGGTATCAGACATGCCCTTACTGCCCCTGGGCACCCTTGACTAATGGCGGCTGAATGCATGGTACGTTTTACCAAGGAGAAGCTTCAGCAACTGGGTCCTGGGGACTCACTGAAAAGTTGAAAAACTTCTCAGTGTTCAGCACATCACTCTAACCCATCTAATAACTTATCCCCAGCAGAGTTGTTGATGGGTAGGAAACTAGGTCTTCCCTTGACCGCCTTCATCCCACTTACACCAACGCACCACTAGATTCCACTAGCAAAGTTCGCACATTCAGTGTGGGTGATTCTGTTTATGCTAAGAACCTTATAGGTGAACCTTTGTGGATTCCTGCTGAGATAACTCAGATCACAGGCCCTCGTTCTTACAGGGTGCAAACAGAGGATGGACTCCTCTGGAGCAGGCACATTGATCAACTTAGATCCAGGTTCTCTCAGGAACATCGCACTTGTTCCTCTCAGTTCCCTCACCTGATGTCAATTCTAGGGGAAGGGGAGGAACAGGAGGAAAATCAGCAAGCAAGAATCAACCCCATGTGTAACGAGCCATTACGAAAGGAACCATTCCAAAACCTGTCACAATGCCAAAATCCATCCTTAGAAGTGGAAGATTGTACATCACTACCTGACTTGGGCTGGAGATGGGTTGGGAGTAGAGACCAGATTCTAATAATCAAACAGGGTCTTCTTTCACAAGAAGTCTCAGTGGGGAAATGTCAGCAGACACATTTCCTCTCACTGGGTGAGAATGTTAAAACTTCTGAACCATGAAGGTCTCAACATTACGCATAAGAGCCCCACCTATTTAAAAGAATACATTAGATAGGTTGGGGTTTGGTATGGACTGAACCTAGTGGGGAGGGGTGTTATGTATGTAGGTTTGAATGTCATTGGTTTAGTTTGAATTATTCTTGTAAAATGTCAAATAAGATTGGTTTAAAAAGTGCGGGAAAACCCTGCACTCTGATTGGCTGGCAACTACGGCTGCTGGCTATAAGAAGCAGCCGTAGCCCAGCCAAGTCGGGTCCATTCGAGCTGTAGTCACTTAATAAACTCTTCATTGAAGCTGTTCGCGTCTGACTCTTCATGCAAACTTAACACTCCCCACCCCACTAACCTGTTTTCCAGCTCAGTTCTCCTGTGCAGGGCAACAAAAGAAGACCCGGCCAATCAGCTGGGACTTGGGAGACAGAGATAGGGGTGGGGCCAGTCGGAGGTGGTATTTGCCAGATCTTGAATCTACTCAAAATTTCCACTACCGGTTCTCCAGAACTGGTCAGAACCTGCTGAATACCACCTCTGAATCAAGAACTTCTATGGATGCTTGATTTAAAGCTGTTGGAGCAAAACACCCCTTGAAAGCTTTACACACTTCCCTTTTGAGACTCGGGTTCACAAGTGAGAGTTTCTCAGCAGGAAAGTTGAAATTAGAATAATTTTTGCCATTTTTCTTTCTTTTGATCTTGTAGTCTGAGAGATGCTGTTTAGGGGGATCCTTTCATTCACTAACCAATAACCAGCACTGATTATTATTTACATTGACTGAAAAGACACAAATAATGTCCTGAAATAGCCAAGAAATGTTCAACAGAAACAGAAGTAAATTACCTTTGGTTAGCAGTTTTAAATGTATTTATTTACTTTAAAATATCTCTGCTGCTTTTCAAAACAAGTTTTTACAGGGCAGATTACAGTACTTAAATGATACCATGTAATGACAAGAGGCTTCTTGTTCTGGCATTTCCAACTTACCTTTACCTAAGGGATATCATTTTGGCAGGATTCTCTGACTAATAGAAATAGCTTCTTATAATCACATGCTCTTGTCCTCAGGAATAGGACCTTACCTTCCATTAGCCTCTTCTTTGACTTGTATTTTTTTCAAACTGCAAAGCCTTCTCCAGTGATTTTGGCCTGCACATTATGTGTAAAAATGATAAGTTTCAGCTTCACTGTTAATAGTTTCAGTGAGTAATCTGATTTTACTTTACCTATCATTGGATGGTTGATTTCTCTTGCAATTCAAGACGCTATTAAAAATTTGCTCCAATCTTCAAAGGTTAAGGGCATTGTTTTATGGCTGTTATTATTAACCAGGAACCTAGCAAACTTGTAATTCTGTAATTATAATTACTGCAAGTGTGGCACACCCAAAAATGGCTTTTTTCTTTTAGGAAAAAGATAATTGTATAAAATCAGTGATTTACTATTGGTCAAGTAGGAATATGGTCAACTTATCATCAATGATAAAGTGGTATATAAGTCTAAGTGCTGTTGCATCTTATCTCTTGCAGGATAAGATTGGCTCAGGGATTCCTTCTCAGAAAGATATGAATGTGCTACAGTATGCATCAGAACCAGCCCAAGAGCAAGTATCTTACCCTTAAAACAACAGTATCAGTTGCTTAGTGAATGTAGGAACTTGTCCAATCAGGAAAAGTGTAAGGATTTATAGGATTATTGATTAAGCCAATATGTTTTTTGGTTTGGTTTGGTTTTTTTCTGATACAATGTGGCTACAATATGCACATTGTTCAATATAAGGAAAGGTTGGGTACTATGACAAACATTGCAAATTTCAAGAGTACCTTTTTTTCTTAATAAACTCTGCTGAAGTTGCACAAACAGGTATTGCAAAACAGATATGGGCATATTTATCCTTACTCAGAAAATGTAAGCACTTCCTGATTTCTCTGTTGGTGCAATCATTAAAAGACCTCTCTCTCTATATATATATAAGAGACAAGATACCACAGATCTCTCGCTCCGAGAGAAACCTGGCAAGGCAAGATGAAGCCTTGGGCTGGTTTCCACCTGATTTTCCTGGTTGCTAGTTCAAATTATGGCACTGGAGGAGCCCAAGACACTGAAGCCACTTGCTGTGCACGTGAGTTCCAGCTGTCTGATCTTTCAGCTTGCTTAACCTCTGTGGGGTCCCTACGTGCATGAGCTGAATGTTGGTACTTGGTTTCCCAATAAAGCCAGTTCATAAGAAAAAGAATACTTGCCTCACATTCTACTGCCCGCAACTACTGGGAGCATGAGGACCCAGATTGTTGGAGGCAATATATTGACTATGTAAACCGCTCAGAGAGTTCTGTAAAGCACTATAAAGTGGTATATAAGTCTAAGTGCTGTTGCTATCTAGGCTATACTGACTAGCGGTTTTGCAGGTAAAGAGATGGCTCAGGCACAGGTGGGGATGAATCCTGGCCACAGTGAAGTTCTGTCTTAAAATTGAGCATTTCCTGAGGATCCTGGTGGCATTTAAAGGCTGGAAAAAGTCCATGAGTTGTGATGCTCTTACAGGGAAAGGAGCTTCTTTCAAAGCACCAGCATCTTCAGAATGGTTTTTAACGACCAATAAGTTACTTTTTAATAAATAAAACAGAGAATTGATCTTGAGCTAAAGAGTAATTTTGAGATGACATTTTGTATATATTAGTTATGGGGTTTTGATATCTGTAAAACATGATTAAGATCTTTGCCTAAGTAGTTGCCTAACCAGTTTTATGTATATACTTTGTATAGGTAAACATGAGAACAAGAAACTTCAATCCTACATCTTCTAGATACAGACAGGGCCTCCTAATGAACTATGCTTTATGTGGAAGCCCCTGGTTTCACACTGTATAAAGGGCAAAGATGAGGGCTGGGCTGGTGTAGTAGTTCAATAATCAGACTAGAAATTGGGGAACCATAAACTCTTGTTTGGCTTCAGGAACAAAGTCATATAACCTTGGAACAGTCACTCTCTCTTGGGGCAACTTCTGAGAAAGATTGCCAAGAAAGCTGCAGAAATTTGCCCAGCAGTTGCCAGCAGGAGTCCAGACTCATTTAAAAGGAAAAGAAGGGGAGAGGGTGGGGAGGGAGGGAGGGAGGAGGGGAAAAAGGGAAAGTCAAAACAAATCAAGGATTTTTTTTAAAGAAGTATGCACTGTTGCCTTAGAGAAAAGTCCTTGGGGAATAGCCCCCTAATTTTATTCTCGCATTCTCCAACAGTCCAGGAACAGAAATAATGTTTATGGTAGAAAATATGAGTGGAAGAAATTTTGTGTCTCTTTTACACCCTAATCACCTTGCCTTCTACTCCACCCTGATTTTCTAGCACCTCACTTGTGCTATTTTAGTTTAATGTGAACCTGTTGCTCCATAAGGAGACCATACTGCTTCTGTTCTATTTTTCATGTTGTGTCCTTTTTATGCTCTTTCTCCTATGCCAGAGCTGAAGGGCTTAACACAATGTGGAACGGACAAGATTGTTCTCCAAGGTCAGGCTGGGACACCTGGAATTCCAGGTGTGTCAGGAACAAATGGATCACCAGGGCTAAAGGGTGACTTGGGCCCTCAGGGACCCCAAGGTGAGTAAATACCCATTAAAGATGTCGTACCAGGTGTTTCACACAGCTTATTTGCTGTCTTTCCTTGCAACAGTGGGAAGCAAACTTTGTATTAATAAAGCTGCTTGCCTAGAAAAGAAGAAGTTGCTTGCAGAGAGACAAAAGCAATTTTCTTTCTCCCAAATGCTGGATAGGAAATGAAAGTTGCATGTTCTTTAGTCAGTAAGTGGGTTCTTAAGATCAATGTCTTAGCAAAGTAGTCAGGAGATGTTTCTTTGGTTCTGTGGTATTGTGGGAACTTTTTAAAGACAGGTGATTAGACCATTTTGTCCTTTCGGGAGAATCAGCAATGCTATCATGGATTTGTTGGTCAGTAACCTACAAATCCAACATAATTTTGTACAAATCAAGACTCCCAACAGCCCTGAGCTAAAATCCGAAGCCATCATCTCAAATCCAAACATCTTTCCTCTTTGATTGTTTGCTCTCTGGAAGCTGTAATATTCCCATCAGTCTGGCTTCAAAAGTCTTTTGAAGATGTATTTGATTGCTGGTCTTTCTCTTCCTCCTCTTCTTCTTTCTCTTCTTCAGGTGAAAGAGGATCTGCTGGGATGACTGGAAAAGCTGGACCAAAAGGAGACAAAGGTGACAGAGGCGACAAAGGTGACAAAGGTAATACATCTACTGATTGAGATCAGAGATTGTGCAAGAGCTGGATCAAAGGGGAAGCACCAGCCTACCTGTATCTCACTTTATTTCATGGTGTCCTTGGTTGAACTGTTTGTAATACAGAACCAAATGATGAGAGCAGTCCATCACTATGAAGAATGGATGATACACTGGCAGATAAGAGGTTATTCTTATGTATGGGCCTTAGGAACCTTTCTGTTTATTCCACTGCACAAGAAAATTGCTTTTTCCCCTTACAGGAGATGCCTGCAGCTTAGACAATTGTCAACTGAAAGGTATGCCTCTTCTTCTTTCCCAATACTTTCCTAGTTGGGTTGCTTCAGGCTTTCACCCAGCTGGTAGCTGGATAATTCTGAGAGCTGAAGGCTAAGAAACCTGGAAGCATCAAATGCAGAAAGTTTGCTGTGCTAATGTCAGCCTTGCCAGGTTTTTATAACTAAGCCAAGATACCTATAAATCTGCCAATCAACTAATCAACTTACTCCAACCTAGCACATTCCTATCTGTGCCAACTACAATCTCCATCACTCAATTCTTCTCCCTATTCTTCCTCTAGAGACAGAAGCCAGAAACTGCAAGGACCTCCTAGAACGTGGGGAGACTCTGAGTGGCTGGTACACAATATACCCAACCAAGGGGAACCCAATGCTGGTTTTCTGTGACATGGAGACAGATGGAGGAGGCTGGTTGGTAAGTGGAAGCCCAAGAAGGAGGAGGAAGAGATACTTGAATGCATAAGAAGAGCAAAAAAATCCCATATTGCTATAATTAATCATTAAAACAAGTACACTCCATGCTATCATTTTTGTTATAAAATAATAATAGCTATTCAGGGGCCCATCAGTCTTCTCTCATCTGAAGAGATAAGTGGTGGACAGGTTGCAGCCCCAGAGCTGAATCAGAGTCCCAAATCACATCTTGGGATTTGAGCCGGATAGTAGAGAACTGAAGGCACAAAGATGATATCAAGGAATAGCTCACTAGCTATGACTTAAAAGAGGAGTCGTAGTTCTATTCAAGGTCTTTTGCAAAACAGACTGAAAGGCAGTCCCCCCACTTCAGAAATGGCCTAAGATTAGGAAAGCAGCTTCTCCATCAAACAAATGTTGAGGTAGCATTCCCTCTCTTTCCACCAGCTCTTCCAGAGGCGGCAGGATGGATCTGTGGATTTCTACCGTGACTGGGAATCATACAAGAAAGGATTTGGGATGCAAGAATCAGAATTCTGGCTGGGCAATGATAAGATCCATCTTCTCACTAGTTCTGGTAAGCTCAAAATCTCCTCTTCTACCTGATGCTGACTTTGATACTTTAAATCAGTTTACACAGATAATGCTTACATATATCAGAATTAATTTTGAAGGAAAGATGAGTATCAACCTTTCCAGATTCAGCCCTTTAATGCTAGAAGAAATTTATCTTTGCATCACAGGAACACAGTATGCATAAAGGAAACATTCTGATCTGTTTGTAGCAGTCCATAAGACTTAACTTCCATTTCCTTCTATAGAAATGAATGGTATATTCCAAATTCATGAATCACATCTGGGAAAAACATGTGCTTTCCTGTAATTTGGAAATTGTTTGGAGCTTTATACAGCCTGATTACCCAAGAGCATTAATCACTAACTGAATAATAAAATGTTAGAATCAGGGGAAAAGAAGAAAGTTGCCTTCTTTCTCTGGGGATCCATAAATTCTCCTCATTTAAAAAAGTGTGTGGAACCAGGACACCAAAAAACCATCAGTACCCTTCCTCACTGCCTTAGCCAATTGCATGTACATAGAAAATTAATAAAAGATTGACTTCGTAGAGGTAAAGGGAAAAAATGGCAGTTCAGAGGATTGCTGTCTAATTGTGCAAAAAGACTGGAAAAACTCAAGTGAAGCAGGAGTTTAATTTACCTAGGACACTCTTTGTGCTCCTGTGATTCTGTTCCCCTATGTTGGCTACTCATTGTTGCTTTTGGATGGACATGGATCATAATCCCACCATGATCATGTCCATGTGGAATGAAAGTCTACTACAATGATTAGCAGGCTCCCTTCAAGGACTTCTGCACCTCAAGTAGTTCTCTAATAGCATCTATTTTTTGGTGTTTAGGAACACAGCAATTGAGGATTGATCTGGAAGATTTCAGTGGTTTCAAAACCTTTGCAAAATATTCCAGTTTCAGAATCACAGATGAAAGTGAAAAATACAAATTAACGTTGGGTTCCTATTTGGATGGCAACATGGGTAAGTAATATAGAAAATGCCTCTTCATTTGAGTACCTTTTTACTGTGAATATAACAAACAGTAGTTGCTTTGAATAGTGAGATGGGCAGCAAGTAAATTTAATCATAGAAAAACTGGAGAAGATTTAAAAACTACCAAAACCTGCAAGCAGAAATAGAACATCTGTACAAAGGTAGTACCAAAAGTAATAAGTACTTTGGTACCTAGTCATGTAGCACCACTTGAACACCATTGGCATTGACAAAATCACCACCAGTCAATTGTAAAGGCATGTTTACTTGAAACAACTTACATGTTGCAACAATATTGTAACACAATCCAACATCAATATCTGCCTATAATAGGTCCTTGGGAAGGACTCAATAGGTGGATAAAAATGCCAATTCCAGTCTAAACATCTGACTGCATAATAATATCAGATAACCTGATGCAGAATGCAGAAACAATTTAAGCCAGGGGGCTGCCTAATTCCTTTCTAGTTTATCAGGGGGACAATATGGAAGTGTGAATATGAGGCAGTCCTTTAACTGATCCAGGGAGCAAAACACAATCCCAGACTCAGGGAACTTATCCATTCTTTGGCTTAATGTATTAATGGGGTTTAGGCATTCTGGTTTATCAAAAAGATTTATAACATGGCCCGTTAGATGGATCTCATGGTGGTGTATTCAGAACGTCAAGTTAAGCAAGCCATGGCTTCAAGAAACAGGGAAAGCCATTGAAAAACATGTTGTATCTTCTTGATTGGGCTGGCTAGTGATGCCAATATTCAAATCTAGGAAATTGTACATATAAACCAGATGCTCTATCATTTATATTTGATCCCTTTCTAATTCTTAGTGGTGTAGGAACATTTGTTATTGGTGAAATAGCCTGCAGGTTTGCATTCCTGGAAGACATGAACTTAGTGCTTCCCTGTGATTTCCTCCTTTTAGGTGATTCTTTCTCAGGACACAATGACCATGCATTCTCTACCAAAGACAGAGACAATGATATCTATGTTGGAAATTGCGCCGTAAGTTACAAAGGAGCCTGGTGGTACACCAAATGCCACTCTTCCAACCTGAACGGCTGGTATCACAAAGGGGAACATACCTCTTATGCTGATGGCATCAACTGGACTGCTGGGAAGGGGCACCATTATTCTTACAAGCATACGGCTATGAAAATTAGACCACAATAAATGAAACCACAATTTCACAGATTCATCAACATGACCCAAAATGATTATTCTTCTCTATTCTCTTCTGGAAAAAAAATTAAATGCAGCAAATGTTTAAAACATCTTCTTTGTGTTACTTTTCTCTCTTGTAATAATCCCTTTTTTATTTACAGTAGGTGGGGATGGAGTTCAAACCCTTTTCCTTCTTAATTTTTCCATTTTTTTCCTGAGAAGAGAGGGTGTTCCTTCATTTGCTACAAAGCTGACATTTATTGATCTATAATCCATAAGTAGGTAAAGTATCATAATAGTTTCTACTCATTTGTGTATCTGTGCTTCATAAATTAACTTCAGCAAAAGGATTTACTTGGACCTCTGTCTTGGGTAAAGCACCTTTGGAAGGTTTTCACAAACTGATTGCCTTAAAATGACTAAGTTGGCAGAAGCAATACCAGAGATAATTGTGTCAGTGTTTTTTATGCTCAAGGAAATCTGACTGCTGATTCAGTCACATCATTCACACTCAATAGGAAGTCTAACTCACTAAATAAATTGCTCTGATTTATTGTTTCTGTGACATTTTACTTTATCTGTATGATCATTACATCTTTTTCTGAAGGACCTGGTGTTTTACAAAAGTTGCAGCCTTTGGGAAAGTGTTTTCAACACATACCATCCAGTTTGGTACTGAGAGGAAATTCCTCCAGAAGGGAAATAATCTTATCTCTCTCATCCCTAATCCAGCTGGCAACACAGTATTTTAATCTCCAAAGTAAGACTATAAGCCCTTGAAGGTTATTCAAAAGTGATGGTTCATCTTAGACCAGAGTTCCAACCTTTCTGGCTTGGCGGCCCTGAGCAGGGGTAGGGAGAAAGAGGGGATGATTTTGTGGGAGGGGCAAGTGCATGTACATGCGCATATATGCATAAGCGCCCACAATTTTCACATGATGCTGGTGTCAGTGGGGCCATGAGGGCCCACAATGAGGCCTGTGTGAATAGGGCTGCAAGCACATGCAGTGATACTTGCTTGAGTGGGGCTGTGCGCACATGAAGATGCACACTCACATGGCCCAGTGGCGATTTAGTCTGCAGCCCAGTAATGGGCCATGCCCCACAGGTTGAAGCCCCCTATCATAGATAATGAAGATCCCCATCTCCATTATTGATCCTGAGATCGCATAGCTCCAGGATGTTCTTTCCATATCCCATATGTGAACTTCCATGAAATTATTTCTGGATGCAAAATTCTGGGATGGAGTTTTATAGCCAGTTCTTATGAATGCATACTAACTTTTTATTTTACTAAATAATAATTAAATTATCTGCATTCTTATGTTTTGGCACAGAAATTCAGTGTGCAACTGATTTTGTTTGCAACTTAATAAGAATCTACAGCCGCAGAGAAATAATACAATTACCTATGCCTGTCTGAGCACATATAATTGTTACACAGGACACTTGTTTATTGAAAATGTGTTCCTGTGTTTCTTTATAGCGGTGCGCCATTTAAACTAAGTTAAAATGTCTCCTATGAGGATGGATGTGAATTGTGTAGAATGTGTGGAAGTAGCCAGAAATTGTGCATGGATAATTTGCAATTGGGCCATAATAGGGATGAATGGTTTTAGCTGTGTCATTTTGTAGATCTAAATCCCACAACACCTGTTTAAGATTAATTAAGGTTTTCTCTGGACTGAGATAAATTATCAGAATTGCCTGGGTCAAAAAACATAATAAACTAGATCAGAATCAATTTTCCTTTCAAACCTTTCAAAGAATGTAAGGTAAGTCAGAGACTCACCCATAAAAGGTTTGTTTCAGCCAAAACCTGAGAAGGCAAAGTCTCAGGTGGATCCCAAGAGAAATTCAGCCAAGCTCTAGCCAAACAATTCTAAGGAACTTAGACTGAGAAGTTTCTAGAGTAGAGACATTCTTATAAACACAAAGTTGTGCACCATATAATAACAGACTCAGAATCTTTGCTTTATACAATTTTATTGCTACAGAGATGTTATCATTGCCAGGAAGACTTGCATACTTTAACATTGTGATGGCAACTTTTTGAGCTCTAATAGAAAGCTAACTCGCTTAGGTATTCCAATGAAGATAGCCAAGTTACTTTAAGCCCTTAACTGATTCATTTGTTTTTTAAATTGATTTCCTATGTAATAGAGGAATTAAAGTGCATTCTAGAGAAAACCAGAACCTTCATTTTTGAGTAATTGATTTCAAGAAATTCCCTGGAAGAATAAAACACTAAAGCATCTAGGTCCACAGGTTACAGATCGATAAGGTGCCCACTTAACAAGATGGTATCAATCTTCTTTAGAAGAATGCTTGCATTATAGGGTAAAATTTTGGTTTAGAAAGAACTTTGATAGGTTTCATTTATATAGAAGCTGTGGTGTAGATTTGGATGTAAAAGAAGGAAGCAACGAAAATAGTTTTTTTTTTTGGTCTTTGACTTTGATAAAGCAAGTAAATATATTTTGATTTTTAGGATTAGTGAAGTGAATTGAAGCAGCATCTTTTCATCTCATTTCAGTAGTATTATGACTAGATAGAATCACTGCATATTATGGAACAAAGAATTCAGAAGATAAAATGAATAACATGCGTCACAGATTACAAACAGCAGAATCTGAGCAGAATTTGAAATGTAGAGCATTTCAGAAGAGAACAATTCTGTGGGCATATGGAACAGCTGCTTGGAAATTTGCCTGATATTGCAGACATGGAGGAAGCTGAGGTGGAGTATGTCGTAAAACACAGGAAGTTCTGGAGGAAGTAAGTCAAGCAACACAGCAGCTTCTGTTTGATGGTGGACTTGGTGTATGTGTGTTTGTGTATGCACACACATGTGCCTGACTTTGTAAAGTAGCTTCAAAGAGGCTTCACTTAAAATTTCACCTTAGTAAGGCAACTCTTTTTTCCAAATAATTTTACTGCATTTTACACAGCAGAAACATTAAAAACAACATAAATCAGTGATTAAAAAATGATTGAGAGTAAAAGAAAAAAAGAACAGGGACAGAACTGTAATAAAAAAGTATAAAGAAAAAAAAAAGCAGAAATGTATATAAAGAATGGCTTCCAACTTCTTCTTCCAAGAGAATGCTTACTTTTGGCTCTTAGTTAAGACTATACTAAAATGTCAATTTCCCCCCCACCCAAAAGGGGGAAATTAAAAAATTCTTTCTCCCCCTTTTAAATTTTAACAATAATCAAATCCATATGTCAAATTTTCATGTTTCTCCATCTCCTGCAAAAAAAAGTCCACAAAGAGCTTCCAATTACATATGAATTTCTTCAGTGAATTTTCTCTCACAAGGGCCATTAACTTGGCCACTGTTGCCAGTTCTGCCATCTTTATTACTACTAATACCTACTATTGTGGCTATTGTAGGATCTTTTCAATGCTGAATGTCTGAAGTCTATTGTGGGTATTGTAGGGTCTTTTCAATGCTGAGTGCATTTATCATATATAACAATAAAACACTATGTGATTTTTTTCCATTGTTTTATCCATAATGTTACGATAACATAGCCTAATGTTATATAGGAATACCTGTACTGAACTGTTTTATGAGTGCATATAGAATTGATGGGGTTGATATCTTGTGGCCAACACTGCCATAGTGTGGATAATTTCTGCATCCACACCACATTATATTTTTCTTCAAGTTTATTACATAGAAATAAAAAATGATCCATTGACAATCATTTAATCCTATATGCATTATTGCACATTTTAAAAATCATTTTAGATATTTTATTGTGGACTCCCAACTTGCTCTCTGAGTTAGATCAGACAGAGTACTACTTGCACACAGCACACTTAAATATATGTGGGCAGTTAAAAATGAGATTCCAAAAGAAAAGGGTATAATGACCGAAACCTTTAAATATATTAAGAGTATGAATGAGGTTCTAGAAGGCAGCAGTTTCAATATTAAGCAAAAAAATCCAGAACATGGGGACATAACCTCAAACTGACAGGAGAGAAGTTCAAAAGTAAATTTAGAAAGTATGACCTCACAGAAAGTGGATGCTATGAACCAACTTTCAGCAGAGATAGTAGGTTACCCATCAGTAACTGAGTTGAAATATGCTTGGGATAAGCACATGTACATCATCCAATAAATATATATATATAAAAAAAGAAATATTAAAAAAACTCAAAGAACATTTTGGATGGACCACTAAGTCCATTTCTGCCATCAGTTTTCTATATTTCTATGTTTTATATAAGA
The DNA here is from genome assembly GCA_009733165.1 of Naja naja. Taxonomy (NCBI): domain Eukaryota; kingdom Metazoa; phylum Chordata; class Lepidosauria; order Squamata; family Elapidae; genus Naja; species Naja naja. The sequence continues at coordinate 256,100,464 of CM019148.1, read as the reverse complement.
TTAATTTATTTTAACTAAAAATGATACTTATTCACAATGTGCCTAAATATGTTTGGGTTGTTAAGATAAATGGTATGAATTGTTTGCTCTTCCTTAAGACTGACCTGGGAGAGAGATTGTTGAGTAAGTGGGCTGAGGCAGGGAGGGGAGAGAGTGAAACAAGGTACATTGGAAATTAAATGATCCAGGCTCAAAATGGCCATGCAGGGTGATGTTGGGTTGACTATCCAAAAACACAGAGGAGCTGAAGCTTTGAAGATAGCACAAATGGGGCTTTCCTTGAGCAAGGTCAATAGACTTAGGTGGACTTGGGATCTGGGTCAGGCTTGACTAACACTGCTGAGTTAAAGCAGGGAAACTTGAGTTTCAGCAAAAGAAACAGCAAAGCTGGAAGGGACATTGATTTCTTGTGTCTGCTCTGGTTGCTTCAACCTTCCCTGTCTCTGGTAGAGCAAATCTTCACAGATTGCACCTTGATTGCTTTCTTCCTTTGGGCTCTGAACTGGTTTGGCTGTTCTTCTCTCCTGAACTGGGTGTAGCTCATTCTGGCTTCAAAATCAGGCTGTCCAATGATACTTTTATCTCCCCCAGTCCCTAACCATTGTTAATAAAGCATCCAGTACATTGTCATTTTGTCCCCTGTCCCAAAGAGGGGGGAGGGACCCAAAAGTCAACATAGCAACCAGGATTGCACAATCAAAGCTTCACCCAGTTTAAATGTGATGTTCACGGCAAATTTGTTCATTCATCAGTTCAAAGATAATTAGTTGTCCAACTCTGACTGACTATTTTAAAATTTAAAAGATGGGATTCAATTGCATGCTTCTCCCCACCCCATCCCATATACTCCTTATCCTCAAGTACCATTGCACAAAAATTGCAATTGAAGTGAGAAGAAAACTAGCCATTAAGGGGAATGAAAAAAATTAAACTGGAGGTGTGAAAAGAAGACTGTGGTCTTAACTGACTGAGAGAATGCAAGCTTCACCTTTCCACAGTAATAGCCTGGGAAGATAGTTCTCAGAATTTTTATTGCTAAGGGATGTAGTTGTAAAGCATGATATCATGTTGTCAGGCTTCAATGTTTCCACACTCACCATGAATCACCAATGAAAAATCTCTTCACTCAGGAACCGGCCTTCAAACATCCTGATACCAGCTTCCCATTTGTTATTCAAGCCGACTCTAGTGATGTGGCAGTAGGAGCTGTTTTGCTGCAAAAGAATTCAGCAGGAACATTACAACCATGTACCTATACCTCTCGAAAATTTAATTCCACTGAGCGTAATTGGGCGATTTGGGAGAAAGAGGCATTTGCTGTTCGGTGGGCATTAATTACTTGGAGACATCTACTAGAAGGTGGTCCACACCCTTTTGAGGTATGGACAGATCACAAGAATTTGGAGGCATTCCAAAATCCATGTTGATTATCTCCTAAACAAGTGTGATGGGCATTGTTTTTTAAATGATTCAACTTTACACTACGATATGTTCCTGCTGGGAAACATTTTATGGTGGATGCCTTATCTTGCCTTCCCCAATACAAAAGTCAACACGACACTTTAATCGAACCCCTTATTTCATGTATGGATCATGTTGAATCATTACAAAATATGATTATGATGGCAGATTTATCTACCATTTAAGCAAACAATCAGTGGTTAATAAACAATCAGAGCAAAATCAAAATGCGAGATAATATAGCGTGGTGAGGAAATAAGATATACATACCTACCTCACTGCAATTGATAGTGTTTAAACGTTGTCATGATGTTAAACAGGCAGGGCATTATGGGTTTTTAAAAACTTTACACCTTGCAAAAAGACAATTTTGGTGGCCAGCTATGAGATCAGAGATAGAAAAATATGTAAAATCATGTCCAGTTTGTGCAGTCAATAAAACAAAAGTGGGTAAACCAGAAGGATTATTACAAATGGTATCTGAACCCACAAAACCATGGCAAGATATTGGCATGGATTTTATAGTTGAGCTACTGAATACTAATGGATACAACGTGATATGGACTGTAATTGATCTGTTTTCACAACAGGCGCACTTTATTCCTTGTAAAGGATTGCCCTCTGCTAGAAAATTGGCTGGCCTGTTCATAAAACACATCTATAGATTACATGGAGTACCTAGATGGATTATATCAGATTGAGGAGTACAATTTACAGCAAAATTTTGGTGGGAATTTGTACACCTAATTGGACCAACGCAAGGTTTAAGTACCGCTTATCATCCTTGCACAAACGGGGCAGTAGAGAGAGCGAACACCGCCATTGAACAGCATTTGAGATGCTACATATCATACCAACAAAAATGACTGGGTGGATCTTTTACTATACACTGAAATAGCATATAATAATACTGTACATAATAATACTGTATATTCCCCATTTCAAATCGTACACGGTACCGAATTTGTTCCAATACCGGAATGGCCACATAAACACCAGGAACCAGGTACAGTGAAAATTTGGTCAGACAGTATAAAAAATACATGGAAGGCAGTACAAGTAGCATTAAACAAAGCACAAACGGAATACAAGAAACAAGTGGATAAAAAATGATCCTCACAAATTCAATATAAGGTGGGAGATTGGGTATATCTCTCAACTAAATACATAAATCGAGGGTTAACTAGTAAAAAGCTAGGCCCGAAATATATAGGACCATTTTCAGAGAGTAAAATAATAAATCCTGTTACTATATTTCTCCATTTACCTTCCCGATTCAAAAGAATTCATCCTGTTTTTCATATCAATTTATTGAAACCCGCCGATATGACTAGACGAAACCAAAGAATGCAAACACCAGGTCCAATTTCTGATGATCATTACAAAATCAATGAAATCCTTGATTCCCACTGTAGATGGGGAACTTTACAATATTTGGTTCGATGGTGTGGTTACCCTATCATGGATGCCTCATGGGTCCCTTGTTCCGATGTGTTAGCACCTCGGTTGCAAAACAGATTTCATAGATCGCATCCCACGAAAGCAGGTGAGAGGGATGAGATAAATTAAATGTGGGATATTAATTGTATTCTTTATGTTGCAGATGACGTTATGGTAGAGGGGGCAGCCTGTCAGGCCTCAACGTTTCCACACTCACCATGAAGCCCAACACAGAGTTCACTGAACTGCGGGTCAGGTAGGTTGATGAATGATGGCGAGGTTGTTGAGAAGAGCAGCAAAAGGTAACATGTAGAAACCGACTAGCACATGATGAACTCCAGTCGAAATGAAGGATTGTCATGTTGAAGCATGCTGGCTGTTTGCAGAACATTAGAGAACATTAGGGGGGAGTATGTGGATAAATAGATAGGAATGTAGCAGGGAGAAACTCCAGCTGCAGCAAAGACTGTTAGAGGGATTGTGATGAAGCAATTAAGACAGAAAAGGGAAGTTGATTTGAATAAAGCTAAGGAGCGGCTATAGCTGCAGGGAGGAGGCAGTGGTTTAGGGTTGCACTAATTGAGAGTGGGATGATAGATGCGATTAGGAGAATGGGGAGGAGGCGTGGGGAATTATCCAGGAGGGCGGATGTTAGGTTAATTATGAAGGGTGGATTATTGCAATAAAAGGTGCTGAGAGGCAGTTGCTCTCAGCACTGGCTTTATACAGATACTTTCTTATTGTTGCTAACTTGGATGGGATGTATTGTAAATAAACTGTTATCTTAACTCCACAAAAGTGAGTAACATGGTTTATACCTAAAAATCCCTACTTGCCTAGAAAGACTGACACATGTGTTACAAAAGGACAATTCTCTCTCCCACCCATCTCCTTTACAACTGAAGCCTCCTGCCTGGCCTGCTATCTAGCTCATAGGCTATGCTGTCCCTTGGTAACATCTCTTCCCCTACTATTCGAGATCTTTTTCACACACTATTACAAGAGATTTATTTTTATTTTTAATTAAATCTGTTTTTATGGCAAAACTGGCTAGGCTAGCACACATTATTTTTTGAGAAAAGCCTATTAATCTACTTTCTAGATATTAATCAATTTTCTAACCTTTCTTTCACTCTGTATATTTTAAAAAACAATTTAATCTATCCATATTATACTTGTCTGGGTGTAAAATACATTTATACTCCATAAGAACATGAAAATTGCAGAAGAGATTAATGAACAGCTATTAATTTTTAGTCATGCATTAAATGTAATCAACTTGGCTGGGTTAATTGAGGTATTGTCAGTCTTTGTCAGGGAGTATTTATCCAAAAAGGAAAATTGTAAAAGCTGACATATTTATTTACCTGAAGTGCAGTTCACTCGTGTTTCTTCTCTCCCTCTGATAACCAAAGTTTTAAAAATCCACATTGTTCCATAAAAAAATGCTCAAAGAAGCATAAAGGGTGGGGAGAGTAATGTGATGCAGGGATTTCTATTATTTCTAGAGCTCCATCCCTCATCTGCAAATATTGGGAATGGTGCAGAGGTAGTATTCATCAGGTTCTGACCAGTTCTGGAGAACCAGTAGCAGAAATTTTGAGTAATTTGGAGAACCGGCAAATCCCACGTCTGATTGGAGATTTTACAGTATACTTCCCTCCACACCCACCAAGCCATGCCCACAGAACCAGTAGTCAAAATTTTTGAATCCCACCTCTGGAATGGTGCCAAGGTTTGCAAAAGCTGGTAAAGCAGGTCTTGCAAAAGAAGACTTTCAACATAGTTTCCACCTGTACCTTTTCAAGGAAATTCTACTATTTCCTCACTTCTCTGTTTACAGTACTAATAGACATTGCTATATATACAAGAACACCTAATCCCCCAACCCAGCTCAAAGACATATTTGAAGAACAGCAAACTAGGTTCGCTGAGGCAAGATGACAACTGGATGGGTTTTTGCTTCCTGTTCCTGATTGCTCTGTCTGCAGAGGGGACTATCCACACAGGAGGAGACAGAAACCACCTGCTGTGCATGTGAGTCTCAATTGATCCTTTCTGCGGTAAGCCAGTTAATTAAGATAGATTGGTTTAGAGAGTTTCCTGCACAACTATAGGGCACTTCATCATCAGTGGGAACTCCATCTCCCCTCTCATTTCACCTTCCAGCTCCTGGGACTTTTCCTCACTTTAGGGAAAGTGCTGTTTGGCACCTTTTCCACACCTCCAGGCTATGGTTAATTCTGTTTTTTATTTTTTCCTCACTGTGAAACCCAAACACAACAATGTGGGGAAAGGATTGTCTAGTAGCCATTTCCTGCTTGGTTATTGGAGGAATGGATGTTCAAGGAGCAAAGTTGGCAGACCCACAGAAGGAGCTTTAGTGAAATTACAGCCATTCTAGGAAAAAGGTTTAATGGATGGGGAAAGAAATAGACTAGTGGAGTTTGTCTTTGGCCAAAAAGGCATACCTTATTTTTTAAAAATGCCAGCTCTATTCTGTAGCATGTGCTGTTTCCTGGCTTGAAAGACACTCCTAACCAGATAAGAGGAAATTTTGTGCCAACTGCCTCTTTCATGGATAAAGACTGTAGTCATGAGAAGCTCCAGATGGGCTTCATGTGCTCTAGCAATCAGCTTTGAAAGTAGCTCATACTCTACTGTAGAATAAACACAGTAAAGACAATTTTGAAGATTTTCTAGAATTGCTGGAGTTCCCCATTGCCAAAAACAGTTCACCCAGTTCCTTGAGGTTCCCCTCACCAAAGTTATTCCGGTGCATAGCCTCTACTCCCCCACAGCATTGAGACAGGGCACTGCCTTTCTGCTTTTTGCAAGAAGCAAATACTAGAATGGAAGAGGATAGAGTCCCTCCTTGTTTTTTTAGCATTCTGCCATTGACTGGTAGGAGGGAACATGGTTGGCTCAAAAAGCAGTTGATGTCGCTTGCTGCAGACCAGACAGCAAACATGCTGTGTAGGCTGAGTGGGAACAGAGACAGCAATGAAAGAGGTGCCTAAATACACATTTTGTGGAAATTAAGTGAAGTTTGTCAATAAACAACAAATCTTTTAAACCTATGCATTTAATATTTCTACCCATTTTTCCCCAAAAATAAGACCCAGTCTTATATTTTTTTGGTTGCCCTTATAAGCACCAGGGCTTATTTTTTGAGAGGTCTTATTTTTTTCATGGCCGCAACAGAGCATTCAACGGATGAAGCGAGATGGTGTGGGGGAGTGCAGGATGGAGCTTCTTCTCCTTTCTTGCCACTGCAATGAAGCAGGAGGATGAGCGATGCAACAGTTCTGTGGCCATTAAGCGAGGCACTGGGGGAGGACAAAGCAAGGTGGTGGGGGGTGGAGGATGAAGCCCCAACAGTATCCTTGGCTGCCCCACCTGCAGAGCCATGGTGCTGGCAAAGTGAGGCAGCGGCGGCCAGAGCAGCCCCTTCCCTGTGTCACTTAGAGGCAGCAGCCAGCAAGGTGCCTCCTGCTGCCACTTACATTCCACCTCTGGTTGCCTGGAATCTTTAGGTGGGTTGCCTTGCCACCTGCTTTCCAGTTCCTGCCCAGCTCCCCTCACTTTTCCAAAGCATCCCTTCACTAACCTGTTTTCTACCTCCATTCTCCACTGCTGCATGCAAAGCAACAAAAGAAGACTATGGGACTACTGGTAAAAAAAAAAAAGTTCAATCAGATCTTCCAATGTCGTGAGATCTTTTTTTCCTGAGAGGTTGGAAGGTCTGATTGATCTCTTTTTTTTTTTAGTCCCACAAACTTCTTTTGCTGCTCTGCACACGGAGGAGGAGAATGGAGCTGGAAAGCAAGTGGCAAGGCAAACCACTCACGGGCTCCAGGCAACCAGTGCTGGAACATGAGTGGCAGCAGGAGGCACACCACTGGCTGCTGCCACTGGGTGACATGGGGAAGGAGCTGTTCTGGCCACCACCACCTCACTCCACCAGAATCATGGCTCTGAAGGCTGGGTAGCTGTTGGAGCTTCATCCTTCACACACATATACACCACCTCGCTTAGTGGCTGCAGCAGCATCCCACACACATACCTTGTGTCAGCAGCAACCAGACAGAATGGGCGGGTGGCTGGTTGCACAGGCTCTTAAGTAGGGCTTGCTTTAGGGGTAGACTTATATTCAGCGCAAGTGTGAAAATCAGGCTAGGGCTTATTTTTGGGGTAGGTCATATTTTCAGGGAAACACAAATCACTAAAGACACATCTGTGTGTCCTTTTAAATGTAATGATTGTACAACCTCTGCAATATCTAAGAATTTAGCTAACAAATTTTAAGAATATATATGAAACTATAAATGAGAACAAAGAAATCTGATTCTTATATGTATAGATGAATTCATTAGATGGCAAATATTTTTTGGGCTCCCACTGAGGTGCTCTTTTGTGGAAACACTTGATTTCCCACTATATTAAGTGTGTAAGATAATCAACTAGAATGTTTGAAGAGAAAATGTGTACATGTTAATATTAGGGATTTTTTCCTAAGAGTATCCTGTACATGTCATTGTTCTTCTGCCCATCTCACCCTTCCTCTTGCAGTTTGAAAAATGAAAGCTTTAAAAGCTTGTGAAGGCTCAGTAAAAAGTAAGAGTGAGCTCATCCAGAATTCTCCACAATAGAAATGTTATCTGCTGACTCACCTTCATTTTCTAGCACCCAAACTAGGGCAGCTGTGTGACTTGTCAGAAGGTGAGGAAAACCTTCTTGCTTTTGTTTACTTTTTCACTCTGTTTATGCTCTTTCTTCTATTCCAGAGCTGAATGGCTTAGCACAATGTGGGAGTGACAAGATTGTTCTTCAGGGCCAGGCAGGAATACCTGGAATTCCAGGTGTGCCAGGAACAAATGGACTTCCTGGAGCCAGGGGTGAGCCAGGACCACAGGGGCCCCCAGGTAAGTTGATGCCTACTTCTGATGATGATTGATCTCAAGGAGATCTAGCAGCTTATTTGCTCTGTTACTAGGAAACTCATAGCCTGGACAATCTATAAGAAAAGATGTTGGAGAAAGCATCACCAGAGTTACTGGCAGAGGGGTGAAAACCATGCCCTGCCCCTCAAATTCCAGCTAGGAAGGGAGGGTGCTGTACTAGCAAGGTTGTATTTCACGTCAGGAAGAGGATTTTAAAATGCTGATGGTTGTGCATTAGTAGCATTTGGGAATGCCTCTGTAGTTGGAGCTTCTAGTTCTTTTTTAGGGAGGATGGAATGGATCATTTTGTTAAAAGGACTATTCTTATGCCAACCAGCTTTCTTCCTTTCGAGGGATCAGTCAGTTCTTTCCTAGCAAGATGTTATTGTCTTCACAGTGCTTGAGAAAGATGAGGAAAACCTGAAAACAATGCAAGTTCAGAATAGTTATTCATTCTTCCATTATATGGGAAGGATATAGGTTTATCAAAGGATTGTTGCCCCCTTTTTGCCAACTGAGAGATAGAAGCCTCTGTGACGACCTTGTTTTTTACCAAGACAAGATTTGGAATCTCTTGCTATATTCCAGGTGTTCTTTTAAGGGACACTCTTCTGTTCTCCTTAGGTGAAAAGGGCTCTGCTGGGATACCTGGAAAAGCTGGACCAAAGGGAGAGAAAGGAGACAAAGGAAACAATGGTAATGTATCTCCAGAGATCCATTTTTGAATGAGGGAGATTTATGGAAATCCCAAGTCTCTGGGCCTCCAAACAAATATTCTTAATCAACCTTCTACTTTGGTGATCACTCTGCAAGACAAGTTCTTCGCAAGTGTATTTTCTGCATGTTTATTCCTCTATGCAAGAAAATAGATAGCAAAATTGCATGAAAAGGGGTGTTGTTAAACAGATAAATTAGTTAGTCAGTTAGTAAGATAATTCTTAAGGAAATCTGGCTTCCCCAGTGGCTTTGATTATCAAAAAGTTGCCAAGGTGATGACAAGATGCTGGGAAACTTCAGCCATTATAAACAGGTTGCCAAGTTGCCAATCTTCTGAATTTTGATCATGTGAATAGAGAGATGCTGCAACAGTTGTCATAAGTCATAAGTCACATTTTTCAGTGCCATTATAACTCCGAATGGTCATTAAATGAATGGATGTAAGTTGAGGAGAAACTGTGAAATAGTTCTTATCTTCATATTTCCTTTTACTTGGAGCCCTGAGTCTGTTCAGCTGAAAAGCCATTTTTTTCTCTCTTTCCACAGGGGAACCATGCAGCTTAGAAGGCTGTCAGCCGGAAGGTATGTCTAAGCATTCTCCCCTTGCTTATTCAGTCACTTCAAACTTCCCTGGATACTTGGCACAACTGGCATCAGCTTGGTTTTATCTTCATTTTCATATCCCTTTGTTTCATCTTTATCACTCAGGATAATAAATGCGAAACTGCCTGAACAGGCTAGAACAGATGCTTGGAATAGTACAAATTCTCTGATCACAGTTTAAGGATAGTTGTGATGCATCTGCACACATCAGCTTTCCCCAACCTGTGTCTTCCAAGAATGTTAGACTCTAGCTCCCATAATCCCCCCTCCCTGATAATAAATGGCTCCAGTTAGGGGAAAGCTGCTACACATTCAAATACTGTATGTTTTATTCAGGTCTTGAAGGATCTATCTATACCTACATGCTGTAAGCTGCCCAGAATCATTGGATATGTCATATAAAATTTATAAATAAATAAGTAAACAAATATTCCTTTAATTTTTAAAATACTATTGCATACCAACGTGTATCCATTATCCTACAATAGGCATTATGGTGATTTCACTGGAGAAGTTCTTGCATAGAAACCTGTAATTTTCCAAGCATAAATATTTTCAGAACAGAAAGAATCTGCACTAATCCAGATATTCCCCCCACCAAACCCCCAATTCTCCTCTCAGAGGGAAGAGCCAGAAACTGCAAGGAGCTCCAGGAACAAGGAGAGACTCTCACTGGCTGGTACACCATCTATCCAATCCCAGGGAAAGTGATGGTGGTTTTCTGTGACATGGAAGTAGATGGAGGCGGCTGGTTGGTAAGTAAGAGATCTTAGAGAGATGTTTGCTTCCAACATAATAAAAGCGGGGAAACATCTTTTAATTCATCAGTAATATTCAAAGGCTAACTCAGCTTTTTCCAACCTGGCTCCCACCAGATCTGTTGGGGTGACAGTATCTAGGATTCCCAGCTGTTGCCCTGCTGGTTGGGAATTTCAAGAGTTGCTGTCCAGCATTCCTGGAGGGGGCCAGGTTAGAGAATACAGAATACAGAATAACAGAATAACAGAGTTGGAAGGGACCTTGGAGGGCTTCTAATCCAGCTACCTGCTCAAGCAGGGGACCCTATGCCATTCCAGACAAGAGGCAGTGCAGTCTCCTCCTAAAAAATCTCCAGTGATGGAGCAGCCACAATATCTAGAAGCTGTTCCACTGATTAATTGTTCTCACTGACAGGAAATTTCTCCTCATTTCTAGGTGGGATGTCTCTTTGATAAGTTTCCATTGTTACTTCTTGTCTTGCTCTCAGGTGCTTTGGGGAAAATTATAGAAATCTTCCTTCTGCCTGCCTGAAGCAGAGATCAAGAGACCCTGGGTTGCCCCTTCCTCAACCTCCATCCCCACAAGCTCTGCAAAGGAGAGAAGGCAATCCTTATTCTAGAGGAAAATAGGCAATCCTGTTCCACCTCAGTTTTTCTTGATTCCTTTCTTTTGGTCCAGATGTGAGGGGAGGCAAAGGTGGCCTTTCAAACTGTATTTTAGGTACAGACAACATGGGTAGTAGTGCTTCCCAACAACTTTTTAATTACACAGTCACCCTGCCACAGTGCTTGTCTTTTAAAGCAGCAGCCAAGTAAGAACTTACTAAGCCAGTATGAGAGACTCAAGTGGAAATGGTGTAACATTAAGAAAGCAGATTCTCTCTCTCTCTCAACCAGGTCTTCCAGAGGCGGCAGGATGGGTCTGTCAATTTCTACCGTAAATGGGAATCATACAAGAAAGGATTTGGAAGGCAAGGATGGGATGAGGAGCCACATAGATGGTTCCGCCCCAGGCGCCTGATGGACCCTGAGAGGTTCCAGGCAGAACTGGGTTTTTTTCCTACATCCCTTACCCACAGCCCTGCCGAGGTCCTTGCGGCTGCCTGGCAACAGTCGGCCATGGGGGCCCTCGACAGGGTTGTCCCCATGCGCCCCCTTACTCGGCGCAGATCCCGGTTAGCTCCCTGGTATACCGAGGAGCTCCGGGAGATGAAGCATTGTAGAAGGGGCCTAGAGAGCAGGTGGAGGGCGACATGCTCCGGATCTGACCGAGCCCAGTTAAGAACCTATATTAGGACTTACCTGGTAGCTGTGAGGGCGGTGAGAAGGGTTCACTTCTCTGCCCTCATAGCATCCACAGATAACCGCCCAGCCACCCTGTTCAGGGTCGCCCGCTCCCTCTTACAGCTGGAGGAGGTGGCGGACCCTCTGCAGGGCAGAGCTGAGGAGTTTGGTCAGTATCTGCAGGATAAAATCGCTCGGATCCAGGAAGAGTTGTGCTCGGACTTACAGTGGTCTGAGGATGAAGATGCGAGTGGTCTGGCTAATGCGATCTGGACTGAGTTCGATCCTGTTTCTGAGGATGAAGTGGACAGGATCATGCAATGGCTGAGTTCCACCACATGTTTATTGGACCCGTGCCCTTCCTGGTTGGTTTATGCCTCTAGGGAGGTCACGTGCGGCTGGCTCTGGGCAGTGGTCAATTCTTCATTAAGGGAGGGGCTGTTCCCTGCCACCTTGAAAGAGGCAGTGGTGAGGCCCCTGCTGAAGAAGCCTGCCCTGGACCCAGCCGTGTTGAACAACTTTCGTCCGGTCTCCAACCTTCGCTTCTTAGCAAAGATTGTTGAGAGTGTGGTGGCGCAGCAATTTCCACTCTTCCTGGAGGAAGTGGATTACCTGGATCCATACCAATCGGGCTTCCGGCCCGGGTACAGCACAGAGACAGCATTGGTCATGGTGATTGATGATCTCTCTAGGGCGCGGGACAGGGGTTTTTCCTCTGTCCTGGTCCTGTTAGATCTCTCAGCGGCTTTCGATACCATTGACCATGGTATCCTATTGCGGCATCTTGGGGGGTTGGGAGTGGGAGGCACTGTTCTATGGTGGTTCTCCTCCTACCTCTCGGGACGTTTGCAATCAGTGTTGACAGGGGGCAGAGGTCGACTCCAAGGTCTCTCACTTGTGGGGTGCCCCCGGGGTCAGTCCTCTCACCCCTCTTGTTCAACATATATATGAAGCCGCTGGGTGAGATCATCCGTGGCTTTGGGGTGATGTATCATCAGTATGCTGATGATACACAGTTATACATCTCCACCCCAGGCCACATCAGTGATGCTCTCTCCGTGATGTCCCATTGCCTGGATGCGGTACAGATCTGGATGGACAGGAACATGCTTTGACTCAATCCAGCCAAGACAGAGTGGTTGTGCATACCAACATCTCGGACCAGCTCTGAGATTCCATCTTTGGTCATGGGGGAGGAGGTGTTGCCCCCTGTGGACAGGGCACAGAATCTGGGGGTCCTACTGGACCCACGGCTCAAGTTGGAGGAGCAGGTGAGAGCCGTGGCCAGAGGGGCCTTTGCCCAGATCCAGCTGGTTCGCCAGTTGCGCCCATACCTGGACCGAGATGCCCTGCGCACGATCACTCAGGCACTCATTATCTCCCGACTCGACTACTGTAATGCTCTCTATTTAGGACTGCCCTTGAATACCACCCGGAAGCTCCAACTGGTATAGAATGCGGACGCGCAGGTAGTGATGGGAGCTTCCCGGCACTCCCATATTACACCCCTCCTGCGCGACCTGCATTGGCTACCGGTTGTCCTCCGGGTGAGATTCAAGGTCCTTGTGTTAACATTCAAAGTCCTACAAGGCATTGGTCATACGAGAACGACTCCTGCCAGCATCGAATACCAAGTGCCCTGTACGAGTGCACAGACGGGAGCTCCTCGGGGTGCCATCCATGACTCAATGTCGCTTGGCGGTGACCTGGGGGAGGGCCTATTCTGTAGCGGCTCCCACTCTATGGAACCAGCTTCCGCCGAACTCCGTTGGCTCGATCTCCGCACCTTCCACCATGATTTAAAGACCTGGTTATTTGCACACTCCGGGCTGTGCTGACCTCCTGGGGGGTTTGATGGTTGTTTTAACCCTGGAGTTTTAAATTCTGTATTTGACTTGTTTTTCATTTAATTTGTTTTTAGGTAAATAATTTATTGTTATGTTTTAGTTGTGAGCCTGAGTCCTTTTGGAGAGGGGCGCATACAAGTCAAATTAATAAATAACAATAATAAATACAGTATTGAAATAAAACAAGAGCTGTTTTAACTAAACGTGCGCGTAATTACAGTCTCGGGAAGCTTTGGTCAGAACACCTTCCATTTCCTTCCATAAAGATTAATGGTACATTCCAAATTCATAAATGAAATCAGAGGAAAATAATGGATATATTAGCTAGATATACAGTATATATGCATGGTGTCTGGCTAATATATTCTTATATGCAACCAGGACACCCCAGCAGCAATCTGTATCCCTTCTGGCTGCCTTTTCTCACCATATATAGATAGACAGTTGTTTAAAATATTGATTTTGTGAAAGCAAAGGAAAAAGTGGCAACCCATGGATGACTTTCTGGCTAATTGTGCAAAATGGCCAGACAAAGTTTGTGATTTTCTGAAAGTGGTTTAATTTTCCTGGGCCAATTCTTGTGCTCCTGTAATTCTGTTCCTCCATGTTGTTAGTTATCATTCCTTTCCAATGGACACAGCTCGCAATTTCATTGTGAGCCATGTCCATTGAAAAGCAATGATAACTAACCTTTTATGAATTGTGGAGGCCCTGTGGTTATGTCCTTGTTGAATGAAAGTCTACTACAATGATCAGTATGCTTCCCTTCAAGGATTTCTGTATCTCTAGTATTCATTCTCTAATAACATCTACCCTGTGGTGTTTAGGAACACAGCAAATCGCAAATGAAAGTGAAAACTATAAGCTAAGTTTGGGCTCCTACTTGGATGGCAACATGGGTGAGTAACAGAGGCTGCTTCTTCATTTTAGTACCTTGATATAGATTAGAAAACACAATTATCTTAAGACGATTAAAAATCTGTCATACAGTAGTCCATTTTCTGAAGCCAAGTCCCACATACCTCAAGGCATCACATGAATATAAAAAACATTTCTTATGATTTTGCCTTCCACTTCTATTTATAAGAAATGTATTATTTTTGATAGTGAATTTTAGAATCACCAGTATGGCTAATGGTGAAAAAATGCATTATTTCGGTACCGTTGCATGTAATACTACATTTGATGGATTTCTGTCATTTCTGTCATTCTTTATACAAATCAAGTGTCCTTCTCTTGAAACAATTATGTCTGTGTTCACATGAAGCTATTAGAATATGTACACATAGTCCTTATTTAGTAATCATAATTGGGACCAGCAATTCAGTTGTTAAGCAAAGCAGTCACTAAGTGAAATGATAACTCTGCTTATGATCTTACTTCAGCTTTCCTTTGCTTTAGAAGCCCTGCAAAATCATAATTGTGGGCATTGGTCACAAAGTTACTTTTTCATCTCTATTGTAACTGGGAATGGTCACTGTCTGAGACAATTGCTAAATGAAGACTAATTGTATTGCCTATGTATTGCTGCCCTGACCTTTTACGAGTGGTGGCTGGAATGCAGGCTAGTTCTGTTGACTGACTGCTGCCAGAATTTGGCAGTTCGATCTATCTAGCTCAAGATTGACTCAGCCTTCCATCCTTCTGAGATCAGTAAAATGAGGACCCAGATTGTTGGGAGCAATATGTTGACTCTGTAAACCCCCAGAGATGGCTGAAGGTGAAGCCTGAAGCATATAAGTCTGAGTGCTTTTGCTATGACAAGAGATGCTCCAAATGAACAATTCCTTCCTTACTGTTTAAGTTGGCATAAAGAACTAACCAATGTTATTTGGAGGCCAGGCAACCATGTGGACAAGTCCCTGAAATTTTCTTGGCAAGATTTCAGAAGTGGCTTGCCACTGTCTACTTCCTGTGGGGGGAGGGGGAAGGGGAAGACTGGCCCAAGGTCACCCAGCTGGTTTTATGCCTAACGTGTTACTAGACTCAGTTTCTTAGTTTCCAGCCTGGTGCCTTAAGCTCCATGCAAAAGTGGCTATCTGGCCTGAAGTAGAAATATTTATTTTCTGTTAACAGACTGATCTATTCATACATCTATGAAGGGAGCTAAATTTGTTGTGTTGCACTTTGCCACCAGGAAAAAAACAGGTTGAATTTGGCCTTAGGGTTGCTTTTCTATTATTTTATGTTACTTTATTTCATATTATATTTTTTAAATGACTCTCTGCTAACTGTGCCATGTGTGCTATATATTTCATTATTTCTCATTTTTTATCTTTAATCATGAATGAACAAGTACAGTCCAGAACTGCCATCTAAGAATTTAAACATATATAATTTGTATATATGGTGTGGTGATCTTATTACATTGTTCTATGTCAGTTGGTTTTAGTCAGGATATTATGAAGTCTAGCTGGGTTTGTAAACCATGGTTTATAGCTTGGCATGTGACATGGTTCCAGTCAACTAGGATTTATTTAATAAACCATGGTTAAGCAAACAATGGTATAAGGAATTCCTACCTG
>CM019148.1:255820304-256083886 GCA_009733165.1 Naja naja | reverse complement strand
CCAAGATATTTTTTATTTTTCATTTGACCTGTTTCTATGGAAGAACTGGCTAGGCTAGCATACGTTCCTTGTTGACAAAGCCTAATAGATATTCATCTACCTTCTGGATATTAATCTACTTTCTAACCTTTCTTTCACTCTATATTTTTTAAAAACAATTTAGTCTACACTCATGTTTGTCTAGGTGTCAAATACAATTATAATTCACAAGAACATATGAACATTGCAGAAGAGATTAATGAAGTATTTTCTAAATTACATACAATCAACTTGCAAGCTAATTGGGGTATTTTCGTCTTTGTCAGGGAGTATTTATCCAAGAAGAAAAATTGTAAAAGCTGACTATTGTGTTTACCTGAAGTGCAGCTCACTCATGTTTCTTCTCTCCTCTGATAACAGAAGTTTAAAAATCCACATTGTTCCACAGAAAATGCGCAAGGAAGACAAAATGGTGGGGAAAGTAATGCAATGCAGGGATTTCTGTTTTTTTTTTTCTGGAGGCCAATCCCTCATCTGCAAATATTGTGAATGGTGCCAAGATTTCCGAACCTGGTGTTGCAAAGAAGACTTTCAACATAGTTTCCTCCTGTACCTTTTCAAGGAAATTCTACTATTTCCTCACTTCTCTGTTTACAGTACTAATAGGCATTGCTATGTATACAAGAACACCTAAACCCCCAGTCCAGCTCAAAGACATATTTAAAGAACAGCAAACTAGGTTTCCTGAGGCAAGATGACAACTTGGATGGGTTTTTCCTTCCTATTCCTGATTGCTCTGTCTGCAGAGAGGGGACTATCCACACAGGAGGAGACAGAAACAACCTGCTGTGCACGTGAGTCTCAATTGGTCCTTTCTGGGATGAGCCAGTTAATTAAGATAGATTGGTTTAGAGAGCTTCCCACACAACTGTAGGGCACTTCATCATCAGTGGGAACTCCATCTCCCCTCTCATTTCACCTTCCAGCTCCTGGGACTTTTCCTCACTTTAGGGAAAGTGCTGTTTAACTCCAAGCAATGGTTAATTTTATTTTTTATTTTTTCCTCATGGTGAAACCCAAACACAACAATGTGGGGAAAGCATTGTCTAGTAGCCATTTCTTGCTTGGTTATTGGCCAGAGGGAGGAATGGATGTTCAAGGAGCAAAGCTGGCAGACCCACAGAAGGAGCTTTAGTGAAATTACAGCAGTTCTAGGAAAAGGGTTTAATGGACGGAGAAAGAAATAGACCAGTGGAGTTTGCCTTTGGCCAATAAGGGTGTATGGTAATCAATTAGAATATTTGAAAGCAAATTTAAACATGCCATTTTTCTTCTGCCCATCTCACCCTTCCTCTTGCAGTTCAAAAAATGCAGGCTTTAAAAACTTGCAAAGGCTCAGTAAAAAGATAAGAGTGAGCTCATCCAGAATTTCCCACAATAGAAACTAGGGCCACTGTGTGACTTGTCCGACTGTGAGGAAATCCTTCTTGCTTTTGTTTAGTTTTTCACTCTGTTTATGCTCTTTCTTCTATTCCAGAGCTAAAGGGCTTAGCACAATGTGGAAGTGACAAGACTGTTCTCCAGGGCCAGGCAGGAATACCCGGAATTCCAGGTGTACCAGGAACAAATGGTCTTCCTGGAGCCAGGGGTGAGCCAGGACCTCAGGGGCCCCCAGGTAAGTTGATGCCTACTTCTGTTGATGATTGATGTCAAGGAGATCTAGCAGCTTATTTGCTCTGTTACTAGGAAACTCACAGCCTGGACTATCTATAAGAGATGATGTTGAAGAAAGCATCACCAGAGTTACTGGCAGAGGGATGAAAACCATGCCCTGCCCCTCAAATTCCAGCTAGGAAGGGAGAGTGCTGTTCTAACAAGGTTGTATTTCACGTCAGGAAGAGGATTTTTAAAATGGTTGTGCATTAGTAGCATTTGGGAACGCCTCTGTAATTGGAACTTCTAGTTCTTTTTTAGGGAGGATGGAATGGATCATTTTGTTAAAAGGACTATTCTTATGCCAACCAGCTTTCTTCCTTTCCAGGGATCAGTCAGTTCTTTCCTAGCAAGATGTTATTGTCTTCACAGTGCTTGAGAAAGATGAGGAAAACCTGAAAAACAATGCAAGTTCAGAACAGTTATACTTTCTTCCATTATGTGGAAAGTGTATAGGTAGCTCTCCTGTTTATCAAAGGATTGTTGCCCCCTTTTTGCCAACTGAGAGATAGAAGCCTCTGTGACGACCTTGTTTTTTACCAAGACAAGATTTGGAATCTCTTGCTATATTCCAGGTGTTCTTTTAAGGGACATTCTTCTGTTCTCCTTAGGTGAAAAGGGCTCTGCTGGGATACCTGGAAAAGCTGGACCAAAGGGAGAGAAAGGAGACAAAGGAAACAATGGTAATGTATCTCCAGAGATCCATTTTTGAATGAGGGAGATTTATGGAAATCCCAAGTCTCTGGGCCTCCAAACAAATATTCTTAATCAACCTTCTACTTTGGTGATCATTCTGCAAGACAAGTTCTTCGCAAGCATATTTTCTGCATGTTTATTCCTCTATGCAAGAAAATAGCAAAATTGGATAAAAAGAGGTGTGATTATATAGAAAGTTCTCAACATATGACCACAATTGAGACCAAAATTTCCATCGCTAAAACAGTTGTTAAATAAGTTTTCCCCATTTTACGACTTTCTTGCCACAGTTGTTAAGTGAATGGCTGCAGTTGCTATAAGTTAGTAACAGGACTGTTAAGCACATCTGACTTTGATTGTCAGAAAGTTGCCAAGGTGATCACAAGGCTCTGGGACACTGCAGCCATTATAAATAGGTTGCCAAGTTGCCAAGCTTCCGAATTTTGATCATGTGAATAGAGAGATGCTGCAACAGTTGTCATAAGTCACTTTTTCCCCTCTCTTTCCACAGGGGAACCCTGCCGCTTAGAAAGCTGTCAGCCGGAAGGTATGTCTAAGCATTCTCCCCTTGCTTATTCAGTCACTTCAAACTTCCCCAGATAATTGGCACAAATGCCATCAGCTTGGTTTTATCTATGTTTTCATCTCCCTTTGTTTGACCTTTATCACTCAGGATAATAAATGCAAAACTGCCTGAACAGGCTAGAACGGATGCTTGGAATAGTACAAATTCTCTAATCACAGTTTAAGGATAGTTGTGATGCATTTCATCTGCACACATCAGCTTTCCCCAACCTGTGTCTTCCAAGAATGTTAGACTCTAGCTCCCATAATCCCCCCTCCCTGATAATGAATGGCTCTAGTTAGGAGAAAGCTTCTACACATTCAAATACTGTATGTTTTATTCAGGTCTTGAAGGATCTATCTATACCTACATGCTGTAAGCTGCCCAGAATCATTGGATATGAGATGGATGGCATATAAAATTTATAAATAAATAAGTAAACAAATATTCCTTTAATACTTAAATACTATTGCATACCGACATGTATCCATTATCCTACAAAAGGCATTATGATGATTTCATTGGAGAAGTTCCTGCATAGAAACCTGTAATTGTCCCATCACATATATTTTCAGAACAGAGAGAATCTGAACTGATCCACATATTTCCCCCACCAAACCCCCAATTCTCCTCTCAGAGGGAAGAGCCAGAAACTGCAAGGAGCTCCATGAACAAGGAGAGACTCTCACTGGCTGGTACACCATCTATCCAATCCCAGGGAAAGTGATGGTGGTTTTCTGTGACATGGAAGTAGATGGAGGCGGCTGGTTGGTAAGTAAGAGATCTTAGAGAGACGTTTGCTTCCAACATAATGAAAGTGGGGAAGCACCTTTTAATTCATTAGTAATATTCAAAGGCTAACTCAGCTTTTTCCAACCTGGATCTGTTGGGGTGACAGTATCTAGGATTCCCAGCTGTTGTCCTGCTGGTTGGGAATTTCAAGAGTTGCTGTCCAGCATTCCTGGAGGGGGCCAGGTTAGAGAATACAGAATAACAGAATAACAGAGTTGGAAGGGACCTTGGAGGGCTTCTAATCCAACTGCCTGCTCAAGCAGGAGACCCTATGCCATTCCAGACAAGAGGCAGTCCAGTCTCCTCCTAAAAAATCTCCAGTGATGGAGCACCCATAACATCTAGAAGCTGTTCCACTGATTAATTGTTCTCACTGACAGGAAATTTCTCCTCAGTTCTAGGTGGGATCTCTCTTCGATAAGTTTCCATTGTTACTTCTTGTCTTGCTCTCAGGTGCTTTGGGGGAAATTATAGAAATCTTCCTTCTGCCTGCCTGAAGCAGAGATCAAGAGACCCTGGGTTGCCCCTTCCTCAACCTCCATCCCCACAAGCTCTGCAAAGGAGAGAAGGCAATCCTTATTCTAGAGGAAAATAGGCAACCCTGTTCCACCTCAGTTTTTCTTGATTCCTTTCTTTTGGTCCACATGTGGGGGCAGGCAAAGGTGGCCTTTCAAACTGTATTTTAGGTACAGACAACATGGGTAGTAGTGCTTCCAAACAACTTTTTAATTACACAGTCACCCTGCCACAGTGCTTGACTTTTAAAGCAGTAGCCTAGTAAGAGCTTACTAAGCCAGTATGAGAGACTCAAGTGGAAATGGCATAACATTAAAAGAGCAGATTCTCTCTCTCTCTCAAACAGGTCTTCCAGAGGCGGCAGGATGGGTCTGTCAATTTCTACCATAAATGGGAATCATACAAGAAAGGATTTGGGAGGCAAGGATCAGAATTCTGGTTGGGCAATGATAAGATCCATCTTCTCAGCAGTTCTGGTAAGTCCAATATCTCTTCTTGTACCTGAGGCTCAGTTTGATGAATTAAATACTTCTACACGGATAATGCTCCTCACTATCAGAATTAATTTATAAGGAACCATGAGTATCGGTCCTTTCAGATTCTCTAATATTACCAGAAACTCTCTTTGCATCACAGGACACATATATGCATAAAAGACTCTGATCTGTTCTTGTTGGTCCATAAGACTTACCTTCC
Organism: Naja naja; assembly: GCA_009733165.1. Lineage (NCBI taxonomy): Eukaryota > Metazoa > Chordata > Lepidosauria > Squamata > Elapidae > Naja > Naja naja. Next base: position 256,078,929 of record CM019148.1, on the reverse strand, counting down.
ATTTACTGTGCCAAGTGCGCATGTGCACAGGGTTGCTCACAGGAAAGAGCAGCTGCAGCAGCATGGGCGACTCAGGAGTAAGGCTGCAAGGTAATGGCCCCTCCTTCAAGAATATAAAAGCCAGCTGTGAAGTGAACATTCTTTGTAAAAGCAAAGGAAAAAGTGGCAACACATGAATGACTTTCTGGCTAATTGTGCAAAACGATCAAAAGTTTCTGGTTTTCTGACAGTGGTCTAATTTTCCTGGGCCAACTCTTTTTTTTGTGAAAAGTTTTTTATTTTTTTATATTTCAAAAACGTCTCTTTTACTGAACAGCATGGTTCCAGGTTTTCACATTTCCATGCAAACATGACCTTGGTTACATATTCATCTTTCACATTTGATTTCATATCATATCATTACATTTCATATTTTCTATAAATTTTCTCAGATATTCTTACATTCTTCAAACTTATTTTATATATTTTCTATTCATTTCTTAACTTATTTCTTTTTACTTTAAATAATTCTCATATCTTCATATTCATTATGCTTTATACTTTTATCTGTCACATTTCCAATTTCATCGCATATTGTTATTCCATTATTCCAAAAGTTCCATCTTAATTCAAATAATTTTTTTAAAAATCCCCTTTAATTACTAATTTGAGTGTAACACCCCTTTATCTTATACATCATTTAGTTAACTCCTCTTTAATTCATAATAATAATTTATCACAATTATAAAAATCTATATTTTTCTACCTTCTAAATAATTTATTACTTCAAATGCATTTATATTACACCACATTACTTTGCAGAATCCCCTTTCTTAATCCTTATCTACTCATTATCTCTACGTCCCTTAACTAAACAAATTCTTTTCATTTTATTCAATTTCCATACCTCCTTATTTCCTGGTCCTTTCTCTTATTACTTCTTTTTTCTTTTATTTTTTTCCCTCCATTTCTTACTCCAATTTTTATCCCCCTCTCTCTTTAAAATATTTTCTTCTGTAATTCCCTTTTCTGCTGTTTCCTTTTACTTTGTTTGGCTTGCAAAACATTCCCCTTTTTAATTGCCTCCTCAAATCTCCAAGTTTTAATTCCCATTTTCCCCCTTCGCTTTAATGTTCATTGCTCCATTTGTTTGTTGAAGCTGGCTTCTTCTTTGATCAGCTCCTCCCCTTCTGGCATTCCTTGTTGTTCTTCATACTGCAGAATCAACATTTCTAATGATTATAGGGCAAAACAGCACGACTCACCTCTTTCATGTAACATTTCTTTTATGTTTCTTAATTCCATTTTTAGTTCCAAGGAAAGTTCTGCCATTTTTAAACACTTCTTTTATATTTTCTTTATCTCTTTAGTCTTTAAATACAAACCAATTGTCCAGTAATTTAATTCGACCAGCATCTTTGATGTTTATTTCCAACTATCAACTTTTATTAATTCCTCTTTAAGTTTTTTTCCAAATTAATCAAATAGTCCAATATCCATAAATTTAAGTTTATGCCAAAATCACCAAACAGTCCCAGAGTAATTTCTTCATGATTCTTTCTTTTATTTTAATATTCTGTGTTTTCACTTTTCAGGGTTTCTATTTTATTGTAACAAAGTTTCTCTTATTTTGCATCAAATTCCACTTTTAAAAGAACTAGGCTTTTTTTTTAAAGAGTCATTGAAATTTAGGTGGCGCTCTCTGTTATGTCCAAATTCCACCCTTTTTTCCCATTTTCTTTTCTCTGTTTAGGGCTTTTAAATTTCAAAAATCCAGTAAATCCAATTATCAGTTACTGGGGTTTTTCTTTTGACACATTCAAGTTCAGCTTTTAATTATGCCTGCTTAGTGCCAAAATCATATATTTATCCAATTTAAACAGGTATTTGCTTTTGGCTTTCTCCTTCGATTTAGCTCCTTTCAAAGTTCAAAGCCACTTTCAGCTGTCAATTTTTTCCCCCACTTTCTCTGGTCACCGCTTTTACTGTCTTTCTTTAAAATTTCTTTAAATCCTAATTCCGGGGTACTTCTGTATCCAAATGTTGCACCTAGTTAGCCTGGTCTTCACACTGTCCTCTTCTTCATTGCTCCAGCACAATCTTTGTCCCGGTTAGCTCTCCTTCTTCAGGGTGGCCATATTTGACCACCGCTACAGCCTATCTTTGGAGGGAGTATGCCTAGCCAGGGAGGGAAGATGCAGCTCCCCTCAACCCAGCTGGTGATCTCCCCCTTCTTCACCACCCCTACAGGGTGGTTCTGGCACTGTTCGGAGCCCTCGGACAAGGAGAGCATGGATTGAAGCCACGCACAATCATGGTCTTCGGTCTGTCTGTGAAGGAAACGCCACCAGAAATGCTCCTGAAATTCTGTTCCTCCATGTTGTTAGTTATCATTGCTTTTCCATTGTGAGCCATGTCCATCGAAAAGCAATGATAACTAAACTTTTATGAATCGTGGTGGCACTGTGATTATGTCCTTGTGGAATGAAAATCTACTACAATGATCAGTATGCTTCCCTACAAGAATTTCTGTATCTCTAGTATTCATTCTCTAATAACATCCACCCTTTGGTGTTTAGGAACACAGCAATTGCGAATTGATATGGAAGATTTCAATGGTTCCACAACCTTTGCGACATATTCCAGTTTCAGAATCGCAAATGAAAGTGAAAACTATAAGCTAAGTTTGGGCTCCTACTTGGATGGCAACATGGGTGAGTAATACAGAGGGTGCTTCTACATTTGAGTACCTTGGTAGACATCAGAAAACACAATTATATTAAGACGGTTAAAAATCTGTCATATGGCAGTTTATTTTCTGAAGGCTTTTAGCCAAGTCGCACATGCCTGAAGCCACCATATGAATATAAAAAAACATTTCTTATGGTTTTGCTTTCCACTTCTATTTATCAGAAATATATTATTTTTGATAGTGAATTTTAGAATTACCAGTATGGCTAATGGTGAAAAAAATGCATTATTTCGGTACCGTTGCATATAATATTACATTTGATGGATTTCTGTCATTCTTTATACAAATCAAGTGTCCTTCTCTTGAAACAATTATGTCTGTGTTCACATGAAGCTATCAGAATATGTACACATAGTCCTCATTTAGTAATCATAGTTGGGGTCAGCAATTCAGTTGTTAAGCAAAGCAGTCACTAACTGAAACAATAACTGTGCTTATGATCTTACTTCAGCTTTCCTTTGCTTTAGAAACCCTGCAAAATCATAATTGTGGACATTGGTCACAAAGTTACTTTTTCATCTCTATTGTAACTGGGAATGGTCACTGTCTGAGACAATTGCTAAATGAAGACTAATTGTATTGCCTATGTATTGCTGCCCTGACCATTTATGAGTGGTGGTTGGAATGCAGGCTAGTTCTGTTGACTGACTACTGCCAGCAGTTTGGCAGTATGATTCTATCTAGCTCAAGATTGACTCAGCCTTCCATCCTTCTAAAGTCAGTAAAATGAGGACCCAGATTGTTAGGGGCAATATGTTGACTCTGTAAATCCCTTAGAGAGGCTGTGAAGTGCAGTGAAGCGGTATATAAGTCTAAATGCTACTGCTACGACAGGACATGGACCAAATCATGGCTGTCAAACTTGCAGTTTCAGGTTGCCATCATATGATGTTTCACAACGGTTTTCCCCTTTGGGGAGCTGGGGTGGGCTTGGTGATGCATCTGGCCCACCAGCCGACAGTTTGATACCCCTGCTCCAAATGAACCATTCCTTCCTTACTGTTTAGGTTGGCCTAAATAACCTACCAATTTTATGCTAAGTAACCCATTTGGACTCCTGGCAACCTCGTGGACAAGTCCCTGAAATTTTTTGGAAAGATTTCAGAAGTGGCTTGCCAGTGACTGCTTTCTGGGGTGAGGGGGTGGGTGGATGAGGGAGGGGGAGGGGGGAGGAAGATAATGGTGTGTGTTAAATTTATTACGTTGTTCTATGTCAGTTGGTTTTTAGTCAGGATATTATGAAGTCTAGCTGGGTTTGTAAACCATGGTTTATAGCTTGGCATGTGACATGGTTCCAGTCAACTAGGATTTATTTAATAAACCATGGTTAAGCAAACAATGGTATAAGGAATTCCTACCTGGTAATGTGATAAACTGAGTTGGGAATTTCTGCATATAAGTTTTGCATTCTATTATTTTTGATTTCCTGCTGAATTCTTCCTAGCAGAGAATGTGCATTTTTCACTGTTGTAGCATTGTGACTGAAAGCAACAATACAGTAAATCATTGACTTTCTCCACTGATTATCTTCACTCAGGGGATTCTTTCTCAGGACACAACGGCCTGGCATTCTCTACAAAAGACAAAGACAATGATTCCCGTGAATCCTCAAGTTGTGCTGCAGCTTACAAGGGAGGTTGGTGGTATGGCGCCTGCCACTCTTCCAACCTGAATGGCCTGTATCACAAAGGGGAACATAGCTCTTTTGCTGATGGCATCAATTGGCGTGCTGGGAGAGGGTACCATTATTCTTACAAGTATGTGGACATGAAAATTAGACCTCAATAGCTGAAATATCAGTATATTCAGAATTGTTCAACTCTGACTTGCTGAATGAACTTGCTGATGCACATGAATTCTGTTCTTGAAAAAAGAAGACTAAATAGTAGCTATCCAAACAATTGCATACATATTTATAAATACAAATATTTATAAATAATTCCCTTCATTTGGGAATTAAAGGTATCTGAAACAAAAAAAGCTAATTGGAGGATGGAGGATACCCAGTTCTCTCTTGCATGAGAATTTAGCATCTTCAACTTGGCATGTAATCCACTGTTATCTTATGGAAATAAATTTTGACTGAATGTCTAGAATTCTCACACTTTTAAATGCAAAGCAGTTATTCTGATTACTGTATCATCCCTGGATGTATCAGTATTCCAGAAAGACCTTAAAATCTAACCTTTCAATTATATGAAATATTTAGTGCTCTTACAAAGTCTTCCCATTCCTGAGGTTGTGGCATGAGGCTGCCTCATATCACCACAAAACTGAGAGCCAAAGAATACATGGACATTATTGATCCACTAGAGCTGATGAGCTGACCATGTTAGTCTTTGCAACCTGAGGATATCACTTTGAATTAATTGGCGATTCTATGAAAGGGAACATATTGCATGGAAGGAACTGAACCTTGACAGAGTTTCTCCAAAGACAGATATCATCCAAGAGTGGTGCATTTTAATGGAAACAGTTAAACCAAGGATATGTGAATGGATTTTTCTTCCTTTCTGAGGATTTTTCTGTATTGCAACTTGGAAAGAGGAACACTAAAGGAAATATCCATAATTCTTGAAAATAGGTAAGATACATGGATCTTACTCTACTAAAAAAAATAACAATCTGATTCTCATTCTGAAAACAGTGAACAGATTTGTTCCCCTTTACTGCTCTGTCCTCAGGTATTTTTATCAAATCCTCAGAAAGAGACCAGTGAACCATGACAGGATCCTAGTCCAATTATTAGTACCATCACCTCAACATTGCTTTGTGTGGTGCAGGGAGGAGAGGGAGACTTTAAGAGGATGCTGAAGCCAAATTCCCAGCAGTTCTAGCTGCTGTGACCAATTTGAAGCAATCTTGACATGAATTTAGATTCCCTGTCATTGGCACTACATTTTATTAAGCCACATCTACACATTGATATCACAGTAATGGGAAAGAGGAACAATTCATTTGGGAACCTAGAATGTACAGCTTATTATACATCAGTTGAAAATAAATGGCTACTGAGAAATTCCTAATGTTTGCATTCTGCTGTTTCTTTGCTATGCTACATAGGAATGTCGTGAAATCCTAACATTCATGTCTGGATACTGTCATTCTGTATATTTTTGTGAACATTCCTTTCATGCATGTGTGTAACACCAAACCTTCACTGCAACACCCTCTTAATTACCTTCCTGCCAGCCTGGGACTTGCAACTTCTTGCTGGATTCCGCACTGACTATGGTTACGGGAAGCTGGCAGGAAGTAGCTTGACCTTAGGAATCAGTTAATGATGGCAGCCGGGACTACAAGGATTGCTATTGTTAAGCAATGTGGTCACGCTTCATGATACCACTCAGTGACATAAATTCTGACAACAGCATTTGGGATGGGAATTTCTGTCCCTGAGTAATATGGTCATATAAAGCATGATCACATTGCTTAGCAACAGCAATCCCTGCAATCCTGTTTCTATAGATGGGGCTATTTAAAGGCTCTTTCTCTTAGGCTGGCTTGGTCTCTATTGAAGGAAAGAAATACTTTTTTCATCCTGGGTAATGGTTGGGCAATTTCTCTTCCCTTTCTAGCACGAGTGCAGATGCAAAGAAGGGAACAGAGGAAATAGGCCCATATAGAGTTAAGAAAACTAATCAGTAAGCCAGTTTAGTCTAGTGGTTAAGGTACCAGGATAGAAACTAGGAGCTGTAGTCCTGCTTAGGCATGAAAACTAGCTGAGTGGTCCAATCCAGTGGTGGGATTCAGCTACTTTGCACCAGATCAGTAGAACCGGTACCTAACTTTTTGTGCAATTCTGCAAACTTGCTGAAGCCTTGCCTCCAGGGGTGGGATTCTACCAGTTCAGACTAGTTCTATGGAACTGGTTGTTATGATTCTGTGCAGTTCTGAGAACCAGCAAATCATGCCCCTGGCTGGCCCTGCCCTGTCTTTCCGCCCTTTCCCTCCCCAGCCAGTCAGTCCTTATCATTCATGCGTGACATCATGCACATACCCAACATCGCTGACTGCATTCTCCCCCACCGAGTCACTCCTTAAGATCTTTCTTTTTCCCCTCCCAACGATCAACAGTTCTGATGATCAGCTGTGCCAGTATCCCCCTTGCTGTCTTACTGCTTCACCCAGCAGGCTTCCCTGAGGCCCAGGAGACAAAGGGGGCTCACGGGGGGGGACTCTGTCCCTTGCACTCTATTTTTTGCCTTCCTAGGCCCCAGGGAAGCTTCCTGGGAGCAAAAGTGCCCTCCAGAAGCTTCCCTGAGACCCAGGAGGCCCAAAAATGGCACAAAGGGTGGTGCTGCACAGCCAACCAGGCTCTGTTTTTTTGCCTTCCTGAGCCTCAGGGAAGCCTTCTGGGAGCCCACCCAGTCACATGGTCATGCCCACCTAGCCATGCCTACCTAGCCACACCCACAGAACTGGTTGTTAAAAATTTTGAATCCCACCACTGCTTGCTCCTCCCCTCCAGCCACTCTTCCCCTCACATGGCCTCTCCTCACTGGGATGCTCGACTCATACTTTGGCCTGGAATACAGGATTACTGATAGCCTGCTTCCCCTTCCCTCCTTATGCTGCACCAAAGAGAGTCGCCTTCTCATACTTTTCCATCTGGCCAGACTGAAGCCATTTCAGCATCTCAGTGATCCTCTTACTGCCTCTCCCTCCAAGCAATCAATGTCTGCACAGGCAAAACCCCAAGGCACAATTTTTTTAATAGTATATTTATTCATTTTCTCTTTACATACAAGATGTGCTTGGTGAACATCATACTGTCTGGGTCAATTTGTTTATGTAGTAATACTTTTTAACATCCTAATTTCTACCTCTATTTGTTTTGATTCAGTTTCCCAAATACACCAAATTCTCAGGGTTAAATCAAGGATTCCCTTATTAGGATCACCAGCAACCCCGGCAAAAAATTTCTCCTTCACCTCAGGGTAACAAGTCCATCAGCCAAGGAGATGAACAGTTGTCTGCCACGATTATCTTTGCTTCCTTCCAGCTGCTGATTCAGTCACATCATTCACACTGAATAGGAAGTCTAACTCACTAAATAAATTGCTCTGACTTGTTTCTATGGCATTTTACTGTGTCTGTATAATCATTACATGTTTTTAGGAAAGATCTGGTGTTTTATAAAAGTTGCAGCCTTTGGGAAAGTGTTTTCAACATATACAGTGCAGTTTAGTGCTGAGAGGAAATGCCTCCAGAAGGGAAATAAACTTGTATCTCATATGTAATTTGGCTGGCAACAGTTTATTTTAATCTCCAAAGTATGACTATAAACCCTTGAAGGTTATTCAGAAAAGATGGTTCATCCTAGGCAACGAAGATCCCCATCTCCATTATTGATCCTGAGATCACACAGCTCCAGAGTGCTCTTTATATATCCCATGTGTGAACTTCCACAAAATTATTTCTGGATACAAAATTCTAGGGTAGCCAATGTTTATGAATTAATACTAACTTTTAATTTTGCTAAAATACTGTAGCCATGTTTATTTCTACTTATTATTATTTAATTATTTCTGGAATAATTAAATTATCTGCATTGTTATGTTTTCACACAGAAATTCAATGTGCAACTTATTTTGTTTGCAACTTAATAAGAATCTACAGCCCCAGAAAAATAATACGATTACTGGCTCTGTGCCTGTATCTGAGCCAAACACATATATTGTTACACAAGACACTAATTTATTTGTTTACAGCAAATGTGTTCCTGTGTTTCTTTATATAGTGCACTTATTCAAACTAAGTTAAAAAGTCTCCTATGAGGATGGATGTGAATTGTATAGGATATATGGAAATAGCCAGGAATTGTGCATGGATAATTTGCAATTGGGCCACAATAGGGATGAATGATTTTAGGCCTGTCATTTTGTAGATGTAAATCCCACATCCTCTATTTAAGGTTTAAAGTTTCCTTGGGGTTGATCAAAGGACACCACATCTGGCTTTCAGAATCTTAGATTGAGCAGTTTCTAGAGTAGACATTCTTATAATTACAAAATTGTGCACCATATAACAACAGACACAGAATCTTTGCTTTATACAATTTTATTGATACAGGAATGTTATCATTGCCAGGAAGACTGGCATACTTAAAGATTGCATTAACAACTTTTTGAGCTCTAATAGAAAGCTCACTCATTTGGGTATTCCAATAGGTGAAGGTAACCAAGTTACTTTAAGTCCTTAACTTGATTCATTTATTTTTTAAATTGATTTCCCATGTAATAGAGGAATTAAAGTGCATTCTAGAGAAAATTAGAACCTTCATTTTTGAGTAATTAATGTCAAGAAATTCCCTGGAAGAATAATACACCAAAACATCTAGGCCCACTTAGGTTACGGATAAGGTCCCCACTTAACAAGATGATTTCAATCTTCTTTAGAAGTGTTGAAAGAGATATCCTTCTGGGTTCAGTTCCAAGTGGGGAAAAAGACACTGGAAACATGGAGGCTGCTTGGAAAGTTTAATGGTAAACAGGACCACATGGCCTGGAGCTCCAGAGAAGGATGATCACATGCTTCAGGTTGAGAAAGGAAAGGGAAAAGGGGGAAAGGGGGCTGAGGTGCTGAGAGTGCCTGGGTTTATACCCTCTGTTGGGCCCCACCTTAGTGTTTCCTGTTCCTGTGTAAGAGATGTATCCCACTAGCTGTCATATTCCCAGGGGTGACTTTGTAGACTTTGTCTGGACCACATGGCTTCGCCTGAGTGCTGGCTAATGCAATCTTCCCAGATGCCATGTAGTGAGTTGGGTAATCCTATCCTGGAGCTGAAGTGGGGGCAGGGAGCTGCAGGAAGCTGCTTTGTCTTTAAAACATGTTTCTCCTTTTCTCATCCAGGGAAATATAATATTCTGCCTTTTTAATATTTACTAGAATATTTCATTCTTCTAGGAGAGGGGTGGGTGCTAACTTCCTACAGAAGTAGATGGATATAGAACAATGGGCAAGCATTGTGCGGTAAAATTCTGGTTTAAAAGAACTTCAGTGGGTGTCATTTATATAGAAGCTGACTAAAGGATATAGCTCTGACTGACTCCTCTGAAGATGGGAGTGGTTATCAGCATTACCATTAAATGCCTCTAAACTGTGATGTAGATTTGGATGTAGTAGAAGGAAGCAACAAAAATAGATGTTTTTTTGCTGTTTGACTTTGATAAGGCAAGTAAATATATTTTGATTTTTAGGATTAGTGAAGTGAATTGAAGCAGCATTTTATCATCTCATTTCAGTAGTATTATGACTAGATATAATCACTGCATATTAGGAACAAAGAATTGAGAAGATAAAATGAATAACATGCATCACAGATTACGAACAGCAGAATCTGATCTTTATAAACAGAATTTGAAATGTAGAGCATTTCAGAAGAGAACAATTTTGTGGGCATATGGAGCAGCTGCTCTTCCTGGGATCTTGGTAGAAGTAATTGTTTTATAGTCCAATCTCTGTTTTCCCTGGCCCTTTGTAGCTGTTTGTTTGCTATAATTAATCAGTCTGCATTTTGTTTCAATATCCTGGGCTTTACGCATTTGGTTTGCTATCATGGTTTTAAATCTTTTTCTTCCTGCCATGCTTCTTTATTACTGTGTTTTGGTGAGTATCTTTGAGAGTTTGCTTTTACTATTTTTCACAAGTTTTATAGTTTGCCATCTATTTGATTTCTATGGGAAATGTTTTTAGCTAATTTGTAGGCTTTTTCTCTGTATCCCAGGCATGTAATTTTATCCTTCCTTTTTTGTGAAGAGTAGGCTAGCTCCAACTATTTTAATGGCCCTATTGACAAGGGTGGGGGCTGGGAGCTGAATCCCTGTTTATTTATTTATTTATTTATTTATTAATGGGACTTATATGCCGCCCCATCTCCGAAGACTCAGGGCGGCTTACAAATAAAACAACAACAACAATAGATAATTTAAAAGCGAATTAAACTAAATAAGTTTAATGTTTGATTTTCCACTTCTCCTTTCTTTTAGGGGAATTTTCCTTCCCCTTTACTGTTTTAAAATTTCTTTTCTTTTCCTAGGAGAGGAGTGAATCATAACTTCCAACACTATTACAAGAGATCTTTTATTTTTCATTGGACCTGTTTCTATGGGAAGACTGGCTAGGCTAGCATACATTCCTTGTTGACAAAGCCTAATGAATATTGATCTACTTTCTGGATATTAATCTGGTTTCTAACCTTTCTTTCTTGTATATTTTTAAAAACAATTTATTCTATACTCATGCTTGTCTAGGTGTAAAATACATTTATAATCCATAAGAACATATGAACATTGCAGAAGAGATTAATGAAGAGTTCTTAAATTACATACAATCAACTTGTGCGATAATTGGGGTATTTTCAGTCTTTGTCAGGGAGTATTTATCCAAGAAGAAAAATTGTAAAAGCTGACGTATTTGTTTACCTGAAGTGCAGCTCACTCATGTTTCTTCTCTCCCTCTGATAACAGAAGTTTAAAAATCCACATTGTTCCACAGAAAATGCTCATGGAAGGACAAAGGGTGGAGAAAGTAATGCAATGCAGGGATTTCTGTTTTTTTCTAAAAGCCATCTGCAAATATTGTGAATGGTGCCAAGATTTTCCGAGCCTGGTATTGCAAAAGAATACTTTCAATATACTTTCCTCCTGTACCTTTTCAAGGAAATTCTACTATTTCCTCACTTCTCTGTTTACAGTACTAATAGACATTGCTATGTATACAAGAACACCTAATCCCCCAGCCAAGCTCAAAGACATATTTAAAGAACAGCAGATTAGGTTCCCTGAGGCAAGATGACAACTTGGATGGGTTTTTCCTTCCTATTCCTGATTGCTCTGTCTGCAGAGAGGGGACTATCCACACAGGAGGAGACAGAAACCAGCTGCTGTGCATGTGAGTCTCAATTGGTCCTTTCTGGGATGAGCCAGTTAATTAAGATAGATTGGTTTAGAGAGCTTCCCACACAACTGTAGGGCACTTCATCATCAGTGGGAACTCCATCTCCCCTCTCATTTCACCTTCCAGCTCCTGGGACTTCCCCTTCCTTTAGGGAAAGTGCTGTTTGGCACCTTTGCCATACTTTCAGGCTATGGTTAATTTTGTTTTATTTTTTTTCCTCATGGTGAAACCCAAACACAACAATGTGGGGAAAGCATTGTCTAGTAGCCATTTCCTACTTGGTTAGTGGCCAGAGGGAGGAATGGATGTTCAAGGAGCAAAGTTGGCAGACCCACAGAAGGAGATTTAGTGAAATTACAGCAGTTCTAGGAAAAGGGTTTAATGGACGGAGAAAGAAATAGACCAGCGGAGTTTGCCTTTGGCCAAAAAGTGTGTAAGGTAATCAGTTAGAATATTTGAAAGCAAATTTGAACATGCCATTTTTCTTCTGCCCATCTTACCCTTCCTCTTGCAGTTCAAAAAATGCAGGCTTTAAAAGCTTGCAAAGGCTCAGTAAAAAAATAAGAGTGAGCTCATCCAGAATTCCCCACATTAGAAATCCAATATTATCTGCTGACTCGTCCTTGTTTTCTAGAATCCAAACTAGGGCCACTGTGCGACTTGTCCAACTGTGAGGAAAACCTTCTTGCTTTTGTTTAGTTTTTCACTCTGTTTATGCTCTTTCTTCTATTCCAGAGCTGAAGGGCTTAGCACAATGTGGGAGTGACAAGATTGTTCTCCAGGGCCAGGCAAGAATACCTGGAATTCCAGGTGTGCCAGGAACAAATGGTTTTTCTGGAGCCAGGGGTGAGCCAGGACCTCAGGGCCCCCCAGGTAAGTTGATGCCTACTTTTTTAGAATAGAATGGAATGGAATGGAATGGAATGGAATGGAATGGAATAGAATAGAATAGAATAGAATAGAATAGAATAGAATAGAATAGAATAGAATAGAATTAGAATTCTTTATTGGCCAAGTGTGATTGGACACACAAGGAATTTGTCTTGGTGCAAATGCTCTCAGTATACATAAAAGTAAAGATACGTTTGTCAAGAGTCAAGAATCATAAGGTACAACACTTAATGATAGTCATAGGGTACAATAAGCAATCAAATCATACTAGGAAACAGTCATTATAAATTGTAAGGATACAAGTGACAAAGTTACAGTCATACAGTCACAAGTGGGAGGGGATGGGCAATAAGGAGTGATGAGAAGATTAACAGTAATAGTAGTGCAGACTTTGTAAATTGTTGAACAGTGTTGTGGAAATTATTTGTTTAGCAGAGTGATGGCTTTTGAGGGAAAACTGTTCTTGTGTCTAGTTCTTCTGATGTGCAGTGCTCTATAGTGTTGTTTTGAGGGAAGGAGTTGAAACAGTTTATGTTTGGGATATGTAGGGTCTGTAAATATTTTCACAGCCCTCTTTTTGACTCATGCAGTATACAGGTCCCCGACTGAAGGCAGGTTGGTAGCAATTGTTTTTTCTGCAGTCCTAATTATCCTCTGAAGTCTGTGTCTGTCCTGTTGGGTTGCAGAACCAAACTAGACAGTTATAGAAGTGCAGATGATAGACTCAATAATCCCTCTGTAGAACTGTATCAGCAGCTCCATGAGCAGTTTGAGCTTTCTGAGTTGGCGCAGAAAGAACATTCTTTGTTGTGCTTTTTTGATGACATTTTTGATGTTAGGTGTCCATTTTAGGTCATGTGATATAATAGAACCTAGAAATTTGAAGGTCACTACTGTTGATACTGTGTTGTCTAGTATTGTAAGAGAGGGTAGTATGGGAGGGTTTCTTCTAAAGCCTACCACCATTTCTACGGTTTTGAGTGTATACTATAGTGATAGAGGTCAGGCAGAGGGCGCGTGCAGCACACTGCTGTATCTCCAATGCTTGCATACCTCTAACATTATCCCACCTAGTTCACATCACCAGGATGATCTCATTTAGTTCACCTCATAGGGATACTGTGGAACACTGCCCCTGGCTGGTACGTTCTTAAGATTGGTGAAGAGAATCCACCAATGTAAATGCTGTTTCTATGTTACCTTTTTCTGCTTATAAAAACTGTATAAAACCAATAAACGCTGCACAGGCAGTCAGACATCTTTGCACCCTGCAAATGACTGGTCATTGACTCCATCATGTACAGTTCCAGATTGTTCCGGTTCGGGTTGTGGAGATAGGTGGCTGTAGTTTCCTTTCAAACCTGCAGTAAAACACATTCAGGTCATCTGCTAGTTGTTGATTTCCTTCTGCCTGGGAAGGAGGTTTGCTGTAGCCAGTGCGGTTTTAAAGAGTTTTCCACGTTTGCTGGTTCATTTGTTGAGAACTGATTCCTTACTTTTCAGAGTAGCTTCTTTTTGCTGCTCTGATCTCTCTTGTTAATATGTTTCTGGCCTGATTGTATAGCATTCTGTCACCTTTTCTGTAGGCTTCCTCTTTGGAACCACATAGCTGCTTAAGTTTAGCTGTGGACCAAGGTTTATTGTTACTATATACAGGTGAAACTCAAAAAATTAGAATATCATGCAAAAGTTCATTTATTTCAGTAACGCAACTTAAAGGTGAAACTAATATATAAGATAGACTCATTACATGCAAAGCAAGATAGTTCAAGCCGTGATTTGCCATCATTGAGATGATTATGGCTTACAGCTCATGAAAACCCCAAATCCACAATCTCAGAAAATTAGAATATTGTGAAAAGGTGCCCACTTTGAATGGGCTCAAAGTGGGCACCTTTTCACAATATTCTAATTTTCTGAGATTGTGGATTTGGGGTTTTCATGAGCTGTAAGCCATAATTTTGAGTGGCTCAAAGTGTCCCACTCTAATCAGCTAAATAAGCCATAACACCTGCAAAGGGCCCCTGAGTCTTTAAATGGTCTCTCAGTCTGGTTCCGTAGGAATCACAATCATGGGAAAGACTGCTGACCTGACAGTTGTGCAGAAAACCATCATTGACACCCTCCATAAGGAGGGAAAGCCTCAAAAGGTAATTGCAAAAGAAGTTGGATGTTCCCAAAGTGCTGTATCAAAGCACATTAATAGAAAGTTATGTGGAAGGGAAAAGTGTGGAAGAAAAAGGTGCCCAAGCAGCAGGGATGACCGCAGCCTGGAGAGGATTGTCAACAAAAGGCCATTCAAGTATTGCAGACTTTCACAAGGAGTGGACTGAGGCTGGAGTCAGTGCATCAAGAGCCACCACACACAGACGGATCCTGGACATGGGCTTCAAATGTCGTATTCCTCTTGTCAAGCCGCTCCTGAACAACAAACAACATCAGAAGTGTCTTACCTGGGCTAAAGAAAAACAGACCTGGTCTGTTACTCAGTGGTCCAAAGTCCTCTTTTCTGATGAGAGCAATTTTTGCGTCTCATTTGGAAACCAAGTCTGGAGGAAAAATGGAGAGGCACACACTGCAAGATGCTTCAAGTCCAGTGTGAAGTTTCCAGTCTGTGCTGATTTGGGGAGCCATGTCATCTGGTGGTGTTGGTCCACTGTGCTTCATTAAGGCCAGGGTCAATGCAACCGTCTACCAGGAGATTTTGGAGCACTTCATGCTTCCTTCTGCAGATGAGCTTTATGGGGATGCTGACTTCATTTTCCAGCAGGACCTGGCACCTGCCCACACTGCCAAAAGCACCAAAACCTGATTCAATGATTGTGGGATTACTATGCTTGATTGGCCAGCAAACGCGCCTGATCTGAACCCCATAGAGAATCTATGGGGAATTGCCAAGAGAAGGATGAGAGACATGAGACCGAACAATGCAGAAGAGCTGAAGGCCACTATTGAAGCATCCTGGTCTTTCGTAACACCTCAGCAGTGCCACAGGCTGATAGCTTCCATGCCACGCTGCATTGAGGTAGTAATTGCTGCAAAAGGGGCCCAAACCAAGTATTGAGTACATATGCATGCTTATACTTTTCAGAGGTCTGATATTGTTCTATGTACAATCCTTGTTTTTTGATTGCATGTAATATTCTAATTTTCTGAGATTGTGGATTTGGGGTTTTCATGAGCTGTAAGCCATAATCATCACAATTATGACAAATCACGGCTTGAACTATCTTGCTTTGCATGTAATGAGTCTATCTCATGTATTAGTTTCACCTTTTAAGTTGCATTACTGAAATAAATGAACTTTTGCATGATATTCTAATTTTTCGAGTTTCACCTACATTTGCAGGTTCCTTCCTGGGACACATAAGTCTTTGCAGAAGCTGACATATGATGTTACAGTATCTGTGAGCTCTTCTAAGTCTGCTGAGGTCTACTTCTGTTCATGATTGATGTCAAGGAGTTAAAGCAGCTTATTTGCTCTAGGAAACTAGGAAACTCATAGCCTGGATTGTCTAGAAGAAAGAGTGTTGGAGAAAGCATCACCAGAGTTACTGGCAGAGGGGTGAAAACTCTGCCCCTCAAATTCCAGCTAGGAAGGGAGGGTGCTGTACTAGCAAGGTTGTATTTCAGGTCAGGAAGAGGATTTTTAAAATGCTAATGATTGTACATTAGTAGCAGTTGGGAATGCCTCTGTAGTTGGAACTTCTAGCTCTTTTTAGGGAAGACGGAATGGATCATTTGGTTAAAAGAACTGTACTTATGCCCACCAGCTTTCTTCCTTTCCAGGGATCAGTCAGTTCTCTCCTAGCAGGGTGTGATTGTCTTCACAGTGCTTGAGAAAGATGAGGAAAACCTGAAAAACAATGCAAGTTCAGAACAGTTATACTTTCTTCCATTATGTGGAAAGTGTATAGGTAGCTCTCCTGTTTATCAAAGGATTGTTGCCCCCTTTTTGCCAACTGAGAGATAGAAGCCTCTGTGAGGACCTTGTTTTTTACCAAGACAAGATTTGGAATCTCTTGGTATATTCCAGGTGTTCTTTTAAGGGACATTCTTCTGTTCTCCTTAGGTGAAAAGGGCTCTGCTGGAATACCTGGAAAAGCTGGACCAAAGGGAGAGAAAGGAGACAAAGGAAACAATGGTAATGTATCTCCAGAGATCCATTTTTGAATGAGGGAGATTTATGGAAATCCCAAGTCTCTGGGCCTCCAAACAAATATTCTTACTCAAGCTTCTACTTTGGTGATCATTCTGCAAGACAAGTTCTTTGCAAGTGTATTTTCTACATGTGAATTCCTCTATGCAAGAAAATAGCATAAAGAGTTGTTGTTATACAGATAGTTCTCAACGTATGAGCACAATTGAGACCAACATTTCCATTGCTAAGATGGTTGTTAAATAAGTTTTCCCCATTTTACGACCTTTCTTGCCACAGTTTTTTTTTAGAAAAAAAGTTTTATTTTTCCAAAAAACAAACATAACGAACAAACATACAAAACATAAATCCATATCAATTTCAAGTGTGTCGGTCGGTCACAAATCTCAGTGCCATCTCCTCATCATCCATACTCTTTATTACAAAAAGGAAAACTATAATCATTATTATTAATCCTCTACCATATTATCATCTCTATATTGTATTTCTCTTCAACAGTTCTATTTGTCTTTATTATTCCATATATTACCAAACTTTTTTATCTAACCATTGGTAGAACATATTCCATATCTTTTAAAACTGCTTTTCTTCTTGGTCCCTAATTTCAAATGTTAATCTACTCATTTTGGCACAGTCCAAAATCTTCTTAATCACTTCCTCCTGCGCAGGTATCTTATCATTTCTCCAATTTTTAGCAAATACAATTCTGGCAGCTGTCAGTACATTAACAATCAAATATTTCAGTTCTTTGTTAAGTGTCTCTGGTACACTTCCCAATAGGAATATCTCAGGTTTCAAGTCTATATGTTGTTGTGTCATTTTTTCCAACCACGTGTGGATTTTAGTCCAGTATCTTTTAGCACAAGTCCACCACATGTGGTAGTAGGAGCCAGGTATCTGATGACATTTCCAACACTTATCCGATTTGTCCTTACACATTCTTGTGATCCTTCTCGGGGATAGGTGCCACCTGTAAAACATCTTATACAAATTTTCTTTATATGCAGTTGACATTGTCATTTCTTGCCACAGTTGTTAAGTGAATGGCTGCAGTTGCTATAAGATAGTAACATGACTGTTAAGCAGATCAGGCTTTGATTATCAGAAAGTTGCCAAGGCTCTGGGACACTGCAGCCATTATAAATAAGTTGCCAAGCTTCCAAATTTTGATCATGTGAATAGAGAGATGCTGCAACAGTTGTCATAAGTCACTTTTCCCCCTTTTTTCCAACAGGGGAACCCTGCCGCTTAGAAGGCTGTCAGCCGGAAGGTATGTCTAAGCATTCTCCCCTTCCTTATTCAGTCACTTCAAACTTCCCCGGATACTTGGCACAACTGGCATCAGCTTGGTTTTATCTTCATTTTCATATCCCTTTGTTTCATCTTTATCACTCAGGATAATAAATGCAAAACTGCCTGAACAGGCTAGAACGGATGCTTGGAATAGTACAAATTCTCTGATCACAGTTTAAGGATAGTTGTGATGCATCTGCACACATCAGCTTTCCCCAACCTGTGTCTTCCAAGAATGTTAGACTCTAGCTCCCATAATCCCCCCTCCCTGACAATAAATGGCTCCAGTTAGGGGAAAGCTGCTACACATTCAAATACTGTATGTTTTATTCAGGTCTTGAAGGATCTATCTATACCTACATGCTGTAAGCTGCCTAGAATCATTGGATATGAGATGGATGACATATAAAATTTATAAATAAATAAGAAAACAAATATTCCTTTAATTCTTTAAATATTATTGCATACCAACGTGTATCCATTATATAGAACCCTATCATTGTCCCATCACATATATTTTCAGAACAGAAAGAATCTGAACTGATCCACATATTCCCCCCACCAAACCCCCAATTCTCCTCTCAGAGGGAAGAGCCAAAACTGCAAGGAGCTCCAGGAACAAGGAGAGACTCTCACTGGCTGGTACACCATCTATCCAATCCCAGGGAAAGTGATGGTGGTTTTCTGTGACATGGAAGTAGATGGAAGGGGGCTGGTTGGTAAGTAAGAGATCTTAGAGAGACGTTTGCTTCCAACATAATGAAAGCGGGGAAGCACCTTTTAATTCATCAGTAATATTCAAAGGCTAATTCAGCTTTTTCCAACCTGGCTCCACCAGATCTGTTGGGGTGACAGTATCTAGGATTCCCAGCCATCCCAGGAAAGTGATGGTGGTTTTCTGTGACATGGAAGTAGATGGAGGCTGGTTGGTAAGTAAGAGATCTTAGAGAGACGTTTGCTTCCAACATAATGAAAGCGGGGAAGCACCTTTTAATTCATCAGTAATATTCAAAGGCTAATTCAGCTTTTTCCAACCTGGCTCCCACCAGATCTGTTGGGGTGACAGTATCTAGGATTCCCAGCTGTTGTCCTGCTGGTTGGGAATTTCAAGAGTTGCTGTCCAGCATTCCTGGAGGGGGCCAGGTTAGAGAATACAGAATACAGAATAACAGAATAACAGAGTTGGAAGGGACCTTGGAGGGCTTCTAATCCAGCTGCCTGCTCAAGCAGGGGACCCTATGCCATTCCAGACAAGAGGCAGTCCAGTCTCCTCCTAAAAAATCTCCAGTGATGGAGCACCCATAACATCTAGAAGCTGTTCCACTGATTAATTGTTCTCACTGACAGGAAATTTCTCCTCAGTTCTAGGTGGGATCTCTTTTCGATAAGTTTCCATTGCTACTTGTCTTGCTCTCAGGTGCTTTGGGGAAATTATAGAAATCTTCCTTCTGACTGCCTGAAGCAGAGATCAAGAGACCCTGGGTTGCCCCTTCCTCAACCTCCATCCCCACAAGCTCTGCAAAGGAGAGAAGGCAATCCTTATTCTAGAGGAAAATAGGCAACCCTGTTCCACCTCAGTTTTTCTTGATTCCTTTCTTTTGGTCCAGATGTGAGGGGAGGCAAAGGTGGCCTTTCAAACTGTATTTTAGGTACAGACAACATGGGTAGTAGTGCTTCCAAACAACTTTTTAATTACACAGCCACCCTGCCACAGTGCTTGACTTTTAAAGCAGTGGCCAAGTAAGAACTTACTAAGCCAGTATGAGAGACTCAAGTGGAAATGGTGTAACATTAAGACACAGCAGATTCTCTCTCTCTCTCTCAAACAGGTCTTCCAGAGGCGGCAGGATGGGTCTGTCAATTTCTACCGTAAATGGGAATCATACAAGAAAGGATTTGGGAGGCAAGGATCAGAATTCTGGTTGGGCAATGATAAGATCCATCTTCTCAGCAGTTCTGGTAAGTCCAATATCTCTTCTTGTACCTGAGGCTCAGTTTGATAAATTAAATACTTTTACATGGATAATGCTCATCACTATCAGAATTAATTTATAGGGAACTATGAATATCGGTCCTTTCAGATTCTGTCTCTAATATTACCAGAGACTCTCTTTGCATCACAGGGACACATGAATGCATAGAAGAAAGACTTCGATATGTTCTTGTTGGTTCCTAAGACTTCATTTCCTTCTGTTGTGGTTCACCAGCCACTTGTGTAGACGGCAGTGGAATCAGACAGTGGCAAGAGCAGGGATCAGTCCGGGAGTGTGAGGAGGACTCGGATGGGGGTCCTGCATCTGATGCAGAGATGAGGCCTGGACCCTCTTGGAGTGGGGTGCTGACTCTGGAGCCTTCTGAGTCTAGCAGCAGTAAGGCCGAGGAACAATGGGAGCTGTTCCCAGTGTGTGTGTGCGCAGAGCTGCTAGAAGGCAAGAGCAGCTGAGACAAAAGGGGTGACTCGGGAGTAAGGCATGGAGGTGATTGCCCCTCCCATAAGGTATAAATGACAGGCAAAGAAGCAAAGTCGTTTGTTCTGTTCGGATTAATCCTTGAAGCTCTATGTGGACTTCGTACTTGTTTTTTATAGTTCAGTTGGCACTCTAGTTGTTGGCAGCAATTCAAAGGAAAGAAAGGTGGGTGATTATCTTGAAGGTGTCAGCTAAAAAGATACTCCTTTGATCTTTTTAGCTGCCAGAAAAAGGGAGTGTGGGAAAACAAGGCATTCTTGAAATGCCTAGATATCAATTCAGCCTTGGTGGTGCAGGCTGTTAAATGCCTAGCATTTAAGTTCCAGCTGCCTGCAATTAGTGCAGGCTCAAATCCCACCAGGCTCAAGGTTGACGCAGCCTTCCATCCTCTCGGGGTAGGTAAATTGAGGACCCAAGATTGTTGGGGGCAATAAGCTGACTTTGTAAAAATGCCGCTTAGTAATATGCAGGCATATACAATGGAATGAAGGCTATTGCTGACCGCATTGGGTTGTACCCCACAAATTGTAAGCCGCCCTGAGTCTTCGGAGAAGGGCAGCATATAAATGTAATTTTAAAAAAAATTCAGCAGCCCAAAGTTGTCGGAGCATAAGAAGGTTATTGGAGAACATGGTGGATGACTCTTGGAGACTGATATGTCCTATTGGAGAAGTCACATCCAGAGGGTGGGGGAAAGAGCAGGGTCAAGGGGGAAATGTATGATGTGATTTAGTATGGCTTCACCCAGCAACGCACCAACATGACAATTTCTATTAAACCAATTTATTTTTTCTGAGATGCGACTAAAGACTTTTGCTTTGAATGAGGGGGATTTGTTGAAGCCCTGACAGAAGGGACTGTTTGGAACTCATTACCGGCTGGGAATGAACATAATGCCCAGTATTGTGGGCTCTGAGGGACTCTCCCCTCTCTTGGGCTTGGCCCACCGGTTTATCCCCAGCCTACCTCGAGGACGGATTATGGAATCCAGAGAGATGGCATGGTGCAGGAAGGGGTAGGGATCGAGGTTCGGGGAGGGATAGGAAAAAAGGACCCAGGGCTCCTTTGTTAAAATTTCTGACTCGGTTTTTAAGGGGGTTAGGGAAAGGTGGGTGTTTTATACCAGGAGCTCAGTGCAGCCTGAGACAGGGCCATTGTTGGGGGGGCGTGAGGGGGCCTGTGGGACTCCGGGTGGAATAGTGGGTTCTGAGATCTCCAGGGTGGTTGGAATGGGCAGGATGAGGGGGGGCATATCACGTTAGGGGAGCATGCCTCTGCTACATCCAAGCTGTGGCACGCTCCGACCCCTCAGCCTCTTCTCAATTACTGGAGGTTTCGGGATCTAGGACCCCTGGGCTCTGGCTGGTGTACCTTAATGCCAGGTCCATGGTTAGTAAGGCACCTCTCCTCTGTGAAGTGATTGAGGGGGAGGCCACGGACCTGGCCTGCATCAGCGAGACCTGGTTGGGGCCGGAGGGTGGTGTCCCTCAGGTTGACAAATGCTCTCCAGGTTTTTGGGTGTTACACCGGTCACGACCCCAGGGAAGGGGTGGAGGGGTGGCTGTTGTTATTCGGGAGACTCTGCTTCCAAGGGAGGTCCCTGCTCCGGAGATAGGCGGGTGTGTGTCCCTCCTCCTGAGGTGTGGTCTTACAGGTCGGATGGGTGTGCTGCTTACATACCTGTCCCCAGCTGTGTATCAGCTGCCCTACCTGGGCTGCTCGATGCCGTCTCGGGGATGGTGGTGAAGTTCCCAGAGCTTATGGTTCTGGGTGACTTCAACCTGCCCTCCTTGGGAGCGGCATCAGGTTTAGCCCAGAAATTCATGGCCTCCATGGAGGCCATGGGTCTGACCCAGATAATAGACGGCCCGACTCATGAGGGGGGCAACATGCTCGACCTGGTTTTTGTCTCGGAGCAGTGGCACAGTGGTCTGAGGGATAGCAACACAACTATCCATCCCATTCCATGGTCAGACCACTATCTCCTATGGCTGGTTTTCCACCAAGCTGCCCCACACCGCTGGGATGAGGAGCCACCTAGATGGTTCCGCCCCAGGCACCTGATGGACCCTGAGAGGTTCCAGGCGGAACTGGGTTTTTTTCCTACATCCCTTACCCACAGCCCTGCCGAGGTCCTTGCGGCTGCCTGGCAACAGTCGGCCATGGGGTCCTCAGGGTTGTCCCCATGCCCCTTCGGGCGAGATCCCGGTTAGCTCCCTGGTATACCGAGGAGCTCCGGGAGATGAAGCGTAGAAGGGGCTAGAGAGCAGGTGGAGGGCGACATGCCCGATCTGACCGAGCCCAGTTAAGAGCCTATATTAGGACTTACCTGGTAGCTGTGAGGGCGGTGAGAAGGGTTCACTTCTCCGCCCTCATAGCATCCACAGATAACTGCCCAGCCCTGTTCAGGGTCACCGCCTCCCTCTTACAGCCGGGAGGTGGCGGACCCTCTGCAGGGCAGAGCTGAGGAGTTTGGTCAGTATCTGCAGGATAAAATCACTCGGATCCGGGAAGAGTTGTGCTCAGACTTACAGTGGTCTGAGGATGAAGATGCAGTGGTCTGGCTAATGTGATCTGGACTGAGTTGGATCCTGTTTCTGAGGATGAAGTGGACAGGATCATGTGATGGCTGAGTTCCACCACATGTTTATTGGACCCGTGCCCTTCCTGGTTGGTTTATGCCTCAGGGAGGTCACGGTGGCTGGCTCTGGGCAGTGGTCAATGCTTCATTAAGGGAGGGGCTGTTCCCGCCACCTTGAAAGAGGCGGTGGTGAGGCCCCTGCTGAAGAAGCCTGCCCTGGACCCAGCCGTGTTGAACAACTTTCGTCCGTCTCCAACCTTCTTAGGAAGATTGTTGAGAGGTGGCAGCAATTTCCACTCTTCCTGGAGGAAGCGGACTACCTGGATCCATACCAATCGGGCTTCCGCCCGGTACAGCACGGAGACAGCATTGGTCATGCTGATTGATGATCTCTAGGGCTGGACAGGGGTTTTTCCTCTGTCCTGGTCCTGTTAGATCTCTCAGCGGCTTTGATACCATTGACCATGGTATCCTATTGGCATCTTGGGGGCTGGGAGTGGAGGCACTGTTCTATGGTGGTTCTCCTCCTACCTCTCGGACGCTTGCAATCAGTGTTGGCAGGGGGCAGGTCACTCTCAGGTCTCTCACTTGTGGGGTGCCCCAGGGTCAGTCCTCTCACCCCTCTTGTTCAACATATATATGAAGCCGCTGGGTGAGATCATCCGTGGTTTGGGTGATGTCATCAGTATGCTGATGATACACAGTTATACATCTCCACCCCAGGCCACATCAGTGATGCTCTCTCCATGATGTCCCATTGCCTGGATGCGGTACAGATCTGGATGGACAGGAACATGCTTCACTCAATCCAGCCAAGACAGAGTGGTTGTGCATACCAACATCTCGACCAGCTCTGAGATTCCATCTTTGGTCATGGGGAGGAGGTGTTGCCCCTGTGGACAGGGCACGAATCTGGGGGTCCTACTGGACCCACGCTCGTTGGAGGAGCAGGTGAGAGCCGTGGCCAGAGGGGCCTTTGCCCAGATCCAGCTGGTTCACCAGTTGCCCATACCTGGACCGAGATGCCCCGCACGATCACTCAGGCACTCATTATCTCCCAACCGACTACTGCTCTCTATTTAGGACTGCCCTTGAATACCACCCGGAGGCTCCAACTGGTATAGAATGCGGACACGCAGGTAGTGATGGGAGCTTCCCGCACTCCCATATTACACCCCTCCCTGCCACCTGCATTGGCTACCGGTTGTCCTCCGGGTGAGATTCAAGGTCCTTGTGTTAACATTCAAAGTCCTACAAGGCATTGGTCATACGAGAACGACTCCTGCCAGCATCGAATACCAACCGCCTTGTACAAGCGCACAGACGGGGGCTCCTCGGGGTGCCATCCATGACTCAATGTCGCTTGGCGGTGACCTGGGGGAGGGCCTATTCTGTGGCGGCTCCCACTCTATGGAACCAGCTTCCGCCGGAACTCCGGTTGGCTCCCGATCTCCGCACCTTCCACCATGATTTAAAGACCTGGTTATTTGCACACTCCGGGCTGTGCTGACCTCCTGGGGGGTTTGATGGTTGTTTTAACCCTGGGTTTTAAATTCTGTATTTGACTTGTTTTTCATTTAATTTGTTTTTAGGTAAATAATTTATTGTTATGTTTTAGTTGTGAGCCGCCCCGAGTCCTTTTGGAGAGGGGGCGGCATACAAGTCAAATTAATAAATAACAATAATAAATACAGTATTGAAATAAAACAAGAGCTGTTTTAACTAAATGTGTGCTTAATTACAGTCTCGGGAAACTTTGGTCAGAACACCTTCCATTTCCTTCCATAAAGATTAATGGTACATTCCAAATTCATAAATGAAATCAGAGGAAAATAATGGATATATTAGCTAGATACACAGTATATATGCATGGTGTCTGGCTAATATATTCTTATATGCAACCAGGACACCCCAGCAGCAATCTGTATCCCTTCTGGCTGCCTTTTCTCACCATATATAGATAGACAGTTGTTTAAAATATTGATTTTGTGAAAGCAAAGGAAAAAGTGGCAACCCATGGATGACTTTCTGGCTAATTGTGCAAAATGGCCAGACAAAGTTTGTGATTTTCTGAAAGTGGTTTAATTTTCCTGGGCCAATTCTTGTGCTCCTGTAATTCTGTTCCTCCATGTTGTTAGTTATCATTCCTTTCCAATGGACACAGCTCGCAATTTCATTGTGAGCCATGTCCATCGAAAAGCAATGATAACTAACCTTTTATGAATTGTGGAGGCCCTGTGGTTATGTCCTTGTTGAATGAAAGTCTACTACAATGATCAGTATGCTTCCATTCAAGGATTTCTGTATCTCTAGTATTCATTCTCTAATAACATCCACCCTGTGGTGTTTAGGAACACAGCAATAATTGATGGAAGATTTCAATGGTTCCACAACCTTTGCACATATTCCAGTTTCAGAATCGCAAATGAAAGTGAAAACTATAAGCTAAGTTTGGGCTCCTACTTGGATGGCTACATGGGTGCGTAACACAGAGGCTGCTTCTTCATTTTAGTACCTTGATATAGATTAGAAAACACAATTATCTTAAGACGGTTAAAAATTTGTCATACAGCAGTTTATTTTCTGAAGGCTCTTAGCCAAGTCCCACATACCTCAAGGCATCATATGAATATAAAAAACATTTCTTATGATTTTGCCTTCCACTTCTATTTATAAGAAATGTATTATTTTTGATAGTGAATTTTAGAATCACCAGTATGGCTAATGGTGAAAAAATGCATTATTTCGGTACCGTTGCATGTAATATTACATTTGATGGATTTCTGTCATTTCTGTCATTCTTTATACAAATCAAGTGTCCTTCTCTTGAAACAATTATGTCTGTGTTCACATGAAGCTATTAGAATATGTACACATAGTCCTTATTTAGTACATAATTGGGACCAGCAATTCAGTTGTTAAGCAAAGCAGTCACTAAGTGAAATGATAACTCTGCTTATGATCTTACTTCAGCTTTCCTTTGCTTTAGAAGCCCTGCAAAATCATAATTGTGGGCATTGGTCACAAAGTTACTTTTTCATCTCTATTGTAACTGGGAATGGTCACTGTCTGAGACAATTGCTAAATGAAGACTAATTGTATTGCCTATGTATTGCTGCCCTGACCTTTTATGAGTGGTGGCTGGAATGCAGGCTAGTTCTGTTGACTGACTGCTGCCAGAATTTGGCAGTTCGATCTATCTAGCTCAAGATTGACTCAGCCTTCCATCCTTCTGAGATCAGTAAAATGAGGACCCAGATTGTTGGGAGCAATATGTTGACTCTGTAAACCCCCCAGAGATGGCTGTGAAGCGCTGTGAAGCGGCATATAAGTCTGAGTGCTTTTGCTATGACAAGAGATGCTCCAAATGAACAATTCCTTCCTTACTGTTTAAGTTGGCATAAAGAACTAACCAATGTTATTTGGACGCCAGGCAACCACGTGGACAAGTCCCTGAAATTTTCTTGGCAAGATTTCAGAAGTGGCTTGCCATTGTCTACTTCCTGGGGTGTGGGGGGAGGGGGAGAAGGGGACAGAAAGTGGGGAGGACTGGCCCAAGGTCACCCAGCTGGTTTTATGCCTAACGTGTTACTAGGACTCAGTTTCTTAGTTTCCAGCCTGGTGCCTTAAGCTCCATGCAAAAGTGGCTATCTGGCCTGAAGTAGAAATATTTATTTTCTGTTAACAGACTGATCTATTCATACATCTATGAAGGGAGCTAAATTTGTTGTGTTGCACTTTGCCACCAGGAAAAAAACCGGGTTGAATTTGGCCTTAGGGTTGCTTTTCTATTATTTTATGTTACTTTATTTCATATTATATTTTTTAAATGACTCTCTGCTAACTGTGCCATGTGTGCTATATATTTCATTATTTCTCATTTTTTATCTTTAATCATGAATGAACAAGTACAGTCCAGAACTGCCATCTAAGAATTTAAACATATATAATTTGTATATATGGTGTGTGGTGATCTTATTACATTGTTCTATGTCAGTTGGTTTTTAGTCAGGATATTATGAAGTCTAGCTGGGTTTGTAAACCATGGTTTATAGCTTGGCATGTGACATGGTTCCAGTCAACTAGGATTTATTTAATAAACCATGGTTAAGCAAACAATGGTATAAGGAATTCCTACCTGGTAATGTGATAAACTGAGTTGGGAATTTCTGCATATAAGTTATGCATTCTATTATTTTTGATTTCCTGCTGAATTCTTCCTAGCAGAGAATGTGCATTTTTCACTGTTGTAGCACTGTGATTGAAAGCAACAATACAGTAAATCACTGACTTTGATTTACTGATTATCTTCACTCAGGGGATTCTTTCTCAGGACATAAAGGCCTGGCATTCTCTACAAAAGACAAAGACAATGATACCTATGAACCCGCAAATTGTGCTGCAGCTTACAAGGGAGGTTGGTGGTATGGCGCCTGCCACTTTTCCAACCTGAATGGCCTGTATCACAAAGGGGAACATAGCTCTTATGCTGATGGCATCAATTGGCATGCTGGGAAGGGTCACCATTATTCTTACAAATATGCGGACATGAAAATTAGACCTCAATAGTTGAAATATCAGTATATTCAGAATAGTTCAACTCTGACTTGCTAAATGAACATATTAGCACATGAATATCCTCCTGAATTCTGTTCCTGAAAAAAAGACTAAAAAGTGGCTATCCAAACAATTGCATACCTATTTATAAATACAAATATTTATAAATAATAACCTTCATTTGGGAATTAAAGGTATCTGAAACGAAAAAGCTAATTTCAGGATGGAAGATAGGCCACTAGCCTAATAAATTTTGACTGAATGTCTAAAATTCTCACACTTTTAAATGCAAAGCAGTTATTCTGATTACTGTATCATCCCTGGATGTATCGGTATTCCAGAAAGATCTTAAAATCTAACCTTTCAATTATATGAAATATTTAATACTCTTACAAAGTCTTCCCATTCCTGAGGTTGTGGCATGAGGCTGCCTCATATCACCACAAAACTGAGAGCCAAAGAATACACGGGCATTATTGACCCACAAGAGCTGATGAGCTGACCATGTTAATCTTTGCAACTTGAGGATGTCACTTTGAGCTAATTGGTCATTCTAAGAGAGGGAAAATATTGCATGGAAGGAACAGACAGAACTTGACAGAGTTTCTCCAAAGACAGATATCACCCAAGAGTGGTGCATTTTAATGGAAACAGTTAAACCAAGGATATGTGAATGGATTCTTCTTCCTTTCTGAGGATTTTTCTGTATTGCAACTTGGAAAGAGGAACACTAAAGGAAATATCCATAATTCCTGAAAATAGGTAAGATACATGGATCTTACTCTACTAAAAAATATCAATCTGATTCTCATTCTGAAAACAGTGAACTGATTTGTTCCCCTTTACTGCTCTGTCCTCAGATATTTTTATCAAATTTCAGAAAGAGACCAGCGAACCATGACAGGATCCTAGTCCAATTATTAGTACCATCACCTCAACATTGCTTTGTGTGGTGCAGGGAGGAGAGGGAGACTTTAAGAGGATGCTGAAGCCAAATTCCCAGCAGTTCTAGCTGCTGTGACCAATTCGAAGCAATCTTGACATGAGTTCAGATTCCCTGTCATTGGCACTACATTTTATTAAGCCACATCTATACATTGATATCACAGTCATGGGAAAGAGGAACAATTCATTTGTGAGCCTAGAATGTACAGCTTATTATACATCAGTTGAAAATAAATGGCTACTGAGAAATTCCTAATGTTTGCATTCTGCTGTTTCTTTGCTATGCTACATAGGAATGTCGTGAAATCCTAACATTCATGTCTGGATACTGTCATTCTGTATATTTTTGTGAACATTCCTCTCATGCATGTGTGTAACATCAAACCTGCACTGCAACACCCTCTTAATTACCTTCCTGCCAGCCTGGGACTTGCAACTTCTTGCTGGATTCCACACTGACTATGGTTACGGGAAGCTGGCAGGAAGTAGCTTGACCTTAGGAATCAGTTAATGATGGCAGCTAGGACTACAAGGATTGCTATTGTTAAGCAATGTGGTCACGCTTCATGATACCACTCAGTGACATAAATTCTGGTCCCAAGTACCGTTGTCAATTGAGGACTATCTCTATATATTTAAAGCATGAGGCAAGCCCTTTGTCATCCTGGTGAGCAAACAACATTGTATTGTTCATTGTTTGATCACCAGGATGGGAGAGGGCTTGCCTCATGCCAAAACATTTACAGGTAGTGTCACCTCCGAAGCAAACCTGGCTGAACGCATCTTGTCCTGCCTCACAGTTGCCACGAAGCCTGATAAAGAAGGGGATGGGAGGAAGTAGATAGCTCAACTTACAGTCAAAATAAAAAGTTTTCCTGTGGGGATCAAGGTCATTGTAACAGGTGGCTGGTGAAGGAGGACAGGAGCCATTGGACAATATGACTGATGACACTGGGGAGGGGGGAAGTGTTAATCTTTTAATTAGGTGATAACTGTGGGATATTTCAGAGATGGTTTTTACTGGCGGTGCTGATACGATGTATCCAATAAACATGTTCTTAGAGGAATCTACCTGCCTCAGAGTTCTGCTTTTAATAGGTGCATTACTCGGAACGCTGACAGGTAGTTCTTGACTGACAACAGCATTTGGGATGGGAATTTCTGTCCCTGATTAATATGGTCATAAAGCATGACCACATTAGTTAGCAACAGCACTCCCTGCAATTCTGTTTTTATAGATAGGGCTATTTCAAGGCACTTTCTCTTAGGCTGGCTTGTTCTCTATTGAAGGAAGGAAATACTTTTTTTTCATCCTGGGTAATGATTGGGCAATTTCTCTTCCCTTTCTAGCATGAGTGCAGATACAAAGAAGGGAACAGAGGAAATAGGCCCATATAGAGTTAAAAAACTGATCAGTAAGCCAGTTCAGTCTAGTGGTTAAGATATCAGGATAGAAACCAGGAGCTGTCTTGCCACTTAGGCATGAAAACTAGCTGAAACTAGCCCAGTGGTGGGATTCAACTAGTTCGCACCAGTTCGGTAGAACCGGTATCTAATTTTTTGCGCAGTTCTGCGAACTTGCTGAAGCCTTGCCCCCAGGGATGGGATTCTACCAGTTTGGACTGGTTCTGTAGAACCGGTTGTTATGATTCTGTGCAGTTCAGACAACCGGCCTTCTCCGCCTGCCCCTCCCCTCTCCACCCAGCAGTCCTTCTCGTACATGTGCGACATTGTGTGCATGCCTGACATTGCTGACTGCGTTCTCCCCACCCAGTCACTCCTTAAGGTATTTCTTTTTTTCCCCTCCCGACGATCAGCTGTTTCAATGATCATCTGTGCTGGGATCCCCCTTGCTCTCTTACTGCGTTGCCAGGAGCCTTCCCTGAGGGCCAGGAGGCAAAGGAGGGATCACGGGGGGACTGCACCCCCCCTGCTCCATTTTTTTGTCTTCTTGGGTCCCAGGGAAGCCTTCTGGGAGCAAAGGAGGCCCAGGAGGCTTCCCTGAGGCCCAGGAGACAAAAAACCCAGGGGGACTGCAAAAATAAGGCCACACCCACCCAGTCACAGGGCCATGCCAACCTAGCCATGCCTACCTAGCCATGCCCATAGAACCGGTTGTTAAAAAATTTAAATCCCACCCCTGCTTGATCCTCCCCTCCAGCCACTCTTCCCCTCACACGGCCTCTCCTGGCTGGGATGCTCGACTCATACCTTGGCCTAGAATACAGGATTACTTACAGCCTGCTTCCCCTTCCCTCCTTATGCTGCACCAAAACAAGTCGCCTTCTCACACTTTTCCATCTGGCCATTCTGAAGCCATTTCAGCATTTCACTGATCCTCTAACTGCTACTCCCTCCAATCAATCTAAAGCATCTAGGCCCACTTAGGTTACAGATAAGGTGCCCACTTAACAAGGTGATATCAATCTTCTTTAGAAGAATGCTTGCATGGGGTAAAATTTTGGTTTAAGAAAGAACTTCAATGGGTTTCATTTATATAGAAGCTGTGGTGTAGATTTGGATGTAAAAGAAGGAAGCAACGAAAATAGGTTTTTTTGCTCGTTGACTTTGATAAAGCAAGTAAATATATTTTGATTTTTAGGATTAGTGAAGTGAATTGAAGCAGCATCTTTTCATCTCATTTCAGTAGTATTATGACTAGATAGAATCACTGCATATTATGGAACAAAGAATTCAGAAGATAAAATGAATAACATGCGTCACAGATTACAAACAGCAGAATCTGAGCAGAATTTGAAATGTAGAGCATTTCAGAAGAAACAATTCTGTGGGCATATGGAACAGCTGCTTGGAAATTTGCCTGATATTGCAGACATGGAGGAATCTGAGGTGGAGTACGTGATCGAAAACAGAGGAAGCAAGATAAACAACGCAGTAGTTTCTGTTTGATGGTGGACATTATGTGGTGGACAGATGATTTATGCTTCTGTGTGTGTGTTTGTCTGCGCACTTGTCTCTTACTTTGTAAGGCAGCTTCGAAGTTGTTTTCACTTGAACTTTCATGTTAGCAAGGCAGCTCTTTTTTCTAAATAATTTTACTGTATTTTACAAAACATAAACATTAAAAACAACATAAATAAATAATCAAAAGAAATGATAAAGAGTAAAAAAAGAACAGGGACAGAAATGTAAAAAAGAAAAAAAAATACAAAGAATACAAAGAATGACTTCCGTCTTCTTCTTCCAAGGTTAGAGATTGGCACTGGATTGACTATCCAAAGATGCAGAGCTACTGAAGCTCTTTGTTCCTGGACAGTACAAATGGGGCTTTCCTTGAAGAAGCTCAATAGACTTGGGTAGACTTGGAAGCTAGGTCAGGCTTGATGAACACTGCTGAGTTTAAGCAGGGAGACTTGAGCTTCAGCAAAAAGATCTACTAAGAAGGAGCTCCAAAGCTGGAAGGGACATCGATTTACGGTGACTGACTGCCCTGCTTCAACCTTCCCTGTGACAGAGTCCCTGGTAGAACAAGTCATCACAGATTGGACCCTGATTGCTTTCTTCCTTTGGGCTCTGTATTGGTTTGCCTGTTCTTCTCTCCTGAGCTGGGTGTAGCTCATTCTGGCTTCAAAATCAGGCTGTCCAGTGATACTTTGATCTCTCCCAATTCCCTAACCCAGACAAAACAGAACAAACCATTGTTAATATAACATTTGGTACATTGTCATTTTGTCCCCTGTCCCAATTGGGGGGGGGAATCAAAAGTCAACATGGCAACTATGACTTCACAATCAATGCTCCACCCATTTTAAAGTATCCAATGATATTCTTGGAAGATTTATTTGTTTATCCATGCATTCAAAGTTGATATAGTTATCTGTCTCCGACTGACTCTTTAAAAATTAAAAAGGTGTGGGGTTTCAATTGCATGTTTCCTCCCCTCCCCCCCATCCTCAAGTACCAATTGCACAGAAATTGCAATTGAAGTGAGAAAAAGACTAACCATTACCTGGAATGAAAAGAATTAAACTGGAGGTGTGAAAAGAAGACTGTGGTCATAACTGACTGAGAGAATGCAAGCTTCACCTTACCGCAGTAATAGCATGGGAAGGTAGCCCTCAGGTTCCAACGGCAATTGAGATCACAGTTTCCATTGTTAAGTGATGTGGTTATAAAGGACGATGTTACAAAAGAACAGTTCTCCTTCCCACCCATCTCCTTTACAACGGAAAAACTAAGGTGCTTCTCTTCTGAGCATCTTTCCCTGCCCACTCTCTAGCTGCAGGCTATGCTGTCCCTTAGTAACATCTCTTCACCTACTGTCCCAAGATCTTTCTCACATACCAAGATATTTTTTATTTTTCATTTGACCTGTTTCTATGGGAAGACTGGCTAGGCTAGCATACGTTCCTTGTTGACAAAGCCTAATAGATATTCATCTACCTTCTGGATATTAATCTACTTTCTAAACTTTCTTTCACTCTATATTTTTAAAAACAATTTAGTCTATACTCATGCTTGTCTAGGTGTCAAATACAATTATAATTCACAAGAACATATGAACATTGCAGAAGAGATTAATGAAGAGTTCTTAAATTACATACAATCAACTTGCAAGCTAATTGGGGTATTTTCAGTCTTTGTCAGGGAGTATTTATCCAAGAAGAAAAATTGTAAAAGCTGACTATTGTGTTTACCTGAAGTGCAGCTCACTCATGTTTCTTCTCTCCCTCTGATAACAGAAGTTTAAAAATCCACATTGTTCCACAGAAAATGCTCAAGGAAGGACAAAGGGTGGGGAAAGTAATGCAATGCAGGGATTTCTGTTTTTTCTGGAGGCCAATCCCTCATCTGCAAATATTGTGAATGGTGCCAAGATTTGCCGAACCTGGTGTTGCAAAAGAAGACTTTCAACATAGTTTCCTCCTGTACCTTTTCAAGGAAATTCTACTATTTCCTCACTTCCCTCTTTACAGTACTAATAGGCATTGCTATATATATAAGAACACCTAAACCCCCAGTCCAGCTCAAAGACATATTTAAAGAACAGCAAACTAGGTTTCCTGAGGCAAGATGACAACTTGGATGGGTTTTTCCTTCCTATTCCTGATTGCTCTGTCTGCAGAGAGGGGACTATCCACACAGGAGGAGACAGAAACCAGCTGCTGTGCACGTGAGTCTCAATTGGTCCTTTCTGGGATGAGCCAGTTAATAAGATAGATTGGTTTAGAGAGCTTCCTGCACAACTGTAGGGCACTTCATCATCAGTGGGAACTCCATCTCCCCTCTCATTTCACCTTCCAGCTCCTGGGACTTTTCCTCACTTTAGGGAAAGTGCTGTTTAACTCCAAGCAATGGTTAATTTTATTTTTTATTTTTTCCTCATGGTGAAACCCAAACACAACAATGTGGGGAAAGCATTGTCTAGTAGCCATTTCTTGCTTGGTTATTGGCCAGAGGGAGGAATGGATGTTCAAGGAGCAAAGCTGGCAGACCCACAGAAGGAGCTTTAGTGAAATTGCAGCAGTTCTAGGAAAAAGGTTTAATGGACGGGGAAAGAAATAGACCAGTGGAGTTTGCCTTTGGCCAATAAGGGTGTATGGTAATCAATTAGAATATTTGAAAGCAAATTTAAACATGCCATTTTTCTTCTGCCCATCTCACCCTTCCTCTTGCAGTTCAAAAAATGCAGGCTTTAAAAACTTGCAAAGGCTCAGTAAAAAGATAAGAGTGAGCTCATCCAGAATTCCCCACAATAGAAACTAGGGCCACTGTGTGACTTGTCCGACTGTGAGGAAATCCTTCTTGCTTTTGTTTAGTTTTTCACTCTGTTTATGCTCTTTCTTCTATTCCAGAGCTAAAGGGCTTAGCACAATGTGGAAGTGACAAGACTGTTCTCCAGGGCCAGGCAGGAATACCCGGAATTCCAGGTGTACCAGGAACAAATGGTCTTCCTGGAGCCAGGGGTGAGCCAGGACCTCAGGGCCCCCCAGGTAAGTTGATGCCTACTTCTGTTGATGATTGATGTCAAGGAGATCTAGCAGCTTATTTGCTCTGTTACTAGGAAACTCCCAGCCTGGACTATCTATAAGAGATGATGTTGAAGAAAGCATCACCAGAATTACTGGCAGAGGGATGAAAACCATGCCCTGCCCCTCAAATTCCCGCTAGGAAGGGAGGGTGCTGTCCTAACAAGGTTGTATTTCACGTCAGGAAGAGGATTTTTAAAGTGATCCTGCATTAGTAGCATTTGGGAACGCCTCTGTAGTTGGAACTTCTAGTTCTTTTTAGGGAGGATGGAAGGGATCATTTTGTTAAAAGGACTATTCTTATGCCAACCAGCTTTCCTCCTTTCGAGGGATCAGTCAGTTCTTTCCTAGCAAGATGTTATTGTCTTCACAATGCGTGAGAAAGATGAGGAAAACCTGAAAAACAATGCAAGTTCAGAACAGTTATACTTTCTTCCATTATGTGGAAAGTGTATAGGTAGCTCTCCTGTTTATCAAAGGATTGTTGCCCCCTTTTTGCCAACTGAGAGATAGAAGCCTCTGTGACGACCTTGTTTTTTACCAAGACAAGATTTGGAATCTCTTGCTATATTCCAGGTGTTCTTTTAAGGGACATTCTTCTGTTCTCCTTAGGTGAAAAGGGCTCTGCTGGGATACCTGGAAAAGCTGGACCAAAGGGAGAGAAAGGAGACAAAGGAAACAATGGTAATGTATCTCCAGAGATCCATTTTTGAATGAGGGAGATTTATGGAAATCCCAAGTCTCTGGGCCTCCAAACAAATATTCTTAATCAACCTTCTACTTTGGTGATCATTCTGCAAGACAAGTTCTTCGCATATTTTCTGCATGTTTATTCCTCTATGCAAGAAAATAGCAAAATTGGATAAAAGAGGTGTGATTATATAGAAAGTTCTCAACATATGACCACAATTGAGACCAAAATTTCCATCGCTAAAACGGTTGTTAAATAAGTTTTCCCCATTTTATGACTTTCTTGCCACAGTTGTTAAGTGAATGGCTGCAGTTGCTATAAGTTAGTAACAGGACTGTTAAGCACATCTGACTTTGATTGTCAGAAAGTTGCCAAGGTGATCACAAGGCTCTGGGACACTGCAGCCATTATAAATCGGTTGCCAAGTTGCCAAGCTTCCGAATTTTGATCATGTGAATAGAGAGATGCTGCAACAGTTGTCATAAGTCACTTTTTCCCCTCTCTTTCCACAGGGGAACCCTGCCGCTTAGAAGGCTGTCAGCCGGAAGGTATGTCTAAGCATTCTCCCCTTGCTTATTCAGTCACTTCAAACTTCCACAGATAATTGGCACAAATGCCATCGGCTTGGTTTTATCTATGTTTTCATCTCCCTTTGTTTGACCTTTATCACTCAGGATAATAAATGCAAAACTGCCTGAACAGGCTAGAACGGATGCTTGGAATAGTACAAATTCTCTAATCACAGTTTAAGGATAGTTGTGATGCATCTGCACACATCAGCTTTCCCCAACCTGAGTCTTCCAAGAATGTTAGACTCTAGCTCCCACAATTCCCCCTCCCTGATAATGAATGGCTCTAGTTAGGAGAAAGCTTCTACACATTCAAATACTGTATGTTTTATTCAGGTCTTGAAGGATCTATCTATACCTACATGCTGTAAGCTGCCCAGAATCATTGGATATGAGATGGATGGCATATAAAATTTATAAATAAATAAGTAAACAAATATTCCTTTAATACTTAAATACTATTGCATACCGACATGTATCCATTATCCTACAAAAGGCATTATGATGATTTCATTGGAGAAGTTCCTGCATAGAAACCTGTAATTTCAGAACAGAAAGAATCTGCACTAATCCAGATATTCCCCCCACCAAACCCCCAATTCTCCTCTCAGAGGGAAGAGCCAGAAACTGCAAGGAGCTCCATGAACAAGGAGAGACTCTCACTGGCTGGTACACCATCTATCCAATCCCAGGGAAAGTGATGGTGGTTTTCTGTGACATGGAAGTAGATGGAGGCGGCTGGTTGGTAAGTAAGAGATCTTAGAGAGACGTTTGCTTCCAACATAATGAAAGTGGGGAAGCACCTTTTAATTCATTAGTAATATTCAAAGGCTAACTCAGCTTTTTCCAACCTGGATCTGTTGGGGTGACAGTATCTTGGATTCCCAGCTGTTGTCCTGCTGGTTGGGAATTTCAAGAGTTGCTGTCCAGCATTCCTGGAGGGGGCCAGGTTAGAGAATACAGAATAACAGAATAACAGAGTTGGAAGGGACCTTGGAGGGCTTCTAATCCAGCTGCCTGCTCAAGCAGGGGACCCTATGCCATTCCAGACAAGAGGCAGTCCAGTCTCCTCCTAAAAAATCTCCAGTGATGGAGCACCCATAACATCTAGAAGCTGTTCCACTGATTAATTGTTCT
The DNA here is from genome assembly GCA_009733165.1 of Naja naja. Classification (NCBI taxonomy): domain Eukaryota; kingdom Metazoa; phylum Chordata; class Lepidosauria; order Squamata; family Elapidae; genus Naja; species Naja naja. Next base: position 256,042,016 of record CM019148.1, on the reverse strand, counting down.
CACTGACAGGAAATTTCTCCTCAGTTCTAGGTGGGATCGATAAGTTTCCATTGTTACTTCTTGTCTTGCTCTCAGGTGCTTTGGGGGAAATTATAGAAATCTTCCTTCTGCCTGCCTGAAGCAGAGATCAAGAGACCCTGGGTTGCCCCTTCCTCAACCTCCATCCCCACAAGCTCTGCAAAGGAGAGAAGGCAATCCTTATTCTAGAGGAAAATAGGCAACCCTGTTCCACCTCAGTTTTTCTTGATTCCTTTCTTTTGGTCCACATGTGGGGGCAGGCAAAGGTGGCCTTTCAAACTGCATTTTAGGTACAGACAACATGGGTAGTAGTGCTTCCAAACAACTTTTTAATTACACAGTCACCCTGCCACAGTGCTTGACTTTTAAAACAGTAGCCTAGTAAGAGCTTACTAAGCCAGTATGAGAGACTCAAGTGGAAATGGTGTAACATTAAGAAAGCAGATTCTCTCTCTCTCTCAACCAGGTCTTCCAGAGGCGGCAGGATGGGTCTGTCAATTTCTACCGTAAATGGGAATCATACAAGAAAGGATTTGGGAGGCAAGGATCAGAATTCTGGTTGGGCAATGATAAGATCCATCTTCTCAGCAGTTCTGGTAAGTCCAATATCTCTTCTTGTACCTGAGGCTCAGTTTGATAAATTAAACACTTTTACACGGATAATGCTCCTCACTATCAGAATTAATTTATAAGGAATGATGAGTACCGGTCCTTTCAGATTCTCTCTCTAATATTACCAGAAACTCTCTTTGCATCACAGGACACACGTATGCATAAAAGACTCTGATCTGTTCTTGTTGGTCCATAAGACTTACCTTCCATTTGTTTCCATAAAGATTAATGCTACATTTCAAATTCATAAATTAAATGTGAGGAAAATAATGAATATATTAGCCAGATATACAGTATACATGCATGGTGTCTGGCTAATATATTCATTATAGTCCACCTGATGCAAATGTTAGCACAGCACTCTCTAAGTTACATGATGCCATTGAAAGGTAGCAGCAAACTTACCCTGAGGGCGCTTTTATCATGGCTGGGGATTTTAATGAAACTTGTCTACAGTCTGTTCTTCCTAAGTTTGTGCAGTATGTGCAGTGTACCACTAGAGGTAAGAACACTTTAGACCATATGTATTCAAACTTAAGACAGGCATATAGAGCAATCCCCCTCTCCCATCTGGGTATGTCTGACCACATCTCTCTGCTATCGTGCCCAAAGTGTATCCCCCTTAGGAAAAGGACACGGACAGTCAGGAAAACTTAAAATCTGGCCAGAGGGAGCCAGTTGCAAGATTGCTTTGAGACTACTGAATGAACTATATTTGAACATTTGGAGCTGCAAGAATTCACTGACACCATACTCTCATATATCAAAACATGCACGGATAATGTAACAGTGGACAAGTGCATCAGAGTCTATGGGAATTGCAAACCTTGGATGTCAGCGGAGCTACAGACACTTCTGAGAGCCCGGAATTCCGCCTTTAAGGCAGGTGACAAGAGATAAATACAATGAGGCCAGGGCAAATCTACGGAGAGGCATCAGGGTAGTTAAACAAAAATATAAACTGTGGAGAACCATCTAGCAGACAGCAACCCGAGGCAGGTGTGGGAGGGACTTCAGGATCTAACCAACTATAATGGCAATACAGTGAAGATAGTCAACTCTGATGTCTCATTGGCAGAGTTGAACACCTTTGCCCGCTATGAGGTCAAGAGACCTGACCCTGTAGCCCCAGCCAGTCATCCCTCTAACTCCCAGCCACTCACCTTGCATGAACACCAAGTGAAAGCTTTATTGAAGGCCGTGAATTCCAACAAAGCTGCAGGTCCAGATGGGGTGCTGGGGATAGTGGTTAAAACCTGTGTAGAGGTCCTAACAAGGATTTTTAACATCTCCATGCAAACGGCCAGGGTTCCATCATGTCGGAAAGCAGCCACTCTCATTCCAGTCCCAAGAAAACAGCAATAAACAACCTGAATGACTATAGACCCATTGCACTAACATATGTAGTGATGAAGTGCTTCGAGAGGCTGGTTCTTCAACACCTCAGGTCATGCCTTCCATCAAACTTCGACCAATATCAGTTTGCCTACAGAGGAAATAGGTCGACAGATGATGCTATTACTACTGCCCTACATTCTGTAGTGAGTCATCTAGAGAAACCTGGGAATCACGTCAAAATGCTTTTCATAGATTACAGCTCGGCTTTTAACACCACTTTGCCGGACATCTTCATCGAAAAGTTGACTGGCTTGAATTTCCTTTCTCTCCCCTGTGATTGGATTAAAGACTTTCTGAAGAACTCCAGAAGTTATCCACATGGTGCTCAGAAAACAACTTGCATCTAAACACCAGCAAGACAAAGGAGATGGTGTGAGACTTCTGCAAGCAGAGAGAGGAACCTGCCCCACTCTATATCAAGGGGGGCTGTGTGGAGAGGGTCTTCTCTCATCTTTCAAATTTCTGGGAGTCCACCTTAGCCAAGATCTCACCTGGAAAAATAACACAATCCAGCTGGTCAGGAAGGCTCAACAGACTCCATTTCCTTTAGGGTCTTGTGGAAATATCAGGTGGAACAATGACTGATGACTTCCTTTTACCAGTCTACGAAAAGAAAGCGTCCTTACATATTGTATTACGGTATTTGACAGCTCTGCACAAAAAGGCATTACAGAGGGTGATGAGCAAGCACAAAAAATTATGGGCTGTACCCTGACACCACTGGACAAAATCACCAGGACTAGCAGAATGAGGAAAATCCTCAAGGATGATTCACACCCTGGTCAGCACTTCTTAACTCTCCTACCATTGGGCAGAAGATACAGAAGCATAGCCAGCCGAACGAATAGGCTGAAAAATAGCTTTTATCCATGGGCTGTCAGACTTCTGAACGCTACATAAACACCACAATTAGGTTTAATATGATAGACTTGCAGGGCCAGCACCAAGGAGGCTCATTTCAATTTCATTGTACACATGTTGTGCATTGACAATAAACCTGATTGATTAATTGATTGATTGATATGGAACCAGGACACCCCAGCTGCAATCTGTATCCCTCCTCGCTGCCTTACTCACCTTATAGAGGTAGACAGTTATAAAAATATTGACTTTGTGAAAGCAAAGGAAAAACACATAAATGACTTTCTGCCTAATTATGCAAAATGACCAGACAAAATTTGTGATTTTCTGACAGTGGTTTAATTTTCCTGGGCCAACTCTTGTGCTCTTGTAATTCTATTCCCCCATGTTGTTAGTTTTCACTGCTTTTCGATGGACAAGGCTCACAATTGAATTGAATTGTGAGCCATATCCATTGAAAAGCAACTTTTTATGTATCATGGTGACACTGTGGTTATGTCCTTCTGCAATGAAAGTCCACTGCAATGATCAGTATGCTTCCCTTCAAGGATTTCTATATCTCTAGTATTCATTTTCTAATAACATCCACCCTTTGATGTTTAGGAACACAGCAATTGCGAATTGACGTGGAAGATTTCAATGGTTCCACAACCTTTGCGACATATTCCAGTTTCAGAATCGCAAATGAAAGTGAAAACTATAAGCTAAGTTTAGGCTCCTACTTGGATGGCAACATGGGTGAGTAACAGAGGCTGCTTCTTCATTTTAGTACCTTGATATAGATTAGAAAACACAATTATCTTAAGACGGTTAAAAATTTGTCATACAGTAGTCCATTTTCTGAAGCCAAGTCCCACATACCTCAAGGCATCATATGAATATAAAAAACATTACTTATGATTTTGCCTTCCACTTCTATTTATAAGAAATGTATTATTTTTGATAGTGAATTTTAGAATTACCAGTATGGCTAACGGTGAAAAAATGCATTATTTCGGTACCGTTGCATGTAATATTACATTTGATGGATTTCTGTCATTCTTTATACAAATCAAGTGTCCATCTCTTGAAACAATTATGTCTGTGTTCACATGAAGCTATCAGAATATGTACACATAGTCCTCATTTAGTAATCATAGTTGGGGTCAGCAATTCAGTTGTTAAGCAAAGCAGTCACTAACTGAAACAATAACTGTGCTTATGATCTTACTTCAGCTTTCCTTTGCTTTAGAAGCCCTGCAAAATCATAATTGTGGACATTGGTCACAAAGTTACTTTTTCATCTCTGTTGTAACTGGGAATGGTCGCTGTCTGAGACAATTGCTAAATGAAGACTTAATTGTATTGCCTATGTATTGCTGCCCTGACCATTTATGAGTGGTGGTTAGAATGCAGGCTAATTCTGTTGACTGACTGCTGCCAGAATTTGGCAGTTCGATTCTAACTAGCTCAAGATTGACTCAGCCTTCCATCCTTCTAAAGTTGGTAAAATGGGGACCCAGATTGTTAGGGGCAATATGTTGACTCTGTAAATCCCTTAGAGAGGGCTGTGAAGCGCAGTGAAGCGGTATATAAGTCTAAATGCTACTGCTATGACAGGACATGGCCCAAATCATGGCTGTCAAACTCGCGCTGTCAGGTTGCCATCATATGATGTTTCACAATGGTTTTCCCCTTTGCAGAGCTGGGGTGGGCTTGGCCTGCATGTGATGTATCTGGCCCATGGGCTGGCAGTTTGATACCTGTGCTCCAAATGAATAATTCCTTCCTTACTGTTTAGGCTGACCTAAAGAACCTACCAACTTTATGCTAATAACCTTATGCCATTTGGACTCCTGGCAACCACGTGGACAAGTCCCTGAATTTTTTTTTTGAAAGATTTCAGAAGTGGCTTGCCAGTGCTTGCTTTCTGGGGTGAGGGGTGGGTGGATGAGGGAGGGGAGGGGGAGGAAGATAATGGTGTGTGTTAAATTTATTACGTTGTTCTATGTCAGTTGGTTTTTAGTCAGGATATTATGAAGTCTAGCTGGGTTTGTAAACCATGGTTTATAGCTTGGCATGTGACATGGTTCCAGTCAACTAGGATTTATTTAATAAACCATGGTTAAGCAAACAATGGTATAAGGAATTCCTACCTGGTAATGTGATAAACTGAGTTGGGAATTTCTGCATATAAGTTTTGCATTCTATTATTTTTGATTTCCTGCTGAATTCTTCCTAGCAGAGAATGTGCATTTTTCACTGTTGTAGCACTGTGATTGAAAGCAACAATACAGTAAATCACTAACTTTCTCCTCTGATTATCTTCACTCAGGGGATTCTTTCTCAGGACATAAAGGCCTGGCATTCTCTACAAAAGACAAAGACAATGATACCTATGAACCCGCAAGTTGTGCTGCAGCTTACAAGGGAGGTTGGTGGTATGGCGCCTGCCACTCTTCCAACCTGAATGGCCTGTATCACAAAGGGGAACATAGCTCTTATGCTGATGGCATCAATTGGCATGCTGGGAAGGGTCACCATTATTCTTACAAATATGCGGACATGAAAATTAGACCTCAATAGTTGAAATATCAGTATATTCAGAATAGTTCAACTCTGACTTGCTAAATGAACATATTAGCACATGAATATCCTCCTGAATTCTGTTCCTGAAAAAAAAGACTAAAAAGTGGCTATCCAAACAATTGCATATGTATTTATAAATACAAATATTTATAAATAATAACCTTCATTTGGGAATTAAAGGTATCTGAAACGAAAAAGCTAATTGGAGGATGGAGGATACCCAGTTCTCTCTTGCATGAGAATTTAGCATCTTCAACTTGAGATGTAATCCACTGTTATCTTATGGAAGGCCACTAACGTAATAAAATTTGACTGAATGTCTAGAATTCTCACACTTTTAAATGCAAAGCAGTTATTCTGATTACTGTATCATCCCTGGATGTATGGGTATTCCAGAAAGACCTTAAAACATTGATCTAACCTTTCAATTATATGAAATATTTAATACTCTTACAAAATCTTCCCATTCCTGAGGATGTGGCATGAGGCTGCCTCATATCACCACAAAACTGAGAGCCAAAGAATACATGGACATTATTGATCCACTAGAGCTGATGAGCTGACCGTGTTATACTTTGCAACTTGAAGATGTCACTCTGAGCTAATTGGTCATTCTAGGAAAGGGTTGCATGGAAGAAACTGAATCTTGACAGAGTTTCTGCAAACACAGATCACCCGACTAATGCATTTTAATGGAAACAATTAAACCAACAATCTGTGAACAGATTCTTCTTTCCTTTCTGAAGATTTTATTTTTCTGTATTGCAACTTGGAAAGACGAACACTAAAGGAAATATCTGCACTCATTCTTGAAAATATGTAAGATACATGGATCTTACTCTACTAAAAAGTATCAACCTGATTCTCACATTCTGAAAACAGCAAACAGATTTTTTTTTCTTTCTTTACTGCTCTGTCCTCAGATATTTTTATCAAATCCTCAGAAAGAGACCAGTGAACCATGACAGGATCCTAGTGCAAGCATTAGTACCATCACCTCAACATTGCTTTGTATGGTGCAGGGAGGGAGGGGGAGAGTTTAAGTGGATGCTGAAGCCAAATTCCCAGCAGTTATAGCCGCTGTGACCAATTCAAAGCAATCTTGACATGAATTCAGATTCCCTGTCATTGGCACTACATTTTATTAATCCACATCTACACGTTGATATCACAGTAATGGGGAAGAGAAACAATTCATTTGTGAGCCTAGAATGTACAGCTTATTAAACATCAGTTGAAAATAAATGGCTACTGAGGCATTCCTAATGTTTGAATTATTCTGTTTCTTTGCTATACTACATAGGAATGTCATAAAATCCTAACATTCACATTTGGATATCCTCATTCTGTATATTTTTGTGAACATTCCTCTCATGCATGTGTGTAACATCAAACCTGCACTGCAACACCCTCTTAATTACCTTCCTGCCAGCCTGGGACTTGCAACTTCTTGCTGGATTCCACACTGACTATGGTTACGGGAAGCTGGCAGGAAGTAGCTTGACCTTAGGAATCAGTTAATGATGGAGCTGGGACTACAAGGATTGCTATTGTTAAGCAATGTGGTCACACTTTATGATACCACTCAGTGACATAATTTCTGGTCCCCACTGCCATTGTCAGTCGAGGACTACCTGTAGTAAATAATTTTGAGAGTGTTTTGGGAATTAGTTGTTTAGCAGAGTGATGGCGTTTGGGGAAAAACTGTCATTGTGTCTAGTTGTTCTGGTGTGCAGTGCCCTATAGCGTCATTTTGAGGGTAGAAGTTGAAACTATTTATATCCAGGATGTGAGGGGTTTGTAGATATTTTCATAGCCCCTTTTTTGACTCATGCATTATACAGGTCCTCAATTGAAAGGCAGGTTGGTAGCAATTGTTTTTTCTGCAGTTCTAATTATCTGTTGAAGCTTGTGTCTGTCTTGTTTGGTTGCAGAGCCAAACCAGACAGTTATAGAGGTACAGATGACAGACTCAATAGTTCCTCTGTTGAACTGAATCAGCAGCTCTTTGGGCAGTTTGAGCTTTCTTTTTCTAAATATTGTTTGTTGTTTGATCACTAGGATGGGAGGGCACTTGCCTCATGGCAATACATGTATAGTTAGTTCCTGACTGACAACAGCATTTGGGGCTGGAATTTCTGTCCCTGAGTAATATGGTCATAAAGCATGACCACATTGCTTAGCAATAGCAATCCCTGCAATCCTGTTTTTAAAGATGGGGCTATTTCAAGGCACTTTCTCTTAGGCTGGCTTGCTCTCTATTGAAGAAATATTTTTTTCATCCTGGGTAATGATTGGGCAATTTCTCTTCTCTTCTCTTTCTAGCATGGGTGCAGATGCAAAGAAGGGAACAGGCCTATATATAGAGTTAAAACCACCCTGAGTCCCTCAGGAGATAGGGCGGCATATAAGTCTAATAAATAAATAATAAATAAATAAAACAATTAATCAGTAAGCTAATTCAGCTAGTGGTTAAAGTACCAGGGTGGAAACCAGGAGTTGTGGTCCCGCTTAGGCATGAAAATCAGCTATGTGGGCCAGTCATTCTTTCAGTCCAACTCACCACACAGGGTTGTTGTTGTGGAGCAAATAGGAGGAAGGAGTATTAGATATGTATACCAGCTTATTTATAAAAAAATAATAAATATGGGATAATAAACAAAAATAAAATCTTGTGGGGAGTGCTCTAGACTCAGAAGAGCTAGGACACTGAAAAGCTGGTGATCTAGAAATGCTTGGAGACAATGCCATAGAGACAAGTTTTCTATTCTTTTTCATTAAAATTATCTTGCACTTATTTGAATTCTCCAAGCTTCCCATTGAACGAATTCCTACTGTATTACAACATGCTTCTTGTGATGTATTTTATTGCTGGGAAAAGAAATATAATTTTATTATGATGCAGAAAATGGGTCTGTGACCCTAACAACAAGTGAAATAACTCATAAGATACGAGTTAAATTTTAACCAGCTGCTAAAAAGTAATCAAATATTAAATGAGAATCTAGCACACAACATGTTCCAAATTCACACTAATATATTTGGTTACCTTAAAACTCTGTGTGTAAAGCAGCCTCCACTTCCACTTATAATTTTGAGTTCAAAAGTGAAGGAGCACCTACTGGTATATCAAGTCATCCTTGTGCTGTTCGGATCACATCAAATTAGCTCACACAGTCATTTCTGTGTTCAAATGAAAGTTATGGGGAATATAAAAAGATATTGCTATTAACATTCTCTTTGAAGTGACACGGACTTTGTATCCTATTCCACTATTAAGTCAGAAGGAGAAAAAGCCGTCTGAGGAGCGGCATATAAGTTTAATTGGGCGGCATATAAGTTTAATTAATAAATAAATAATAAATAAACCTGGCGTTTGCTACACAGATCACTCTCATTTCGGGATTTTCCAACAGACTGATCAAAAAACGGAGTAGGGTACTGCATTACAACTCAAACCACAAATTTAATGCCCCTTATTAAGCCATGAGCATAACCTGTCTTAAATAACCTGTAAGAAAAAGAAAAAAACCCATGCAGCGAACAATTGTGCAGGTGCTGATTTCTCTCGCGGGAAAGGACATTAAGACGACCTCCAGTGGATTCGTTCCTTTATTTTCCTATAGGAAAGCACCATTTCTCGTTTTCGGAGGCTACGTCAACCTCGAGTGACTAAACTCTTAACTCCAAAATCCAAGCTTAAGGACGGATATACGGATTACATTAAAACGGGCATCTGAATAGCCCCGTTTTCAGGAATGGATTAGTTATGGATTGATTAGAGATTCCATCTTCCACTCTCCGGACTGATGATGTATTCTAGATAGGACGCGAAGGGAAAAAACGCTATTCCTTTCTTTTCTTGCGCTCCCCCCCGGCCGTCCTCTCCTCCGAAAGCGCCCCTCCGCCTGCGCAGTTTGCGTACTCTCTTCGATCCAGCCCCTCCCTTCCTGGCTGAGCTGCTCCGCTCCCGCAGCGCGTACGATTTCGTCACATCCGCTGCATCACCAGCAAAGCACCTGAGAGCGGCGCTGCTCACCCGGAGCCCGCGGCAATCTCTCTTCCCTCCCAGCACCCTTTGCCGACCTTGCGCAAACCTTCCCAGCCTAGGCCGAGGCGCGGTTTCATTCGGCGCCTGCTGCTGCTGCTTCAAGGGCGAAGGCCGTCCACGCGTTTCCCCCACCCACCCCTCTTCTCAAAGGGTGAGGGGGCCGAGAGGCAGCTACCGGCACAGCCATGCTGGCGCTCCAGAAGGGGCTGCGGTTGCTGAATGGGACCGTGAGGAGCCAGATCCTCCCAAGGGCAAAGATGTCCACCAAGCCAGGAAATAACAGCTTCTTGGTGAGAGTTTCTTTTTTTTTCCCTAAAAGCTTCCACCACCTCCACCCCCAAAATCCCAATGATTCATGAATGTCAATAGCGCTCGCCTTCAAGGGCAGCTTTCTGATGGGCTCAATCGCACCTGGAACCACGTCCGAAAGAAATTCAGGGTTTTATTTTAATGACTCCGAGGCCGTGTTATATTGTGCCTCTTTTTCCGGACGGAGTAACATATGTGGTGGAAGAGGAAATGCTCCCAAGGACAGCGTCAAGTGTCTTTATGTCTTCTTTTTAAAAGGAAATTTAAAAATGGTCGTGTAAATGCCTAATAGGTATTAGGCCAAAGGTCTTCAAACTTGGCAAGTGTAAGACTTGTGGACTACAACTCCCAGAATTCCTGAGCCAACATGACTGGAGGACGAATTCTGGGAGTTGAAGTCCACAAGTTTTAAAGCTGTCAAGTTTGAAGACCCCTGTATTAGGCAGAGGACCTTCACCTCGGCCTCTATAGTTAATGTATAATTGCAATAGAGTTGCAGAACGCCTTATGGGGTATTAATGAAATCCAACAGATGTAAGCCTTAAATCCTGTCTTGCACTCACTTCACTTACTAATTTTTTATTAACTCTGCATTAAAGATCGCAATATGAAGCCAGGAGAGATTAACTCTCCTCTCACCGACACCACCAGTATTTCCCCCCTGAAATTCATTTGAACGAGTAATATTTCTCTTAATAATAGACTTTTAACTGCTTGTCACTTGTAAGATAGTGTTTATACCGGACATCTTACAATCTGAAGCATTCGATCTTTTCCCCCTTGCCCAGTGTTGTAACAATATGTATTCCTGAGAGGCTGCCATGTAATAGATGAAATCACAGTGAAGAATAGGATAAGAGGTTTGTTTAAATCATTAAATAGCCCACTTGTGCTTGTTTCATAAAGAGTTTGATGAGAGTAGGCTAGATAGTGGCCTTTTTCAGTTTTAATCTTTTGTACATTCCCATCTTTTTCATTTCACAAGAAACCGGTAAGGGGAAAGTCTTATTGTCAGAAATTCTTATTTTGTTTCAAGACTCTCTAAATTTTAATGGTTTCTTGCAGCAAACATGAATGCATTGTTTTTCATGTTGACGATTTCCCTAGTTAAGCACTAGCTGCATACATTTTAAATAGGCTGCAATACTTCTGAGATTTACGTTGCCATTTTGTTGTTTGCTGCAAGAAATAAATATGACATAATAGATGGAATCTAATTTGAAAGTTATTTCTAGGCTGTACTAGGTAAAATTACCTCAAGGAATCTGCAGGAATTTGAACTATGGAGAAAACTGAGGATCATTAAAATTACAATGAATATCATATATGCCATAAGTTATTTGCTATATTATAAATCACATGTAATTTATAGAAGTTTGCAGAGTCCATAAGATTTCATATATAAACTAAAAATAAAACTAGTCACAATTCTCCCCTAGCTTGAGTATCTACTATCTCATATGCTGCAAATGCATACTTAATACACTTTTTTTAATTTACAGGAAAATGCCATTGGACTCACAGTGATTTTTGCTGGAGGCCTTTTCCCAATTTGTTGGGTTATGGGCAATCTGGACAGTTACACTAAATGAGAAGAAAAAGCTTTGGGAACATGGTCACGAAGAAGAAAATGTCAATATTTGTTATTCCCAAAGGCTTTCATTATTAAAACTAAAATTTGAAAATTCACAACAGCAAGTCCAGTTTTTATTTAGAAAAACCAGTGTTGTCCATGATAGAAGTAAATATTGGTGTTTTCTATATTAATTACAAAAATATTCAGACAAGCAAATTTCAGACATACAAATTTTTTAAAAGCTTTCCAGGAACAGAAGGCAGAGCTGAAGAAAAAGTAGGGCCTCCTTATCTTGAAATTTATACTGATAGGGAAAGATAATACGATATGAAGAATGGTTTTTGACATCAGTTACATTATTTAAAATAATTTTTATTTGCAGGAGATCCAATCTTGAACCTAGCCACTCACATCTAGTCTAACCTTGTACAATTGTAGTCTGTGCAGTTGATTTATAATTCAGAAGGCCATGTGATAGTGTCATGGAGTAAACCATGGCTAAGCTAGTATAAGTAAATACAGATACCACTCAGTTAACAACAGCAGTTGGGACTGGAATTTTTGTCACTAAGCAACTTAACTGGTCTTAAAGCATGGTGTCACATGACCATATCACTTATTCACATCAGTTCGAGCCTTTCCTAGTTGCCATTGTTAAGAAAATCCCATGTCATTAAGTGAGGACTTTGCTGCCATTTGTGACCTCCTGCTGGTTCTCATTGACTTTGTAGGAAGCTGGCAAAGAAGGTTGCAGATGACAACAACTCTGGATACTGCAATAGCTGGAACTTTGAGGATTAGTCATAAATAACACTCGTTCAATGCTGTCAAGTTAAAACTCACTGAACAAATCATTAAATGAGAACCATCTGCATTATAAATAACCAGCCTTAATCTGGAAACAAATATGATTTGCAACAAAGATTGAGAAAAGGTAGGGAGCTATAGGGTTTAGGAGAAAGGATGCAAGGAGTTAACAGGTGGGCACTACATTTCTCTTTTCTTGGTTCTATCACACTTTAATGTGATACCTCTAAAAGTAGGAAGGTTGTGATGCTGCCATAATTATTTTAGAAGACCCAACCCATACACCATAGATTGATGTTAATTAATACACTTCAGATGTTATAGTATGGCCCTTTGTTTCTCTGCACCTCCAGTAGATAAGCTATTGTAAATATCTTACTGTTTTTCACTTGCAGCCCATTCAATTTTTGTTAATACTTTTTAGAAAGCAATACTGCACATCATAGCAAAACAAGAAAAATACATTTAGTCTTAAAATACAGCATTCTTTATTAGAGAATGCTGTATTTTAAGACTAAATTTATTTTCCTGTTTTCCTGTTCCCATCATAAAATGTTCAAATGTGTATTTTAAGAGGACTTACTAGCACACTACTCGTTTACATAAAAAATTATTTGAACATTAGATGTTCGAATAATTAGTTGTTATATTCCAGAAGAAAGTCAGAAGACTTTCCAGAAGATTCTTTTTCAAGAATCTATTTTAATACAAATGAATGACTGCTCAAATCTTAGGGAAAACTAAGGAAGACTGCTCAAATCATTAGGGAAATGTAACAGACCTAGGATTTTGCCTATCCTGCCATTTAAAAAAATGGCCACTGCGCTATTTTTCTCCAATGAACTTTTGAAATTTGAAATAAATACTGCATGTAAAACAATTATCTTTGGAAACTACAATAAAACCACAACTACTTTCCTTATTCATCCATTAAAGTTGGAAGAAACCATACCAGAAATTATATCAGCAACGCTGATTCCATTCATGATCAGAATCTTTTAAAACTTTCGATATCATTAAACAACACCTTGGATCTCTTGAAAATAATTCAAGTTAGCTTGTAAAAGAAAATCAACAGAAATGCACAAAAGGGATGGCAGAGACATTTATTCCAGCAGTTGTTTTACTGCATTATATTTCAGGATAAAATATTGTAAAAGGCAATGAAACCCAAAGAAAAAATATAAAAACAAATCCACAAAATTTATGACTTTATTCTCAGAAAACTCACGATGGGACTGAGCAATTTCCTTTATTGCAAAATATGGGGAGGCAATGGGAAAAAGTGTGAGTTCCCAGTTTCGTTATCTTTGAGCTACCAGGAAAGCGATCATACTTTCCTCCACCCATCAGAAATGGTTGAAGACAGCTTTACCTTCTTGCACAGTAAGTACAAAATGGAAGTCTTGCTGCTATCCTACTGTGGAGCTAATGACCTGCATCCCTTTAGTGTATCTGGCGCCTAGCCTCCAGTGGAAACTCACAGCAAGACAAATTCGCCATTATGGACTATCAAACCCCATTTTGGTGACAACAGGATGAATGCTCTCAAGAAATACACTACTCAAATGTTAGTGCATAGGAAGGAATTCCTGACTCCAAGCACCAAAGGGTCATGCAGCAAATGCCACTTAGATCTCTGTACAAGCATGACAAAAAAGTTTCCCCCAACCCCTCCCCCCCTTAATAGCATTTAGTACAGAGTCAGTGGTCAGGGCACTGCCAGTTTCAGCAACAGTACAAGATATTTCTTTAGCCAGTGCAAAGTCCTCTATGTTAGAATATCATGAGCTTGGTGTTCCACCAACATTTCCATGTTCTTCACATCTGTGCACCAGAACTCCAGACGGTCTTTCATACCCTTTATCTAGAAAACAAATCAACAATCATTAAAAACGAAGGCACAAATGAGACAAACTGAGACACAACAATTGCCACATCAGAAAATTCCTAGCTTTCTAAACAGATCTGATGTGAAGAAGCTGTGGAATCAGTGCACAAGCTGTAAACGCACCTGTGGAGCTGAACCCCTGAAAGCCTTGAGACTCCCAGATGACAACTGCCACACCTCCACCCATGCCCTGAAGTTTCAGCTGATGCCACACCCAAGACCCAGCTGGCACATTTCAAAAAGAGCCAACCCATCTACCTCCTTTCCATGCTCAATTAGATTTTGGTAATATAAACCAATACATATTTGAAACATTCCACCTGCTCAATAGATTTTCCTTTATCAACCTAGTGAAGGGGTTGAAAATTTCTTGAAAATACCAGGACACTTGTTTTAGGTAGTTTATTTTGAAGCATTCAAATATTGATAGTGCTCTACAACAGCTAGGTGCCCCAACTTTGGCTAGGATGCTGCATTGGATGGCTGAATCATTCACATATAAAATGATATGCAGCAACTGATGAGGATGAGGTCCATGACTGGAAAGCTATAGGTGAAAATAGCTGGAATAAGACCTCAAATAAGGGGACAGGAGGTGTGGAATACAGGCAGATTCAAAGACTTCACTCTGAAGACCTCTAAATTCTAGTATTCATTTAATCCAGACTGAAGATGCTGTGAGAAATTCCTAATTCTAAACCAACAGGGACAAAAACTTCCAAAACACCCTGCATTACTGGAGAAAGCATACTTCCAGACAGATGTGATTTCTGCTGCTCATTACAAAAATGTAAAACTTCTACATTCTAAAACTGATGTGTGTGTGCACATTTAAAATGTGAGGATTAAACAAATGAAACACTGCCAACAGCCTATGCTAATTTCCACCATAAAACTTTCTCATATAGTTCCAAAACAAAACCTCTGAGACTGCATGAGGTGACACTACCTGTTGTAAATCCAGCACGCGTGGTTGAACCCATGTCATGTGAACCTTTTTATCCACTTCATCAATACTGCCTTTCACCAAGCCTACTGAGAGTGCTTTCATCACTAGCAGCTCCACCTGTACAAGAAAAGAAAGCAGTGTCTTTATTGTCTTTCAAAGTAATATCCATTATGTCCCAGGTACAACTTACTGCTCTGAATGCATGGTACAACTAAAAGTGAAATAGTGAAAAATACAGAGAAAATACAGAGTAACTCACCTCATTTATAGTGACTTTGGCACTTCTAGCAATTTCTTCAAAAGTAAGTTGCCTGTGATTAGCTGGTCTGGTGAAGGTCATCTGTAGCCAAGAAAAGCTAAAGGATTAAAACTAATATGGACTTTAAAAAAATTATAACATGCTCACTGCACAAATCTATTTTTATCTATTCTTGTGGATCTCAGTACAAGATATTATTGACTGTAAAGAAGTTTAGATTTTTGATAGAATCTTTAAGAAAAAAAAGTATTATAAATGAGAGCTATATAATTGGCATATAATCTGAAAAAACACCCCCTCAAAGCAAGCTTTCAATTAAAAACTTAACTAATATTAAGCAGCTTGTGATTAACATTTAATTAATATGTATTTAATAACAATCCATATAAAAATATTTCATATAATGGCTTCCTGTATACTGTTTTGTGGTCTGTTTTGAACAACAAATATTAAGACTGACATACCAAATGATTTTTCCCCACTAGTATTAAATAGAAGTCAGTACAGAATATGATTCAATTGAATGACATACTGTATAAGTAAGCATAATATAAGTATTACTAAGAAACTAATTGGTGTTCTTAAAATCCATTTATTTCAACCACCATGAGAAACAGCCATTCTTTTTGCACCATAATTTAGTTTCACAAAAGTGAAAAAAAAAAAAGAAATTTCAGTGATAAGCAAGACAGTTTCCAGATTGGGGGGGATCCTTTGCAATCAGGGTGCAAATTAAAGTAAAAGTAATGTCAGTTAACAAAATAAATATAACTTTTTTCACCAAAATGTTATCCAAATAACTAGCAATAGTGCTATCTTGGTTGCAGGACCTACCTCCATTAAGCACAGTAGTTGGATTTTCTGCAGCAGAAGTGTTTCATTTGCAGCCAAGTCTGGCTGTAAAACAAATCACAAAAAGTTAACCTGCATTATCTTTACTTTTTTAAAACATCATCTGACGGGAAAGTACCATTCATTTTTTGTTTTGCTTCTGTGCTCAAAACTATTCTCAAACACACTACAAAATCATTCTAAACTTCTAAATGCATCTATCAAGATTGATTAAAATAGATCTTTTGAAGGGAAAGTGAAGACAAAGAATAAAGAATTCCAACAGTCTTTGCAAATTATCTTTCTCTCATTTTATTGGAGATTCTTAGCTCTGGATATTAGGGATGCAGTTTTGCAGAAGAGCTTCTGCAGAACTCTCTAGAGTATAAATCCAGCTCTTATCTGCAACTGATTAAAGCTGCATCTTTTTCCTGGGAGGCACAGCTGCTTTAGTGAGCGAAAAAGTGCTACACATTCCAAAGAATTGTACAACAAACTGTACAACGAAGTAGGCCTACAGAACATGTGGAGAGCCAAGCAGATTGGTGCAGCCCATCAGCATTTTTTTGAAAAACAACCAGTCCACTGACACAAAACGTCACTGCCACCAGGAAGGATCTGCTGTTATTGCCTAGGTTTTCAAAGCCTCTTCCATCCTGAAAGACATGCTGCCAAGCATCTAAAATGCCTCCAGGCCTCATGGACACTGCTAACTCTACTCCTGCCAATGCACTGCTAGCAGCTGATCATCTCACAAGCTATTTCAATGTGATCTGCGATTATCTTTTAAGGTATAAGTCTGGCCCTTTTGCCTTTACAAACTATGTAAGTCTGATTCTAAGTCAATCCAACTTTGCAGATTGTGTTCTTCTCACAGAACACAGTCAACCATGGATTGTGTTCCACAAGATGTTTTACAACTCTTCCAATTTTGCAATCCTGGGCAGGCAGTAAAATCCAGGGGCCTCTTGTTAATCAGCTGAATAAATCTAACCTTGCGTAAGAACTATTACAATGATTTGATCTCTCTGAATTCAAATCTATACAAAAATAAATATTCATCTAAAGGTGTTTATATTGCTTTCCTAAAATGCTATCAGGTCATGCCAATTACTAACCTGTTGGCCCCATGATGATTTCAATGCTTGAAATTTTTCCACATTGCCACTATTGAAGGCATAGAGTGTGTCAATCAGCCATTGTCTGTCAGTGTCCCTCAAAGATTCCAGTACAGGATGCATAAGCTATAGATGGAGAGTAAGATATATTACTAACAGCAAACTTTTTTTAAAGTCAACTGTTAAAACTAAGATACTGTAACTCTACTTACCAGTTCCCCGAAGTTATAGACTCCTTCGCCCAAGAGTCCTGCCAAGCCTAAAGTAAAAGCTCTTTCCTGCTGGTCTGCCACTGAAAAGAAAAATGTTCTACTTCAGTGACTATCCCACAATCATCCTCCCATTTCAGTAGCTGGGAGAACCCCCAACTTCATAATTGCTATTTTAAATTCAATTTATATCTATTATATTTAATCTGAAATTGAAACACTTTATAAGATAAACACATATTAGTATGATGACCCAGGGTGGGATACAAAATAAACACAGTCACAAAAAACAGGTGAAGTCCCTTTTATTCCTTCACTTTGCTTCCAAGCTCCAAATATCCTTGACTGGAGACAAAAAACTCCCACACAAGCAGTTACAAGAAGGAGGAATGCCGTTTAAATTATAAAGAGTAAAAAACAACACAAACCAGGCAAGATAAGGGCTTGAAGACATCCACAGATATCAGAACACATACTGGGAAGGACGCCAAACTCAGAGAGGAACAATAGAGATATTTCCATGCTTTGTTTCCAGCACTCGCCCATATGCATGTCTGTCCTCTTATCCAGTTGTCACAGCTGCAGCCCATGAAGAGGATCAAGGCCCTCTCCTCCCCAACAGACCATGTCTCTCCCATATCCTCTCCTCCCTGCATGCCCTAGGATGGAGAGGGGATGGGCCTAGGTCCTCCTCTGACTGCCCAGCCAGCCTCTGCCCTTCCCCAGCCTCCTCCACAACCTCTGGAGCCACACTTCCACTCCCTGTCGGCTGTTCCTCCTCTCCCTCAGAGTCAGTCTCCACCAGGGGCATGACAATTAGTGTGCATTCCCCACCCTTTTGAAAAATAAGGCTGAGTGTCTCTGATCATTCTATTCATAGAAGTGCCTTGTTCTTTAAGATGTTTGATGTATATTTCTACATCCTTGTTAGTTTTTTTTTAAGTAAATTCTTCAGTGGAGTAGCTCCCTTTTAAGGCACACCTTTACTAGCACTACACTGCCAAACACATTCAGTGGGGAAAGAAAAGGGATCACTACCTGGCAGGTCTTTGACATCTATGCAGCCCAAGAACCTTAATGCATCCTTGTAGTAAGAGGCATGATTCCCAATTGTTTGATAATACTTGCTAGAGAGATCATAGAAGCGGCTGTGAACAGATGTTACTCCAGGAAGATTATTCAGCATCTCCTCAACTTCTTCAATTGTCTCCTAAAGAAAACAAAATAGATGCCAAATCTTAATTTTATGTATGTATGTATGTATGTATGTATGTATGTATGTATGTATATGTTATTATGGAATATATATTCAGAAAGAGTATAAGTTTGCTTTTAGAAATATATGCATATTTATTTATTATTTATTAACTGGATTTCTAAGCCGCCCCATCTCCCGAAGGACTCGGGGCGGTGTACAATCATAAAAACAGTACAAATATACAATTAAAAAGAAATTAAATCAGAAATCCAATTACAAGCTAAGACGGTAAAACAATCATTTAAAACTCCCATCCCCACCCTCAGTCCAGGTCAACAAGTTGGAACAACCATGTTTTTAAGCCCCAACGGAAAGAGCGGAGGTCAAGGCCACCCAAAGCTCCAGGGGCAGTTGGTTCCACAGGGTGGGTGCTCCCACAGAGAAGGCCCTACCCCTAGGGGTCGCCAGCCGACAGTGTCCGACTGACGGAACCCCGAAGCCCAGTCTGTGAGAGCGCACAGGACGATGGGAAACAGTTGCTGGCAGCAGGGTCTCCCGTAAGTATCCCGGTCCTAAGCCATGAAGGGCTTTATAGGTCAACACCAGCATATACTCAATCAGTACCGAAGAAAATTATCAGTATTGTAATCAATGAACATTAGTAGATATAATCTGAGGTTACTCCATTTATTTTAGGAGAGTGGCAAATAAATAGGCATTTACATGTCTGTAGAGTACGTAAGGTTACCTAGATTGTCCTGAAGAAAGCTGGGTATAATTAAGCAGGGAGATTTGCCAGAATGAGTTAACAATATTTGAAGTCAACAAAGACTTCCTGGTTTCTAAAGAAGAATTAGGTCGTAATATGGTATTTGTCTATTTGTTGGCAACAATTGCTTCAATTTCTCTGAAATATACTCTTTATATAAAGTAGAAATATACAACAAACTCTCATGTAATTCCACATTTTAGAGGCATCCCCAGAATCATTTTTAAAAATTGTCACCAAGTAGTAATGTTTAATCAGAAACAATTTGTTCCAAAACTTTGGTGATTTCTTCATCTTCTAATGTTTCATCTTCAGGAATTTCTGGGTCGGGGGTCATGTTTGATCGCTACCCGAATACGTGTTCATGACCAGATTCAAAATTTTGTGAATTTTTTTATTGGAACCCGATTTGGTAGTGGTCAGAAACGTTCGTGACCAGAGGTTCTGTATATAGGAACAGCCATATTAACAATATTTCATTAATTTAATTAAATCAGATTTTAGCACTTTTCATGGAATTTAATAAGCACAGGAGTACTAGAAAGGAGAAATACTTAAAAATTGAGAGCAACTTAAAAATATAACTATTTAATGTAACAGGGAAAACTGAGTCAATGAATATAAAAATAAAATACTGCCTCACCTTTGTAACTTGCAGGTCACCAATGTTTAATTTTAGCGCACCAATGGCTGTTTTACATAGAATCACAGCTTCATCGCTGCTTTTCACCTACAATCAATATAAATGCCACATCATAAAATAGCTGTTGTATATTGATACATCTGTATCAAACAGTAAAAATATCAATTAAAAATCCTAAATCTGACTACTGTCCGTGTCTACTTTCTTACTAAAGAAAGCATGCAAGTAGATCTCAGTGTGATTAATGAATCCCATAGTCACATTTTCAAATCTGCACTATTCATAATATGTCTGTGGAAAATAGGGTAATTGGTTCCAGTTGAAATAGGCAATTAAAATTTTTAAAGCTTACGTTTATTACTGAAAGACAACTAATTCTCACTTTATCAACTGTTCAGCAACTATTGAAATTTACAAAGACGCTGAATGAATGGTAGTTACAACTACTCCTTGAAGTTATGATTGTTGCAACCTCTGCAGTCACATAATCAAAATTCAAGCACTTGGAAGCCCATCCACATTTACAACTGTAGCATGTGCTTCAACTCCTCCAACCTTCCTCTCTCTCCTCCATCTATGTTTTTTGGATACCCTGCACTCTGCTGCCACCATCCATCATCTTCCTCCTGCTGCTGACAAATCGTGCCAGGCCTGAGCAATTGCTGATCCTTCACAAGGCCTTCATGACAGTCACCTATTTTCCCCCCATCTCTGCCCTTTTGGCTGCCATGCATAACCTTCACAAAGGGCCAACAACTCCCTTTGGCCAGATGTACCTCATCACGAAGAGGAGGAGGAGGGTGAAGATCAGCTGGGCCAATAGAGGTAGACGGTGAGTGCATGGTGGCTAAAAGGGCAGAAATGGAGGGGTGGGAGGACAGATGAGGGGGACTGAAGCAGAGGGGAGCATGGTAGGGCAGGAGAATTGTACAGTCCCTGCCTAAAAAACTCCAAGCAAGGCTACCAGAACTTCTGTCACTTAAAACCTTCCAGAACTTCTGTCACTATGTGGCACAGTCATGCGATGTTTTCCTAACAACCACTTCACTTAATTAATTTCTGTCCCCAATTAGGAAAGAAATCTACCTGTACTATATTAGTCAAAGGGGATAAACCTTTATCCAAAGCATACCTGCTATGTAAGTTATTCAAAATTAGTCTCTTGAGTTTTCCTCAAACAGAACTTTTCTTTTCTCCATGTTACACACAAGCAATTAATATCTAAAACCCCAACAGCAACTTGCACTAACTGAAATGTGACCTTTTATCTATTTATATTTTGTACTAAATTGAGTATTGTACTATTTGCAACCTACCATTGGCTAGCTAGAATAGCAAATGTCAGAAACTAATTGAATTAAAAAAAATAATATATAACTACCTATTGAGTTCTTTTATTACCTTTTCACGGGTCTTTTCCAGAAAAGTAAGAGCAACATTAGGATCTAAAGAAATGCATACCAGAAGCAACATTAAGGATTAGTTTAAAAATATATGCCATGCCTATCATTTCAGCATTAACCCTTTAAAAATTATATTATGTACAATGAAACATATTAATATAAAACATATAAAATATAATAAAATGCACTTCCACATTAATCTTTTTAAAATGAATTATATACAGTGAAATATATTAATATAAAACATATAAAATAAATATCAAAGAACTTCAGGCATACTTTTTGTATCTCTTAATTGTAATTCTCACAAATTAAAGGAGATCTATGGCATAAATAAAAGTGGGATCTCTTGCATATCATTTCATTCCATACTGAAAGAACTGTAAACATAAGACAAAAATCCTATGAGTAAATGAGCAATAAAATAATCTTTCAATCTGAATTGAACTGAATACTTTATTTGGCCACATGTGATTAAACACACAAGGAATTTGTTTCCAGTACAGAAACACTCAAGAAAAGCAACAGAATAAAATACCAATAAATGCCAATAAAAGAGATGACTAAATAAGATAAGAATAAATAATCTCATTTTGAAAAGATTTTTTTGAAAATGTTCAAATAATGTTTGTCATCTTGGAATACTTTTGGAATAATCAAAAGTTGCACTAAGGTCCAAACAGTTATTCTAGATTTGAAATGGTCTACATAACACAAATACTCCTTTGCCATATTTGACATAGGTATTTCAAAGTCAAGTAACAGTAAGTACCCATAAAAGGCTAAATATATAGATCGGGGTGTCAAACTCACATCATCACAGCGATATCACGAGATCTATCAAGACTTTTTTTTCCCCACTAAATTGGGTGTGGCCAGCACAAGACACATCTGGCCTGTGGGCTGGGAGTTTGATAGCCCTGATATAGATGTTTCCCACTCCCAACCGAGTTAAGGGGTCAGCTGCTATTAATTATTGAAAGTTACTATATACCATTTCCAACTTCAAAATTTCAACTTGAACCATTGCCTTTAAGAAAATAACTATGTGTAAAAGGAGTTTACCTGTCATTTGCCGTACCACATGAAGAATGATTTCTACAAGGGATAAAGGATTGACCCTGAAATAAAGAGGAATTTCTATGAATCGATGAAAAATAATATAGGCTTTTTAAAGTCTAGCATGTGAAAAAAAAATTACCTGTGTTCAAACTCACTGATAAAGTTCTCATAAAGCTGTAAGCCAAAAGAAAAAGATAGTTTTAATAAGCAGATTACCTGTATTTTTGCACTATAAGATGCTCCAGACCACCTAGCTTTTGGGGAGGAAAACAAGAAAAAAACAGAAATCTGCCTCCTTGCAGAAGAATGATTTCTGACAAGGGATAAAGGATTGACCCTGAAATAAAGAGGAATTTCTATGAATCGATGAAAAATAATATAGGCTTTTTAAAGTCTAGCATGTGAAAAAAAAATTACCTGTGTTCAAACTCACTGATAAAGTTCTCATAAAGCTGTAAGCCAAAAGAAAAAGATAGTTTTAATAACGCAGATGCATACACGTTAAGTACCGTATTTTTTGCACTATAAGATGCTCCAGACCACCTAGCTTTTGGGGAGGAAAACAAGAAAAAAAAATCTGCCTCCCAGAAATCTGCCTCCTTGCAGCAAACAGCCTGGTCAGCTTCAACACAGCCTGATTTAACATGAGCAGCTGATCAGCGGTTGGATCTGTCTTCCAGAATACCACCAATCAGCTGTTGCAGGCTGCAGGGATTCCCATCACCGCCTCCAGCGTGCCCCATTTTCAGCCTCCATGTGTCCTTTTTCCAGCCTCTGGCGGCGGCGATATCCAACAATCCCCACCGCCTGGAACAGGCCAAAAACAGAACATGTGGAGGCCAAAAAGTGGGGCAGGCAGGTGGGCAAGGCTTCGGCAACTTTTACTCTATAAGATGCACAGACATTTCCACCCCCTTTTTGTGCGGGGAGTACGTCTTATAGTGTGAAAAATACAGTAACTACAAACATTGCTACTGAGCACTTTGACAGTAGAAATAAATCTGAACAAAAAAGGGAAGAACAGTGACAGTTCTATGAACAGTAAAGAGACAGCATAGGGGCGTGGAAATCTGGCAAAATCATTTTCCTGTGTCCCAGTTCTACAAAGGTTTAAAAGAGTATAAAGCCTTTTCATCAACAGCTGAAACCTACAAAATTCAAGTGTCTCATCAAACCAAGGATAGTATCCCATGTGATTATCTCGCTTATTTTAAAAGTCATCCAAGTAAGAAAGTACACCCCCATCTCCAGTCATTCAACTGGTTTGCCCTTAATAGAAGATTCATTACATGCTGCATCAGTACCTTTAATTAACTGAAACCTGTTAGATATTCTTCTAAGACAGGAACCTAGTTTTGTATCCCATTCTAAATGGTATCCTTTCAAGAATTTGAAGAGTATCAAGTTCTCCAACAGCAAAGGAAAATATATCCATTTGATTCTTCGCTGGATTTGTTTTCAAAATCACTACAAACTTTTTATTATTTTTGTTATGTAACTTCTGCAGGGCTGTACTTCATTACAGTGACATTACATGCCATTCTACAGCAATGTGACCTGTGTTATAACCCTAAAAAGTAAAATCAAATTACTAAAATGGGATTCTTTTGGATGTATAAATTACAGTACTGAAAACAACATATTGCAAATAGATAACTGCTCTTTGCATTTGTTAGGGATGATTCTTAAACAAGCCATTCTAATTGACACGCATTTAATAATACTAGGACACATACCTTGATAAGACCATCTCCTTGAGCAAAGCAGGGATCTTGCACAAAATCCAAAACCTGCAATGTTAGTTGGTGCCAGAGTCTGTAAGATACATAGACAAAAGAAATAGTAAGTTTCAATATTGACAAAATTTATACTTGAGCAAATCTAAACTGAAAATTAATTCTATTACCTATTATTTATAGAATTATTCAAAATACTTATTTGGATAATAATCAAACTTAAAGAAAATTTAAAGAACACTGATTTTAAAATACTGTACCAACAGAATGTTTCTTAAAATAACCAAAATAATGTATCAGCAATACTTCCTATGAAAAGTCCATCATTAAGAAATATCAGGTGGCAGGTTTTCAGAGAGCTGCTGCCATCTAAATAATAAACAATATTGAGCAAAATAGACTGCCTCATTACAGAATAGCTTTAATGGTATATCCACAGTCAGTATTTCACCACAATGTATGTAGGCCATCAAAACCTGGGTAGGTATGTATATATGTATGTATTTATGTGTCTTCAAATCAATATTGACTCCTGGCAGTTGTCTGGACTGCAGTTTTGCAGCAAAAAAATTTCAGAAATCGTTTGCCATTTCTTTGGCAATACCTACATGCTGGTTGAATCCCCACTGGAACAATATCCCCACCTGTTCTCTAATGTTTGATAATGGGAAGTCCACGCAGAGCAGAGCTGTATGAGGAACTAGAGGAAATGGAACATCAAATGGAAATCTGCTCTGAGAGAATGGAACCTTTTATGCCAGGAATGCATTTTAATGTTACTTTTTTAAAACCCCAAAACGTTTTGTTTGAAGCATAAACATTTGATTATGCTGCTTAGAGGGCAATGTTAAAAGATCAAACGCTGTGCTGGCAATAGTATTAACTGCAGGAAAAGCCGGGAAGTACATAAACTAGCAACCACCAGACACCTCACCCCCACCCCAGTGTGTATTTCCAGAATAGACCAGGTCAACAAGATCGGCCTGAAAGCAGGCAGGACGTAACAGGCCAGGGAGTCTTGCCAGGACAAGTGACAGGACAGCCTCACCCAGCAGGAACGTGATGGGACAAGGAGGCAGGTGAAAACGAAGCACCCCCTCTTAGACACACAGCCTGCTGCGAAAAGGGGGGGTCTTCAGTCTCTCAATTACTTTAGCCATTGCTTCTTGTGCTTCGGCATCCCCCGAGTAAGACACCCCCTCTAGCAAAGATCTCCCACCTCCAACGCACGTGTACCCATTTGCTTCGCTCCCCTTCCCCCCTCTCCCCCACCCGCTTTACTGAACCGATCCTCACTCACTTTTTATTGTAAAGCTCCTCCAGCCGGTGCCAAACGGCGGCCTGACCAGGCCCCGAGCTCTGGCTCTGCTGTAGGAAAGCTGGGACGTCCTTCATGGTAGGACCGGGAGGGGATCAGCACGGACAGAACCGCCGTTCACTCTGCAGAGCAACGGACACCTGCCCACTTCGCCGCCGGAAATGCACACTCACTTCCGGCACCTTCAACGCTGAGCATGCCGGGTACCGTATGACCCTGCGTAGAGTAGCCTCGCTTCAACGTTCCGCCCCCGAAGAAGGATTGGTTAGTCTCTCTGCTAAGCTCTCCCAATGGTTACTTGGGGGTGTTCTGGAGCTGCCTTTCTCGCTCGGGCGCCCCCTGCCGGCCAGCTTGAGAAGTGGTAAGAAAGCGCTTTTGGTTAGCATTGGGGAGCTGCCAGGTGGGAACGCGTCGTCGTTTTATTCCTTTCTGTCGCGCGTCGCATCGCAAGGAGAGCAAGACGTATTAAGATTCATTATTGTTGCTGCCTAGGTGTGTGGACGTCACTACAGGCTCTCTTGTAGGGGCCCAAGACTCGGGGGCCTTGCTGGCCATAGATCTTGGGTTCACTCGTAGCGGAACCAGTAAATGGGCTGCCCTCTAATAAAGCGCTTTGCTGTTTCCTGTGCATTCGGGCTTATCTTAGCATTGAGTAAATTAGAAAAAGTTAATGTTAGGAAAGACATTCCTATTTCGTTCTGTGTAATTTTGGAAAAAGGTGGCCTTTGCATTTTGAAACAGTTTTGAGAAAGGATTCATGGTTTGCTTTAAAAAATGCAAGTAGGAGATTTTTAAATTTTTGTTGAAATTTTTTTGCAGAGTAAAACTGCAAATTTAAAGAAGGAAAAAGTGATAAAGAAAAAAGGAAGCAAAAAGATATAAAGAAGCCTCTTCTGCTCTTCACAGCAGATATAAACTTATTTATATTTTTCTTTTCTATAGATATTGCTCCCTTCTTTCCATATTCTATCCTTTATAATCGTCAAACCCATAAATCACAAGTTCATTTTTGTTGTTTTCAGCTTAAAGTCCATACAGGATTCCAATCACTGACAAGTGTAGTTGCTGCCTTTTCCCTAATCAAACGACTCATTTTTTGCCATCTCTACAAATTCTGTCATCTTCACCAACCTATTCACCAAACTGTATATTTCAGAGTGTTTCCATCTTTGTGCATGTAATGATGTTGCCGTAGATGAAAAGTAAGATGATTTTGACTGGCAGAGAGTATAGAGAATCAAGGCCCTCCAATCTGTTTCATTAGCCAATCTTATAGTATATAACTATATAGGTGTGCCCCTGCACCTAAGGCAGTGTTTTTCAAACTTGCAACTTTAAAATTGATGAACTTCAACTCCCAGAATTCCACAGCAGCATTTTAAAGTTGCCAAGTTTGGGGAGGGGGGGAATAACCCAAGCAATATTATTTATAACAACTTTGTTCATGCAACTGTGTTGATAATTTTATTAATATCTGCATTTTGGAAGAAATTTTGTTTCCAGAAATTGGGCCTTTTCACTTTACCAAGTTACTGGTATCCATCCATCCTTAAGCTGGCAGAAAAATAAGCCTGCAAGGAATTTGCTATCCCTATTGCCAATCCCAGTTTCTGCCAGTCACCTGTCTTGCTTCCAAACCTGTTTTAAATGCCTTGATGCTGCCCTTGGGTGGTATTGGAATAATAAGAGAAATGTTCCTTTTGACAGTGGAACAGTTTAGGAAATTTTAAAACTATTTCACAGTTTCTCCTAGTTACGGTAGTTGAAAAAGGGGATATAGTTTTAGTCATGTAGGTTTCAGTGAATCTTGTCTAAATAAAAGTGATTAGAATTCATCCTGTATTTTTTCATGGAAATGTAGCCACTTGTTAAATTATTTAAAATTTTGCTTTTAAGTTTGTGGTGCTTAGTCAAAAAATCTGATGGTTGCAGAAGCACTAACACTGGAAATTTAACTTAAAGTTCCAACCAGCAAATAACTTAATTATAACCATACTTAGAGATATTTACTATTTTCCCTAGTGTTTGCTGTATTAAATGTATTTGGGTTGGTTTTCCATTTTTTTCTTCCTTGTTCAAAATTAAATAGAAAAGATGACCATGAACTTTACTAAGGGAATAAATATACTCCTTTATATATGAAGAAGGAGATAATAGCCAATAACATATCATCTGAGCATTAACAGAATTTTTTATGTTTTGCCTCTTATGCTTTCATTTTCCTAACTATAGCAATGTAGAACAATGCCAATTTTCTTTGACTTAAGTCATGCTAAGACTTTTATTATTAAACACTATTAACATGTATTTGTATAATGCAAACTATATGTATCACATTCCAGCAAATGGCAGAACATTTCAGTTACTAATTCCCTCAGATAACACAAACATCTGCTTAGTTTTTAACTTTACATTTACCTCCTGTTGTAGTTGTGCTTTCATATTGTGCAACTTCTACCATTTCTACTGAATGGCTGATTAGCATTGTCAACTGTAATGAAAATGATTGACAGCAGATGACTGTCAGTAACACCAACAAAAGATGATTAGTAGTGAAGGCAGTGTTGATAACAAATAATACATGATTTAGCTGATTTTTTACTCAATCACAATTTTTGGATTCTTATTATTAGTTAATCATGCATTAATTCTTATGTTTTGTATCAGGGCTGTCAAACTTGTGGCCTGCAAGCTGGATGCGTCACACACTGCCCATGCCCAGTTTAGTGAAGGGGGGTAAAGTCATGATACATCATGTGACACCACTGTAGTGACATGAGTTTGACACCCCTGTTTTATATGTATGCTTATCCTTTATATACGTTTTTAAAAATTTTGTTTTCAAAATTATTAACTGTTTGTAGTCTACCCTTTCCATTAAGGCCGTAATAAAGATTTGAAAAGAAAAGCTGTAATCACATTAAGACTTAGTTTAGTGAGTATATCTAAATTAAAATTTTGAGGCTTATATAAGATCTTCTGGTTCAGAATCAAAATTAATTTTATATGTCAAAAAAAAAACAATGAGTTCTGCAATAAATCAACATTTAAAAGGAACCATACATGAGAAGTGTTGTGTTTTCTTCCTCAGTTCTCATGTGGTGATGGGATTCAGCAGCCCCCAGACTGAATATACCAGGTGAGTTAAGCAAACAGTCTTTCACATAGTCATGTGCCGAATGATAAAGAGCTTTATAGGTGAAGACCAGCTATTTAAATTTTATGTGGGAGCCTACTAAAGCCAATGCTGTTTTTATGCACTTTGCATTGTTCTTTGTTTTTAAATGTTTTAACAATTGTAAACTGCCCAGTCACTGGAATTTAGGTGACTTATAAACAATAAATAGTTATTTCATGCTTGTAGCACTGCTGTTATATGGCACTGGTGGCTCTCACCTACCAGCAAATGAACTGTTGTGTTTTGAACTAACTTAGCCTGCTTGTATTTTTTATAGGTAGCTCCATGTAAAGTAAATGATTGAAGCAAGAGGTGTGCTTTGGGAGAAAAGGTGAAATCTCCTTTGGATTGAGCTGAATTCCTGGTGATTTCATGGGAAAAGTCATGCAGTTTGTTTAGCAACAAATAGATACAGCAAGGAGAAATGGGACTGGCTGGATGCCTTTTTTTTACATTCTCCCCTTGGTTAGATAAAGGAAACTGGCTGATTCATGTTAGTTTTTTAGCATGTCAAGATTGGCTGCAGTGAGAAAAAATAGGGGTGGGTTTGAAGATGATTCTGATGATTTGGGGAGTGAAAGCAGGAGCCTTTTGGGAAAGCTTACATTCAGCAAGATCTACCCCAAAACACATCTTACCTCCCACTCCAACCTTCACTATTGCTTTGCTTTACCTGTAGCAGGTCCTTCGCCTTGAAAGGAAAATGATGGGGCATAAGCAGAGCAGAGCAGGTTTTTACATTGGCAAGAAGGGAAGCTATAACTATTTCAAACTCCAGAGTTGTTTTTTGGCATAGGTGCATTTAATTCCTGTTCTCATTGTTTCAGAGTTTAGTAAGAGGATAGTAGTGGAATTGATCACATTATTATAATATACTCAAACACCGATAAAATAGTCTGTCATTGGTCCTTCTATTAGGAACATTGTGGTAAAGGTCCTTCTGTAGTGCTTCCTGGCTCAAGATAATGGAAAGCAAATAGAGCAGTGCTGATTTGCCCTATGTCCTAAATTAGTTTTTAGATCACAGCTGCTGGCTAAATAATACCAGGCTTTTATCGGCCCATATAAAAAGCAATGCTTTAAAAAAACACTTCTCTTGGTTTTTCTGGTTTAGGACTTGGCCACTGAAGGGAAATGAACTGGAGGTTGCATTTCAGAGTCTCTGCAAGGAAAACTCTGCTTCAGATTGCCAGTTTACAGAGATTAATTGGTAAGTCTTGGTCTGTTTCATGTAGCTTGCTTGATCTGGGAAAAGCATATCAGGGTTTAAAAAGGCTATGGAGATTTGCGACAATAAGTGGACAAATATATGGGAGTTAATATATTATGAACAACAAAGGGAAAAGCTGAATATAGGAAGCAATGCTGTAGTCACTGGCAATGTAGTCACTGGGAATAAAGCTCAATTTACTTATGTTTACATTTTATTGCATAAATTGTAAGCAAATGCAATATATGTAATTGCAATATATCATAAGGATAAAACTACTCCCACACAGGAAGATTAACCATGTAAAATTTTGTTTTGCTGAACTAAATTATTTGTCATTCCTCTTCAAAATGATTCTTCACTTTCAATATTTTGCCCCAAAAATGTTTTTAATTATTTTTAGGATGGAAATCTCTGGATCTCTGGATGTATGACCAGCATCAGCATTTTAGAAATTCTTCCAGTCTGACAGCCTGCAAAAATTTTCCCTTAATTCCATTAAGATCTGTCCTCTGCTTTCCTCATGGAAAACATTTGCTGCACAAGACTTCAGAAAGTAGTTTAAAAAATACAACAGACTTGTCTGGGATAAGGTAAGGCCTTGATATCCTTTATGTAAATATTCTTTAACTTGAAATTCTATTAAATCTTATTTAACAGTAAGGCTCATTAAAACTCAGGAGATTTTTTGACTGTTGTGAGCCTATAATAAGCTACCTTTCAGGTTCAAAGTTCTCATTCTCATGATAGTTTTATTGCTGGCAGAAGAAAAGGATCCAGAGGACACTGCATCTGTTTGGTATTAGGTTAGAAAGCATATCAAAGGCTATCTCTGCATAAAATGGTATATATTTTAAAATGTCATTAACTTAATATAAAATACTTTCAAGTATTCCAATCCATAGGTTATAATACAATGTACAGTTATCAGGCATCTGATTTAAAAAGAATATTTAATAAAATTTAAAATTATTTAAGCTAATATAAAATATTTTTGTTACAGGGACAAAATCATCCCCATGTAATGCTACTGTGGAGGAAATGTTTATGATGTTGGGTTGCATTCAATCTACAGAGTACTTTTCAGAGCTGTCATCTGTGTTTTTCATAAGAATTCAGTTTTATGGGGATCAGGGTAGAATCCTTTTTCAGAACAGGTTCTAAATATTTGGCAAGTACAGCAAAACAAGTTGGAGTTGGTCAGGAGAAGTTTTAGGAGAATGGCTGTCATGTTTGTCCAATGCCACTTCTTGTGTCTGAAATTGTGTTAATACTGATTGGAGGGAAGTTACAGTAATATATTTCAGATGTTGGCTCCATTCAACTAAGTATTTTCATACTGCATATCAAAATCCAATTTTGTTGTTAGCAATTAAACTTTAATCAGCTTTAATCATGCACGTACAGTATATATAATGCCCTGCTCTTGAAAGTCTATCAAAACATACCCAAATGTAAAAAAAAATCTTGATTTTATGTACCATGTCAAAAGTGCTTTTTTGTGTAAAACGTAGGAGCTAGCAAACTTATACAAAAAACGATACCATTGATGGTCTGTTTTGGCCTTAACTTTAAATGGAATTATCTAATATTAAAAACATTTCATTCTCCATTGAACCTAACTATGGTGAAAATATACCCAATAAGTTAATTTTTTTCTACTATATCCCGATGGTGTTGCCTTCAACTTGACTTAAGTCCATGAATGAGAAAGCCCTAAGTCATCCTTGGCTGAACTGGTGTTTTTTGCTTTACCTTGGCATGGTCCAAGGACAATCTATATAAAATTTCATCCTGTATCAAGGAAGTCAAGTGATTGCAATTATTTGAATGAGAGACAATAGGAACTGGCAGTGGGAACAGAAAGCTGCATGCTAGTATAGTTTCTTTGTCAGCTAAAGGCTGGGTGGAGATTCTTCAATGCCACATCAAGGGAAAAGGAAAAGCTCACGCTGATCCTTTTCTGAATGTATTAGATAACAATCCATGGTTGGGTATTTCCTGTAAATCATAGATTGGACTGGAATATTGGTTATTTTTTCCCTCACAAATGTGATTCTTTATCATCTAAAGCATGCTTACTTATTACGTTGCCTGCAGAATAAGGTCATTGTCCCTATCCGCATTCTCAAGAGTGTTTTTTGGAATTGGCCAAGGAGGAAATAACGGTGGAAATAAGAAGCTCAGCCTAAGAGATGTGATGGAACGCATCCGGAAGAAAGAATGCCATAGGATAGTAGTGATGGCTGGAGCAGGACTCAGTACCCCGAGTGGGATTCCAGATTTCAGGTGCAGTGTGGAGCTACTCATATGGCTTTGCCAGCTTTAGTCAAATAAGCATTCATGTCAGCAAGACACAAGAATGGTCATCCATGAAACCTGTTTGCAGTAGGTGTCACACTGTCACATAGCTTTTATCATGTGTTAAATAACAGCGGCTCAAATAGGGTATTTTGGGGGGGAACTGTAGGGAAATGTCAGTGTTATTTTTCTACCTCTCCCAACACAGAGCCTTGTTTCCTCTTTTAATTAGTGCAATAGCTCTTTGCAAAAAAAAAGAGAGAGAGAAAGATGCTTGGGCTACATGAACTGTCGTACCTTCAAGAGTTTCTTTGGAGGTCTTCAAGAATGATTGCATTGCCAACAATAATATTAGTATCATTGGCCAAGAGTCATTTGGCCTTTGACTTTCCTTTTTTCTCATTTGATCTAAGACATTAACACACTTCTTATATATTTTAGTGTTCAATCAGATTTGATTCCTGGTTATATGGTTATTTCAGGAACGTTTTCAGAACTGGTTTGGCATTGCCATTTTCTTTTTTTTCCCCAAATTTTTTTATTATTTTTAGACAAACATACTCAAAACATAAACAAATATAGACATAAACATAAAAGTTCTTTTTTTGAGAACAGTATTGTCCTGAGTCATCACTTCTCCATACAGATATAGATTCAATTACTCACTCATCTTATATATTCTAATCCATTTCTCATAACAATTTTCACTATTTCTTTCCATAGTTTTTCCCCTTTCTCTACCTTCTATAATCTTATTTCAATTATTCCATTCCTTTTTAGATTTAATTACATTTCTTTTTCCAGTTTTCAATATCTTTCCAATCAATATTTTTACACTTTTATCTGTTTACAATTTTATACTATCTTATAAAACATATTTTGCCCTGTGATTGCTAATCTGGAGAATAACACCTCTATCTTTTTTAATTGTTATCCATTCCAATTATTATTTAACATTTAAATTTCACCTTTACAGTTATTACCTTTATTTCACCTCTATTTTATAACATCTAACTATTATCAATCAGATTCTGCTTGGTACATTCCTTTACAAATACCCATTAAATTCTTCACAAAGAAAAAAGAACACGCACATATATATAACAATAATAACTAAGGTAATTATTTCTATTCAAATTCAATTCAGCCATTAATTCATTTCTATTTAAAATGTTTCCTTTTTGTTGCCATTTAACATCCATATCACTATATTTCAACCACAAAGAACAATATTAAAGCATTCCATACTTCTTTTAGTTTTTATACTTTCTTTTTAAATTATTAAAAGCCTTATTCTCTTATCCTCTTTACCTCATTTACTTATTGAAGAAAAAAAATACACATCACTATAATCACCTAAAACATTTTCTAACTTCTTTCTATTTCTAATATAAACATGTACCCTTGCAGAATCCTCTCTTTAAGTTTTAACCATTATCTCTATGCCAAATTGAATTTATGCCTTTAAATCCTGTGTACTTTCCTTGTTGCTGTACATCTTGATTCAATCTTTTGTAACTTCTTTTCTTTTCCATCCCCCCCTCTTCTTCTCCCCTCCCTTTTTATTTCCTTTTCTATCTAGTTCTCCCTTCTGCAATCCTCTCTTCTGATTCTTTATAGTATTATAGTTACTTTTCAATTTATACTTTTTTTTGGTTGCTGCTTCAAATCTTAGATTTTTAACTTTCTTTCCCCTTTTTCTCCTTCCCCTTTTTCTTAAGCACCCTTAAAATTATTAAATCATTAAAGATGGCTTCTTCTTTGTCCCGCCCTTCTTGATCAGCCAGTTCTTCCTGTTGTTTCTCATATTTCAGGATCTCCATTTCTATCAATTGTGCCTCTTCTTTAAAGTCTTTAAG
The DNA here is from genome assembly GCA_009733165.1 of Naja naja. NCBI lineage: Eukaryota > Metazoa > Chordata > Lepidosauria > Squamata > Elapidae > Naja > Naja naja. The sequence continues at coordinate 256,007,882 of CM019148.1, read as the reverse complement.
TAGCATTTTTAGTTCTTCAAAGGGTGATGACATTTTGAAAGGGATTTTTGTTTAAAGCAACCCCCAGTTAGTTTTAAAATCCACTGTCCAAGATTCCAGGAGTCCTCCAAAAATCCAAAGCTATTTCTTACTTCTTTTCTCACTTTCACTTTTCAGGGGCTTTATCGGCTTGCAACAAAGTTTCAGTTACAATGTATTCTTTTCAAGTCTTGTCACAATTTCACTCTCAGTGCTATATAAGTCCAGGTGGTATCCTCTGTTTTCAGACTCCACCCTCTTTTTACTCTTCTTCCTCTATTTTCTTTCTTTCTCTTTTTTTAAAAAGAAAAATTCTTTAAAATTATTCACAGATCTTTATCCCTTTGACACTTTATTTTCAGCTGACAAAAGCCTGTTAATGTCAAAGTGGATTGATATCAGTTTCTTATGCCAAGATATTCCAAACCATTTAAAGCTGCCAATATTAGAGGAGAAGAAAAAAAAACCAGTTCTTTTTCCTTTCACTTTTCTTCACCGCTTTAAAAATCTTTTAAAATTAGTATTATTTTTACTGTTCAACCAGGTACCTTAGATAGATGTTTTCAGTTTCAAACCCAATCTGTCAAACTTTCTCTTTCAAACTTCCTCCTGCACGATCTTGTCCGGTAGAGTTCTTCTTTGAGGTGGCCATTTCTGGCCACTGCTGCAACCGCCTTCGGGAAAAGGAAAAAAACCAGCTGGGGAAGGGAGATGCGGCTCTCCTCGACCCTGCTGGCAGCTCCCCCCTCTTCACCACCTCTACGGGCGGCTTAGCCCCAAAGCCACCCAGCTCGGGGCGCTCTGGTGGTGAGCACAGATCGAAACTGCGCACAGTCGCAGATTTTGGTCTGTCTCTGAAGAATCCCAGACCAGATATCTGGCATTGCCATTTTCTTAAGGTTGAGAGGAGTGACTGGCCCAAGGTTACCCAGCTGGCTTTCCATGCTTAGATCAAGACTAAAACTCATGTTTCCCTATTTGTGATGTAACACTTTATCCAGCAGATCAAACTGACCTGAATTTATAAATTAGTTGCAGATTAAAAATCCTCTTATTTTACAGTTGGTCCTCACCAATAGTAATTGGGACAGGAACTCGGTTGCTAAATGACATGGTTGTAAAGTGCAATGTCACATAATTGTGCTGATTTACCATGGCAGTTCCAGCAGTCATTGTCATTAGGTGAAATATACATGGTCGTAGCATCTGATGGTAACGGCCTCTTGCTGGCTTCCTCAATGACTTTGCTGAAGCCATCAATGAAGGTTTCAAACCACAATGATTTGACCATGAGATGCTGCACTTATCATATGTGCAAGCTGATTGCCAAGCACTTGAATTGCAGCCGTGTGCGCAGGAATGTTGCAACAGCTGCAATTAAAGGACCCATCGTAAGTACCCCTTGTTCAGACTCACTGTAATTTTAAGCAATTGCTGAGCAAGTGGATGTTACACAAGGATTACTGTATATGAATTCATTTTACCAGGTGGGCCAGTCATGTCTGTGTTGCCTCAGGTGATTCTATTGGAATGTCATGTTCCCTGTTGCACTTAGTAGCTTGTGGACAGCAGCAGAAACCAATTCAATATCTGCTGCCACTGTCTTAAAGTTGGGTGAGGTGGGTTCTTCCTTATCCAACCTATCCCATGCTCATTAAAACCCACATACATGCAAGGTAAATCATGTCTGGGAGAGGTAGATCTATTAGGTTCAATAGATGTTCTGTATTTTGTGGTGACTACTTGGGATAATTTTTTTCCTGTCAAAATGCTTCTAACTTGGAACATTCTGGATGTAATTGTTTTGTTTTGAGTGAAAAATAAATGCATTTACCACTTTCCTTTCCTTAGAATTCTAACCATGTTGATTTCTTGGATTAGATATTTCAGTACTGTACCTAGGCATTTCCTTTGTTAAGGCTTTCAACTGCCAATTTGTGGATCCCCCTCATACATTCATTGGGTTGAACAATGACTAAGAAGTTAGGCAGACACTGCATGCATTGACAAATGTATGGGAGTAATTGCCTTTGATTAAATCAGTGATATCAACTGCAGTTAGTATCCAAATATCCAAATATAGATTTGGATTTCACATATAGAGAAATGTGAGCTCTTGTGGAACAATAATTGTGCTCATGCTGGGTACTTCCTCTTGTCCAGTTGGTAGTCCTGTAATATATGATAGACTTTGTCCTGATATATCATCTTAATAAACCAGCTTTCTAACTTGGGGGAAAGTGTTCCTAATCCAGTACTTGCCTTTATTTATGAGAGGCACTTTTTAAAAAAATGTATCCCGTACAAATAGTGAACCATAAGATAGGGATCCCTTGAATGAACTTGGTTTCCTGGCCTGTCATTATTCTAATTTTACTCTACTATTCTTTTTGCAGGTCTCCTGGGAGTGGGCTATACAGTAACCTTCAGCAGTATAATATTCCGTACCCTGAAGCCATATTTGAACTTAGCTACTTTTTCCAGAATCCCAAGCCTTTCTTCAGGTTAGCTAAGGAGTTGTACCCTGGCAATTACAGACCAAACTATGCCCATTATTTTCTTCGACTTCTGTTTGACAAAGGGCTCCTTCTGCGCCTCTACACACAAAATATTGATGGGCTGGAGAGAGGTGAGCCTCTTGCCACTGGCTCTGAGAAGATGAATTGAAAGCAAATTATACAACAATAATATTTGTGGTGGTGGTGATGATGAGGGATCATCCTTTTTAAATAACTTTGAGTTGGTGAAGAGTTTGACCAAATCTGATCTTTCAGTCTTGTGTGTTCTAGTTGCTGGCATTCCTCCAGATAAACTAGTTGAAGCTCACGGCACATTTGCTTCTGCTACATGTACTGTCTGTCGAAGATCATATTCAGGAGAGGATTTCAGGGTAAGCTACGGCGCAGCAGGAATAGTACAAGTATTACATATATCATTTTTAATGCAAATGTACAGTCAGCCTGCTTCTGTTGATTCCAGGCCTCCAGAAAGGTAACATTCCAATCCTTGAAATCCTTGTCCTACTAGAACACCAGCCAGTCGAGATACCTATTCCTCATCTTTACCCTCACTTTGTAGGAAGCATCCCTCTTATTCTACATCTCTCATGAGACAATCCAAGATCATTTCTCACACAACAGTGAAGTCAGCAGAGTGATTTCTCCAAAATGCAAAGCAGACATTGATAAAGATAAAGACAACCAGCCAGTAATGCTCCTCCTATTCTCAGCTTTTCCTGGCTGCTCCTATTCATAGGATAGGCGTCCTTCCACTGGCCAGGCTAAGAAATCACAGTAACTGCCTACTCACTGGCTCCTCTTTTCAGATGGATCCACGTATTTCAACTGGATCCTAGATCTTTGCTTCAGCAAAGAATTGCCCTTGCTTTTATTGCAATTTTAGTGTGCGCTGTCCTCAGCTGTGAAGTCAGTCTTGTGGCTTGTACTGCCTGATTAGGAACTTATATCCCTATTATCTGATTTCATTTCAGGGGGATGTGATGACTGACAAAATTCCCAAATGCCCTGTTTGCACTGGAGTGGTCAAGCCTGACATTATATTCTTTGGAGAAGAGCTCCCTCATCGCTTCTTCTTGCATTTGACAGACTTTCCTATGGCAGACCTGCTTTTTATCGTTGGAACCTCCCTTGAGGTCTGGCTATCATGAACATGGGAAGAGACTAAGAGATGGGTTTTTAAGACAAAGTGATTCAGAGACTCTGGAGAACAGAGAAAAAGTCATGAGAAGTCAAGGGAATGAGAGGGTGGCACTTCAGGGATCAACGAAAGAGATGGGCAGAGATTTCAGAGTTTTAAGTTCATTATATTGTAGAATAGGAGTGTCCAATCTTGGCAACTTTAAGACCTGTGGCCTTCAGCTCCCAGAATTCCCCAGCTGAACTCCATGAGTCTTAAAGTTGTCAAGGTTGGATACCCCTGCTGTAAAGCCAGGGGTGGGCTGCTGGGGATTCGTAGGGGTCCTCTAGCTAAGATTCTGCAGAGTTTGGAGAACCCCCAAATCCCATTCCTGGCTGGCCCCACCCCTCCCAGGAGTCCCCACGCAGGAGGCAGGTAAATGCAGAGCCTGTGCGGAGGCTCGGGGAGGGTGAAAAACGGGCCTCCTGGAAGTTCAAGAAAGCTGGAAATGGGCCTGTTTCTGGCTTCCAGAGAGCCTCCAGACATTTTCACTTTCCTAGAGGCTTGACAAAAGGCTCCGGAGCCTGGGGAGGAAAAAAACGCCCCCCCCTTGCCATAGTGCAGGAGGCCGACTAGGCCACACTCACCATGGCCATGCCCACCCAGCAACCAGGCAGAGAACCTGTTGCTAACATTTTTGAAGCCCACCCCTGTATAAAGCCTTAAGAATTCATTATCTTCAGCTGTCTTCTCCCATAGGAATAATATTGCAGGCCTTCTTGCTAGAAGGTTTCACTCAAATATCTTTTAAGGACTCTTAGGAAAATCAGCATATAAATAAAAGTACTGTGTCATCATCTTAAATATTGACAGTACCACTTTTAGTATCCTGTGATTTGTGCACGGTTCATCTTAGCACATATGGAGTGGGCAAATTCAGGAGATGTTTGGTGTAAGCTTTCAGTTTAGCATTTGAAGATCTATAACTATTTTTTTCTTAGAAAAAATACCCTAAAGTGCAGCAATCTTTAGTTTGCAAGAGAGATGACTCCCTCCACTCTCCTTTCTAATGCTTCATTTTAGGTGGAGCCCTTTGCTAGTCTGGCAGGAGCTGTCCGTGGTACTGTGCCTCGTGTTCTGATCAATCGAGACCTGGTGGGGCCATTTGCAGTCCAGTCACAGCACAATGATGTAGCTGAACTGGGAGATGTAATCAGTGGAGTGGAAAAAGTGGTAGAACTGTTAGGCTGGAAAGAGGAGCTACAGGAACTAATGAAAAAGGAAAAAGAAAAGGTATGCCATTTTGATTTGAAAACTTTGCCTCTCAGGCTTTTTATTTTGGTGGCTGGAGTTATGAAAACAATACAATTAAGGATAAGACTTTAATAATATAGACTACACAGTTGTTTTATCCATCAGCGTATTTATCAATCTTACAGATTTATTTTTCTTACATTTGTTATATCCACCCAATTCCATGGGATGCTATCACTTTCCATCTTGGTAACTAAAGGGAAATGTCTATGTAATCCAGTGTGACAGTTTATTGCATTTTATGATTTATTTAAGTAACATTTTGCTTTCTCAGAGTGAAACTTAAGATTTGGAAACAAGTAATAAAATTACAGTTTGGGTATTCCTTGCATTCAATGACTAAAGTTGCAGTAGAACGGAATGAATGGTACTTATAGTACCATTCCTCTAATTTCCCTCTAATTTCCTGCCATCACAATGCCCTACAGTCACACAATTGTTATTTGCTTGCTTGGCAACCAGCTCACACTCATCAGAAGTTGCAACATCCTGCAGACATACAGTATGGCTGCCATTTGCAACCTTCCCTACCGGCTTCTCAGAAGCAGAGGCAGTGGGAAGTTGGCAGGAAAGGTTCTGGTCAGTCTCCCACCTTCTGCTCACTTCACCACACCCTTCTTCTTCTTTTGGTTTCCCTGCCCTTGTGTCAACCTGTACCTACCTTCTCTCTGTGTCCCTGTACTCGTGTGAACCTGTGCCCCCTTCCATTGGCCTCCCTGCACTCACAGGGTACCACAGCACACTCCCAATTCATGTGCAGCCTGTGCCAATTATGTAAAATGAGCATCATTCTGTTCTGAGAGAAGGCTGTGCAGATATATGTTAAACATATTTTGTCTGACTACCCAGAATGATATGATGCAAAACGTCAGTCCATTCTGCTCAGGTTCAAGTAAACATAAGTAAATATAAATGTGGTTAAAATTGGTTCTTCTTTGTGCATTTATTTGGCGGTAATGTTTTTGTTTAATTAAATACAATCTCTACTTTGTCATTTCTACTTTTGGGGGTGGTATCTCAACAGTTGGTGTGGGTTGTAATAACCCATGTTTTTTGTGTTTTCAGCTGGATATAAAGGAGAAATAGAAGTGTATTCTCTACTTTTGAAAAGATTTAACTCCTCAAAAAGTGTGCCTCAGCCAAAGGTTATAGTGATAAATTCACAGATCGGGGTGAAAAGTTTTTGTTCACCTAGTAGCTAACGGGAAAAAGAACTATCTGGAAATAATAATTTAACTCCTTGGACATTTTTAATGCCTCAGAGAAAGGCATGTTCTCAAGCCTCTTGGGGAGATGAAAATAAAATAATTTGATGAAGACTAAACTTCTGGTCCTGGTGACCAACCAAGACTGGATCCTACAAATAATTTGAATTTAATTTTCTATGAAGATAAGCTGTAAACATTTTCAATGTAACTGCTATCTCCCTTTTAGAACGCATTAATTTTCCCCAATTTTTTTTCTTTTTCCCCTTGGATTACTTCTGAGTCATTTAAAAAGTATTACAGATCTGGGGTGTTTTAATCAGAGCCTCAACAAGAGTATTATTTCATTCATACTGAATCCACAATTTTCTACCGACTTGGAAGAAATCAAATTTGGAGTGCAGTTTTTATCAAAAGTGAATTCCAGCTTTATTTATTTATCAATGTGTAAAGTAAAAGTTATTAAATAATGTGTGTATTAATTCACAGATATCATTTACGTAACTTGAAAAGATAACTTGTTTATCCATTAATATTTCTAGTGAGAGCTAGCATATACAGGAATGCTATACTGTAGCTGCTGGATGAATGTGTAGCATTTGCAACTACAGTTTAAAGCAAAATAAAATCTATTTTAACAATAGCTCAGTATTTTCATTTGATTAATTAAAGTTTTCATTCCCTACCTTGATTTTATTTAATACTTATATTTCAAAAAATCCTTATAATTTGGTTTCATCAATACATCAAACCATTCAAACATTGGTTGAATCCATTCAGCAGATTCAACTTCAGTTAACTAGTTTCCTGTTTATTATCCTATTAAAAGAGATGGTGGTGTGCTTTTTAGTTTTTGGTTTCATTTTATAGTAATCATTCCAATAACAGTGAAGAGCTCTTCAGAAATTTGTTGATAGACTACAACTCTCAACAGCCTTAGCCAAAACAGGCTAAGGTTAAAAAAAAAGCTTTGAAATATAATCCAGCAGAATCTGAGGAAAGTCACAAACTACCCTTTCCTGCTTATATTATCTTCAAAAACTGTGACAAAATCTCTTCTACTCCAAATTAGAAGTGGCCGAAAGAACAATAATCCAGGTTGGATCTTCCAATCACTACAGATTGAGTATATAATTAATGAGATCGATATTTTGTCCTTCCCTTATCAACTCAATATTGTCTTGACTGGAATATTTCTGTAAATTGAATCATGCACATTGATTTTAGCTATGCCTTGCTTACATCTTTTATAAATATCCATCTGTTTTCAAGAATCACCACCCAAATAATTATAGACAAAAGTATACATGTTGGTATTGGAATTTATTCCAATGAAAATTTTTAATTTACATTTGTGCTAAGTTTTGAATTGCTAGTAAAATGAAAACAAACTGGGAAATGGAATTCCTTTCTAAACTAGGAAGTTTAAAGGAAGAAAGTAATCTGTGAATATAAAATGCAATCAAAATACAGAAAATAAAGCAGATAATTTCTGGAAATAAAGCGTCTTTTGTCTCAACAGTACAAAGAGCAATGTTACTTCAAACAACTATACATGTAGGAAGAGGAACACAAATGTATTATGACTGAAAAGATCAAAGTCCTACTGCAAATACTGTATCTACATACACTTCATTGCGGATGAAATACATCTCTGTATTTCTCAGATATTCCCATATTTTGTTGGTGATTTTATTAAATATCACAATTAAAAATTTAAACGCTAATACAAACTAGGAAAAAAATAAAAGAATGAACAGAAAAAATAGTGCAGAAAACAAAAAACATACTAAGGAAATTGAATATAAAGAAATGACTCCCCTTCATCACAAGCATAAATAATTTTAGTATTTTTATCGTGTCTTAAAATACAAATTATCTCTTCTTACTAGATCTCATATATAAGATCTATAAACAAATCCTTAAAACTTCATTAATCCTGATCAACAAAAGTCCATTACCAGAGATATTTAACTTTATCAAATAAACCAACTTATATTTCTACTTTTTACTTTTAATAAATTTGATTTTTAATCCCTTCAAATGTTTTAGAATTAATTTTTTTCTTTCTCACAATTATTCTCACAAAATTCTTCAAAACTTTAACAAGTCTCTTGTAAATCCAATATAGGAAAGATACCCAAATCATTCTTTTCATTTGTTATTTTTATATCCAGTGTAGCATTTTTTTCTATATCGTTTGTATAGCCTGTCATTTTTAAATTACCTTTAGATAATCTGTCTTATCCAGGAAAACCTGCTCCTCTTCCACAACATCTTTTAAACACAGTCTATTTATAATGACAGACATTCTGAAAATTAACCTTTCGACCATTGTTCACAAATATCCTTTAAAAAGTCCAATCTTACTAGTAAATCAAGTTTAAATGTCCTCTCCTTTAATTGTAATTTCAGTTCCCTCTGGCATCCAATTTTTATAATGTTTTATTTAAAGAATTCAAAAGGACAACATTTTCCCCCGGGAAGGATCCTTACAATTAATTTCAAATTTTTATTTCAAATTTATCTGGAGCTTTACTCCATTTGTAACTCCAAAAATCAATGTTCCAATCCCTTTTTTTGCTGTTTAATCAAAAAGTTTTTTTTAAAGTCCTTAAACTTAATTTAAAACTTCTTCTGCTAAGGATTGAACTAAACTGCTGTAAAATCAGTTGTTCCAAGGATTCTGAAAGCAGTTAGTAAGCAATTTCCAAGTGATTAAAAAAGGAAGTATGTGAATTGTGTGTCTTTAAAGATGCAGGCTGCGGTTTGGAGGAAGATAGTGCTCTCTCTTTTCACAAAGCCCTAAACCTGCTGGACACTACCATGAAGAGCAACTATCTGGACCATGGATGGGCAGTCCCAAGTCCTCTCCTTGTCTGGAGAGGAATCCAAAAAAGCTGATCCATTTGCTGTCTCTTTATTCAACTGCAATTGTTGGGTCCCATCTTTAGTTGTCCATTTCTTCCCTGGAAATCCTACATTCCCATATTTAATTAAACATACTTCTTTGCACCTACACACACACACACACACACACACAAAATACCTGCACACAGTCATACTTTCAGCAGTGGCTCTTTCATGAAGATTTCCAACCATCCTTAAAGTGTTCTAAAAAGGAATGGTGTGCAACTTCACGCAATACATTCATAAAAAATGCACGCTTACTTTGTTCACACATTTTTATCATAAATTTCTAGACATTTATACTATACATACACATTCACATTTGTCTACAGTTCCCATGTGTATCAACCATGACATACAGTTTTTAAATGTTGTGCTTGGCCCACGGATTAACGTAAGTCCCTAATTCATATACTTTTCTTCCTAAATAATTGCATGTATGTACGCTTAAGTGTTTCATGTGCTATAAGCTCACTTGAAACCACCCTCTCTTGCATCCTTGTCAATCTGCTAGAAAGTCTTTGGAATGCATCAGAGGGTGAGACTCTTAAACTATGAGGAGAAAAGATAGTCAGAAAAATAAAGCTGTAAAAAGCTTTCAACAGAAGAAGTGCTATAGGGCTGCTGAGCAGAAATTAGATGGATCTGGGTGGAGGAATCTAAGCCACCGAAAGTCTTTCCAGGTGTTTGTATCAGAAGATCAGTCCCGATATAAGAGACAATAGCAGGTCCATGTATTTGTGAGAAATAGAGGAGGGTGACTCAGTCTATCTCCAAATCAGAATCAGATGATAACCTCTGCTCAGCTATCTGATGAACAGCTTCATCCAAGGAGGTTACATTGATAGAGCTTAAATTGCCATCAGGATCCAGGCCCATAGGTCTGATGATTTGCTGCCTTCAAAGGAGGGAAAAAGAAGAAGAAATTACCGGGATGAAAAAAAGTGATTTCACCCTAGGGAAAAACCTTACAGAAACTGTCACAAAATGTTTTCTGACAAGTGAATATAATGAGTGTTCATTCATCAATTAAGCCATGAAGATCTTGTGTGAGGATCTGAGTCCTTTTGTTAAAACTGAAAGAAAATATTACTCCTAATAAAAAATTATTTAAAAAATAATAATCATCATCATCCTAATATTTCCAGAGATTGATCCACAATGCATGTACTAGGACTGGTTTTGCTAACAGACATTTTTTGAAGAAGGTATCAAACTTCAAAAGATTCTAAACAGACACTTTGAAATGTAATTGCTATTTATATTAAAAACTCTTAAGTGATTTGTAATTCATCTTGGCCCCAATCAGATGCCTTTTTCAGCTCAGTTTTTAAAAACCTTTATGGAAATCCATACTGGATTTAGAACCTATATATGACAAACCTATTAAGATCCTTTTAATTACCAAAGGAACATGACCAAGTTTCCTGAGTCTCAGTTCTGTGAAGATCTTAGAAAGCAAACTCAATGAGTAAAAGACCAGCTTATTAAGAAGCTGTTTTCCAAATTTTTCAATAGTTCATACATAAAGGTTGTTCAGGAGATACTACTAAATAATATGGAATGCAAATTCTTCAGGTAGCCACTCTGCTTACTCTGCCATTAGGATGTTTAAAGTAATAAAATTATGCTTTTATTACTTTTTATTTTTATTATTATTATTATTTTATTATTATTATATGGGTCAAGCAGCATTTTAATAGAATCCAATCAGAATTTTGAAACCCAAACAAAATAATTTGTATAATTAAACTGTCAAGTCCTATCCCCCCGCAAAACATGTTAGCCATTTACTATGATGTGTGAACTCAGCCTAAGAACATGATTTTGGGATCCTTAATGTCCTGTAGTAAGGCCAAGCCAATGTTAGAATTGCCACTGGTAATTTTGAAAGTAATAGTCCTGATATCCTTCTCTGTTGAGCTAACCAGAAAATTGCTCAGCCATTCTTTCTGATATCATTTCAGCCTTTGTCAGAGGCTTCTTATTCTCACCTCTTAAAACTTCCCACTTTTCACATAAAGCAAGATTTTTCAGCGAGACCAAACATGTATGATAACGATTACGGTCAATCTGTCCTGGATACTGTTATTGAAGTTTGAAGGCAGGGCACCACCTCAGTCCCTTTCAGTGCAGAGATTATAGTAATACAGGTAAATGAGGAAGAATAAATCTCATCAACCATCCTCTGGGCTCACAGTTGTCTTCAGACATTTCGTCCAATGTTAATAGAACCATCAAACAGTAGCATATTAGTCCAAAGAAATTTAAATAGGTTGAAATAACCTGTCTGAAACTGAATCCATTGTTAATTTTGTATCTTAGAGGTTTTGATTTAACCTATTGTTTTCTTCCTAATAACAATCCATTTCTGGATAGTTATGCTGAATCCCTTAGTACCTGGAGAGTTTGTCAAACATGTTCACCAGTTTCATTGCTTCAAGCTCCTTCTGTTCATCTGTCATCCCTTCCATTGGATTGGGAAGCTTTTCTTCCACACGTCCAGTAATGGGATTAATGCTAAATAGTTGAATCACATAGTAACCCAAAGAAAAGAAGGTAGTATATATGAAAAACAAATAATGAATCAACAAATCCAATTCTTCATATATATTTTCAGGAAGGTAACTATGATCAGCTTTCCCAGTCATAAAAATCAAAATGGGCCTTGGTGGCTCAGGCTGTTAAATGCCTGCATTTAAGTTCCAGCTGCCTACAATTACTGTAGGCTTGAATCCCACCAGGCTCAAGGTTGACTCAGCCTTCCATCCTCTCAGGGTAGGTAAATTGAGGACCCAAGATTGTTGGGGGCAATAAGCTGACTTTGTAAAAATGCCGCTTAGTAATAAGCAGGCATATACAATGGAATGAAGGCTATTGCTGAGCACACTGGGTTGTATCCCAAAAATTGTAAGCTGCCCTGAGTCTTCGGAGAAGGGCAGCATATAAATGTAATTTTTAAAAAAAGGCCACAGGGACTTGGAAGATATGATAAACATGCTATCACAATTTATATCACATATTCCCTTCTTGGATGTTGTTTATTAATGGATAAGAGTAAAAAAGGTATAGTGAGTAGCCTAAAAATATAACTCTAATATTCATTTGATTAACACAAATACATGCTATTAAAATGATGAGGAACTATATAGAATATGCAGGTGATGTTGTGTTTCTCTCCCTAAAACATGTCCATTCCATTTTTCTTTTTATTCAGTTTTGTCCATCAATTTTCGGTTACTATTCTTCTAAGGTTACAAGGAAATTTCCAGTTTAATACATCTTACGTAGAGCAGTTGCTTTCCTATATGTTAAGTAAATGTATGTAAATGTACAATAAATGTTTGCAGAAAAATTGGAGGAAGGTGAAGCAGGAGGGAAACATATATTACATTGTGTGTTTCTCTCCTGCTTCATCTTCCTCGAATTTTAAAATAAGATGTAACTAAAAAGAAAATGTCAAAATACCTAGAGTATAACTTTGTGAGTAGGGCAACTGACTCTTGATAACTCACTGTCAATTAGGACAAGAGCTGGAGGTAAAAGGAATTGTTTATTTGTGAATAATTTGGCAAGAAGTGAACAAAGAAGCGAATAGAAAAGAAGAAATGTAAGAGAAATCAAATAATAAAATGAGCCAGGGGCAGTCAAAGACTTTTAAAGTCTTTTAAAAAAATTAAAAAATGAGATTCAGCTGAGTGTCAGGAGGTATTTTATGATAAGCGCTCTTAACCAGCAAAGCGGGCTTTGTATAAAACAGCTGTGATGTTCATAGGAGGCTGGTTGGTTTCATGGATTCCTGCAAATTACTTATAAGGTTCATTCCATCTCATCTATGCTAAGATTCTAGCATTTAGATATGACAGGGATTTGCACCAAAGAAGCAGAAGCAAAAATCATATTTAAGGAAGCAAAGCATGAAATGCATCCCTACTTGGGTTTTGCTTCCTTGTATTCCTCTGTATCAGTATCTTCATCCTCAGAGTATTCTCCTTCTGATTGTCCCCCAGCCATGAGGCCTCGTGCTGCCAGAAGACCAGCAGCATTTCCATATCCCGTGTACTTCACAAACCGTGACACTGTGGAGACATAGAAGGTCAAACTTCCTCTTATTAGTGTAGAAGTAAATTAGTTCAAATAGTAGCACCATATGTCTCAGCTTTATCAGACTAACTTTTCAAGGAGGTAGATAGTTGCAAACCCACAAATCACAGATAAGAAAGAAGCTGAGATGACTGACAGGATTCCTCTGTTACTGATACACCTGAATGGAAGCATGGCTCATTTGGACTGGAAAAAACTCTTTGATTGTCACCACTTATTTAGTATCATTTTTATATAGCATTAAAGTGAACCTGGTAAAAATTTAATTCTATTCTTCTTTAGGCCACTTCTTACCTTTTCCTCAAGTTAGTATAACTATATTAGGTAGATGTCACATATGTTAGAAGGTGGCATACTGTCAACAAGACAAAGCATTTAAAAAATACCACTCTGAAAAAGGCATCTTTGCAAAGCTGCTTTTCCTGTTGTAATGTTCAAGAAATCCAACAGTAGCTTTGCTGTGAGGAAAAGTCTGATTAACAACTACCAAGAACTCACAAGTGGCAGCAACAAGTTTTATTCAAATTTATTTATCTTCTTCCCTAATTTTAAAATTGGTCCAGTGAATGACATTTCCCTACATTTCCATGCAATGTACTTTAATCCAATGATCTATGAGTTTCCAGTTTACCTGCATTCTTAATATTCAGCCCCCATCCAAATAACATCTCAGTTAGACGGATCAGCTTCTTCCTATTTACCAATTCAAACTGCCAGCATACAACAGGCCCGAGATGAACAAGAGAGAGCAGAGATAATTACCACTTTCCTTGCAGAGTACAAACAGGAACTCTGCAGCACAGTGTTTCACATCCGTGTCAATGTGAGTCATGAGGCGTACAAGTTTATTTCTCAGCAGGTTTCCCACCTCAGGTCTATTCTTCACATCCCGTAATGGAGGAAGTACCTGTGAATCCATGGAAAGCCAAAAGTGATGCTTAGAGCCATATTAAACTTGGTTTCATCAAGCCCTGAAAGAACTGCATCAAAAATGCCTCAATAAGAATAATCTCATCCTAATACTAAACACAGATGCCTTCTTGATGTACTGATATATTAGTAACTCCTCCCATTTGTACTGTCATGGCTTCGTTGGACCCTGATTTGGAGGAGAAGAAAGAAACCGGGGAGGGCATGGTCCCCTCTGAACTAGTGGAAAGGCCAAGGGCTGAGGATGAGGTGGTTCTGGGGCCATCTGGCAGTGGGGGAGGCGGCCGACCAGATGGAGAACTGCCTGCAGGAGTGGAGCAACCTCAGAGGCCCAAAGGAGATGACAAGCTCCAGACTACCTCTGATGAAGAACAGTTATCTCCCCCCATCCAATCCGTGAGTGAGGAGAAGAGAAGAGAGGGAGGCACAAAGGAGCTCTGTGAGGCTGCTTGCTAGGAGGCAGCCCCATCCTATCTCACAAGGAACACTTGGGGAAGGGTGATTTAACCAGATGCTGGGGGAAGGTATGTTTGCCAGGAACACCTGTTTGCTTTCTGGCTTTCGTGAATACTGCCTTATGAACTTTGGATTGTGTTGTACCTTTGTTTTAAGGAATTTCCTTGTCTGTCGATGGACCCGGGCACTTTCAGTCAGCAAGTTCAACACTGGGGTAAGACTCTCCTTGAGTTTATGACCCTGGGAAAGAGGCGAAAAAAGAAACAGATTTAACTGTTCTTTAAGTGTTCCATGCATGAAAATGGTTTGGCGGTATGGATTTTTTTTAGTGAAAATCAACCACATTAGTTGAAATTGCAGAATAATTGTAGGACAGCAAAGGACAACATTACACTGACCTGCAGTTATTCTGCAATTTCAACTAATGTGGTTGATTTTCACTAAAAAAATCGTGATTCCCAGAACAAAAACAATTTTTCTAGGAAAGCCATCTAAGCTTTATTTTTATATAAAATTTCCTCCCCAATTTCCCTTTTAGCAGGTGCTACTACATATTTCATGTCCTGGCATTATTATGTTCAATGTTTGCCTGTATAGCTTTTTTTTATAATGCACGGCCTAGCAGGTGGCCGCATCTAGTCAAAGTTTGATTTCAAAAGCTCTGCAGGATTAAACCTGATTAGTAATTAGATAGAAAACTATCAGGACATCCCATAATTATAATCTAGACCAAGACATTAAAAAAAATCCCAGAAAAAACAACTACAAATCACCTTTGTATTATTGCCAAAAGCCCCTATTTGTGCAATCACTAAAAAGTCAGCTTGACTTGAGGGAGTCTTTTCTTTTTTTTACATAATGAATAATCCTAACATTAATGCATGCAGAAAGCAATATTCTTCTGCATTGATGTCTGAGTGAGACCTGCTTCATGTTCAGGTAGTCTTTGACTTGTCACCGGTCCCTTAGTGACCATTTAAAGTTATAAAGGACTCCCCAAAAGGTACTTACGACCTGGTTTCAAAGTTCCAATAGCTGCTCCCCTCCCGCAGTTACATGACCACATTTTGGGCACTCAGCAACCAGCTCGCATTTATGACCATTTGCAACATCCTGCAGTCCATAATTGCCATTTATGATGTTTTTGTAGAAAACCAGAATTTACAGCAAAAAAAAAAAAGTTTTCAGCAAAAACATCCCATAGTGAACACTGGGTTTGCTTAATAACAGCCGCAAAACAGGTCATAAAATTGGGCGAGTTACAAGGGTGGGTGACCTGCTTTATCACTGTCACAACTTTTGACTAAGATGGGCAGGTTCCATGATAGTCATAGTCAAGGATTACGTGTATTAATGAAAAGCAGAAGCAGGGATGATTTGGACTAAGATGTATCTTTCTGATTGGTGTAAGAGAGATCTGACAGAACAGTATTGATTCCACCTCTTTTAGCTATAAGGCAGGGAAGGCATTAAGGCTATAAAGCTTCGCCTATCCTGTGGAGAAAATCCATATTTATCTGGTGTAAAAATTCAGGACCAATCTTACTGCTCTACTCTGAGCAGCCTTACTAACTTGCAATAGAATCACACTAATCACCCTTCTATGCAAACGAGAAACTTCAAGACAGTATTTAGAAAGGCTACCTAACAAAGCCATCTAACCTAGAAAGTTCAGCAAGATTGCTCCTGCTGTTCACTTTCATGTCTTCATCCCAGAGCTTTGATCCATGATGAATTTATTTCAAGACTTGGGGTTCGTGAAAAAGAGCTCTGTAATCTCTGTTCTTCATTGTGCTGTCCTGGTTCACTTCCTTTCTCTGCGGCCACTCTCAGTCAGTGTTGATACCGTGTTTCCCCGAAAATAAGACACTGTCTTATATTTTTTGGCTCCCAAAACACACTAGGTCTTATTTTCGGGGTAGGTCTTATATATTTATGGTGCCAAACAGTGGGTGTGAGTGTGTAGGGGGAGGTGTTTGTGGTGCAGTTGCTCCCTGAAAAGTCTTCCTGGAACTGGAGATTTACACTAGGTCTTATTTTCGGGGTAGGTCTTATATTAGGGCAGGTTTAGAAAATAGTGCTAGGTCTTACTTTCGGGGTAGGTCTTATTTTCGGGGAAACACGGTAGGAGGGGAGAGATCCAGCCTTTGCCCACTACTTTACGGGGTTCTACAGGGCTCGGTACTTTCTCCACTCCTGTTCAACATATATATGAAGCCGCTGGATAAGATCATCCATCACCATGGACTGAGGTATCACCAATATACTGATCATACTCAGCTGTATGATCAACTGATCATGGTGAGTTAAGTGTTGCTGTTCCCTCTCGCAGTGCCTGGAGGCCATTAGGGGCTGGATGGGAGCAACAGGTTGAAACTAAACCCTTGCAAGACTGAGTGGCTCTGGGTTTGGGGTTCATTGGCTCAAGGAAAATTGTCACCTTTGCTCTTGGATGGGGTGGCACTACCCCAAACAGACCCTATGCGTAATCTAGGGTTTTCCTGGACTCACGACTCCTGCTCAAAAAGCAGGGGGCAGTCATGGCCAGGAGGGCCTTTGCACAGCTGCGGGTTGTGCACCAGTTACGCCCTTTCCTGGACTCAGTGTCATTCATGCCCTAGTCACTTCCCGTCTTTGATTATTGCAATGTGCTCTACATGGGGCTGCCCTTGAACAGCATCTGGAAGCTCCAGTTTGTGCAAAATGCAGCAGCCCACGTGGTTTTGTTCAGACCCCGGTATGCACATGTTTCACCTCTCCTGCGGGAGCTGCATTGGTTGCTGCTTCCGAGTGCAATTCAAGGTGCTGGTTGTCACCTTTAAAGCCCTTCATGGCTTGGAACCAGGTTATCTGAGGGAACGTCTCTTGCCGGTCACATCTACCTGACCCATTAGAGCGGGGAGGCAGGGAATGTTACGGGTCCCGTCCCTGAGGGAGATACATCTGGTGGGACCCAGAAGAAGGGCCTTCTCTGTGGTGGCTCCCTCTCTCTGGAACATCATTCCCCCAGAGATTAGACTGGCCCCCACTCTGATTCTCTTCCAGAAGGTGTTGAAGACCTGGTTCTGCCAGCAGGCCTGGGGAACCCAGAGCGGGATGGAGCTCATCAAATGGCTCGTGTGATCTGCTGTCATCGGGGGGGAGTTGGGGTGATTTTTTATTTATTTTTTCCCAGTTTTTGTTCTATTATACTTTATTAATTTATTTGATTCTTTTGGTTAGTTTTTATTGTTTTTTTATTTTAAATATGGTTTGACATTCTGTAAGCCGCCTCGAGTTGCCATGGGTGAATAGGCAGCAATATAAATTCAATAAATAAATAAGTTTAAAAAACCATGGCAAAGAAGTCCTCTTCAGTGATATGCGATCAGTTGTGCCCAATGCCCATATCCTTCAAGTATTTCACTACCTTCTTCCTCCTAAAATGTTTCTCTTTCATTTCTGGAAGATGGAGATTGCAGAAGCTTGAGTTTTGACTTTGTTGCGATTTTTAGCTTATCCTTATGAACTCTACTGGATATTGCCTTCAAGATTTCTACATTAGTATTCCTACTAATGTAGTAAGTAATGGCACCATGCCGAGGGATGTTTACCTTGGCTATTCGATTCTCTGCCTAGCTACTGAAGGTCCATTTGGGCTGAATACTGTTTGCAATTTTGTCACATGACCTCAAAGACATATATACTGTTAAACTAGAACAGTGTATTATATCTTATTAAACTTTTATTTTGGCGATGGGGAAAACAGGGCAATGGAGCTATGACGACAATTAAACAGCAACATAGAGAAAAGGAGAAAGAAACAGTAATATTTCCTATTCCCAAAATTAAATCTGCCTCTCACTAAGCTGCTAAGATGTTGTATCAACCCAACAACTAATGTGTTGTGGTCCGCCGGCAGCCTGCGGAGACAGCAGCAGAGTCGGACAGTGGGGAGGAACATGGGCCAGTCCAGGAGTCTGGGGAGGACTTGGACGATACAGATATGGGGCCAGGGTCATCTGGGAGTTATGTGCTGACTCTGGAGTCTCCAGAATCTGACAGCAGTGAGGCAGAGGAATAAGGTGAGCCTGATCCCAGTGTGCATGTGCACAGAGCTGCCAGAAGGCAAGAACAGTTAAGACAAAAGGGGAGACTTGGGAGTAAGGCTTGGAGGTGATTGGGCCCCCCCATAAGACAAAGGAGGAGCAAAGGGACATGAACCTTTGCAGAAAGCAACTTTGTTCGTACTGGTCAGTTTGAAACCTGAAACTCTGTGTTGAATTTGTGCTCCATTTGGCCTTGTATAACTAATTGGAAATTTAGTCGTTGGCAGCATTTCAAGGAAGATAAAGGTGTGTGCTTATCAAACTTATCCTGAAGGACTTTGGCAGGCTTCCATGGAACTATTTACAAACTGTTTGAGACTCATTACGAACTGTGAATGAATAAAATTCACAGCTGTTGCAATAAAGAAAAAAGGGTTCTGGGACTAATGTATGTTTGTTAAGTGTCTCAATAAGCCTTGGTCAGAACACAATGCGGCAATGCAATTCTGGAACATTCTCTATTCAACCTATTCACATGTCAGATAATAACCATTTATGCTGTTGCTACCTCTTTACAAAAAGTAGTCCTTGACTTATGACCACAATTGAGCCCAAAATTTCTGTTGCTAAGTGAAACATTTGTTAAGTGAGTTCTGCCCCATTTATGATCTTTCTTGCCACAGTTGTTAAGTGAACCACAGCAGTTATTAAGTTACTAACATCACTTTTAAATGAAAGTGCCTTCCCCAGTGACTTTGCCTGTCAGAAGGTGATCACATGACTCCGGGACACTATAATCGTCATAAATATGAGTCAGGTGCCAAGCATCTGAATTTTGATCACATGTCCATGGGGATGCTGCAACGGTCCAAAGTGTGAAAAACAGTCATAAGTCACTTTTTTCAGTATTGTTGTAACTTCGAATGCTTACTAAATGATCTTTGGTAAGTCGAGGACTACCTGCCTGTATCAGGCTGACTGCTATTACGTAAGTTTTCTTAGAGAATGATAAATAATTGAGATTTCCATCTTCATGTGGTAGGATAAATGTCATATTTAAGCACAGGATGGACTTTCAAATGAATCCTAATCAAACATGAGTATCATCATAAATCAGAGTAGCTTGGGACAAGCAAGGAAATTGTGAAAAGGTTTCTCTTTACCTACCCTATCAAGACGTCGATCAAGGAAACTCAGGAGAACATTGACAGCATCCATATTGACTCCCATGTATTCAAGGGAGCCCCGGTGGACCTTGGGAGTCAGCAAAACATCTAAACACTTGAGAGGCAGGTTGCCCAAAAGGTTGATTGTATGGCTGAAGCCAGGATACAAGGCAAAACAGGAAACAATTAGCCACCAATATAAATGAAAGGCTGTTTCATTCTGCAAACTCTAGTATTTTCTAGGTTCTAGCAGCAGAACAAACTGTGCCTTCTAAAACAATAGCAAATCCTTCCTTTTTAGTTCAAGCTTCCATTGTCTTCTCTATCTGCTGTTATATATCCATTTTTAGAAGTCCAGTAGAAGTCACAAATTTGCCAGATCTCGTTCATAATGTGCACTGTGCCCGCATACTATTATTTATTAAATGTACAGTACATCAATGTCTCTCCTTACACATCAATTAACATGGTTTACAATAGATCAAACACAAGTGACAAAATACAAGAGTAATACCGATTATAACTAAATTCAAGGCAAAATTACAATTCACATCAATGAAATCAAAGTTAGTTCAACTAATGAAAAACAGTGAGAGAATTGCATTTTCACTATTTTTCCTAAATTCCTACCCTAAGATCACTAGGGAAGGCTTTCTCCTACATACTAGATACGCAAATTTGCAGCAGTAACAGCAAATCTTTTCAGAAGAGCCTTTCCTGCTGGTAATGTTTATCACTATCTAAAGTTATTGTTGGCTGTGTCAAGTACATCAAGCAGAATACTAAAAAACTCTACTTTTTAAATACTGCACAAGCTGCATAATTTTTCAATGCTAAAGCAATCTCAGTCATAACATTCTTTTTTCACTACTAAGAATTACTGTATACTGTATTGAAAAACACATGTTTCTCTTTTAATAGTCTTATTAAACTTATCAAAGTATAAAATACAAATGAAAATAATGGGAAAAGTGGGGAAAGGGGAGAAAAGAAAGAAAAGTGTTGGCTTCTATTTTTAGCACAGCAGAATAAGATAACGACATACAATCTCAACTTTTTACTTAAATATAATAATATGTATTAAACATTTCTGTAACAACAAATTTATTTAATCAGCAAAACATTTAATCAATGTTTTATTTTTTTTTCCATCTCAAAATCCAAAAGTGATTTACAAGTAGATATTGGGGGGCACATAAGTAGGATACTACATTTATTTTACTATAAATGTAAGAGAAGGAAAAATCTATATCTAATCTGCAGTAATGAATTGGTGATACATGGTTTTTGTCAACAGTGGGAAAAATATTTTAAGCAACATAGCCCAAATTATTTAGCTGTTCTATAATTAGCTACTATATAATTTCCAGGCTTCCCCCCCCTCCCCTACTTTTATTACTAAACCTACCAATTTTGTGGTTATTGATCATTTAATATTGTCGTGTGTATTTCTTGTTTGTTTTATTGGCAATACAGTCACCTGTGAAATTCTTCAGTCCGATCATCACCATCTGCTGAAATCATCAGACAGTGACGGAGAAGGGCACCTAGACGTCGGTACAGAGCAGCATCTTCCTGGCCCGAAAACAAAATTAAAACTTTTTAGTATGAGAAAAGAGCGCAATTTTATTTTAGGCAGTCTGTTTATTGACACAGAATGTTCTAGCAATGCATTTTCAGAACCAAACATGCATTTAAGTTCAAGGGGGAAATGGCATTCATGGGATTTGAAAATCTGCAAAGCAAATCAGCATACGTAAAACAAAGGATCTGTTAATTACTGGTTCCCTAATTGGTGACAAATTGCAAAGCCATAGCAACAGATGAATTCGCATAACTGCCTTATGTAGCATTTATTCCCCTTTGCCCCTTCATGTATGTCAGTAGACATTATTCAGGAAAGAAGGGGGAAGAGCTGTAGGGTCAAATACAAGTGCAAGTGTGCTCTGGAAGCTCATTCCTGGTGTATCCCAGATGTGGGCATCCAGGAAGATTTAAAACATGTCCCTAATTATAGGAATCATAGGTGAAATGAAATGGTGAATATGGGCAGTCCTCAGCTTATGACCACAAATGGGATCATAATTTCTGTTGCTAAGCGAGATGGTTGCTAAATGAGTCATGAGCAATTTATGACCTTTTTTGCTACGGTTGTTAAGAGGATCACTGCAGTTGTTAAGTGAATTGTGTGGTCATTTAGCAAATCTAGCTTCTCCCTTTGACTTGTCAGAAGCCAGCTGGGAAGGTCATAAATCACATGATCCTGGGGGGAGGGGTTGCAACCATTATAAATATATGCTGAATTTCAAGCGATGGTTGTTAACGGCGAGACCAGTTGTAAGTCACTTTGTTGGGTACTGTTGTAACTTTGAACAGTCGCTAAACAAATAGTTGTAACTTAAGGACTACCTGTGAAGAATAAAAGCTAAGACGTCTATGAACGAACCATTCAGTGTCACCTCTGGCTTTCTTACCTCATCCACTTCCTTTTTGTTGGTATCAAAAGTGATATTGAAGAGGATCTTCAGGATCTCCATAGCACGCTCTGTCTCCTGCCGAGGTAATGGCAGGGAAGGATCCCCTTTGGCAGCTACCTCATGAGGATCAATCCATTTTACTCCCAATGTAAGTTCCAGGGTATCTGTCATTAAACCAATACCTCGAAGTTCTTGTGCAACCTGCTGCCGAACATCCACCCTTAGTGCCGTCAATAAAAAGAGAAGGCGCAGGTCAAAGAATTTTATGTCATGGGGGAAGTTTCTCTCGTTGTAGAGTTTGATGCGATCTGTAAGGCCCACCACAAACCGAGCCTCAGCCATCAGTTCCTGAGCCCGGGGACTACTGAAGACAATATTACAGAGGCACTTAAGTGCCTCCAGAATTACATCCAGATCAGGAACCTCCAGGATTTGCTCTTCCCTGTAAACAATCCCAGCATGCCTGGCTAGTGTCTTCAAACTTTCCATGGTGGTGAAAGGGCCAAGGCATTTTTTATCCCGGGACAGAATTCGTATGCTTTCCAAGCATGTCACTTGACAAGACGGCTGGAGAACTCTCTCCAAAAACTTGATTAGAAGCATGGCCAATTTCTAAAATATCAGAAAGGAGATAAAATAACAGATTTAGTAGTATCACTGAACTTCTGCATAAGACAAGCAGGACTATCTATGTTTGCACTTGTACAATTTCAAAAGACCAATAAAATCTAATGTATTTTAAACTCATTCAATGTGTTCGGTTCCTCAGGCCCATTTCTATCTGCATATAACCAATGTTGCCACAACATCCACTTTATCATATCACAAGTTGACACACAGCAAATAGAATGTGCCTCTGCTTCTTAGGTTTAAGCTGCAAATGTCTTTTCTTATACAGACAGAACAGCAACACAAGGGCAATACTAGCAGGCTTGGAGAAACTCTTGAGATTTACAAAAGGGAAATAAAAATCCAGAAATAATTTAATGACGACTGAGCATGCTTAGTGATTATTTAATGCAGATTGACACTTGGAGGGAGAAAGCTGGAAGGAGGAACGTCCCACAGCAAAGAGACTGAACACTAATTCTTCTCCCTGTAGTATGGCATTGACAACATCACTGTTATGGTGAAAAAGATATACAAAATGGCAGCCAGCCAGCAATTCAGCCCTCCATCTTCACTCAACATGTTTGGCTTTCAAAAAGCAGGGGATTTTTTTTTTAAAGTAACTAGTGGCTGAATAAGCAAATCAACAAAACGTCCTAGAGATATCTGCAGAGCCATTGTATAAGGGGGTGGAGGGGATACAGAAAGCAGTATCACACTGTCATGCACTGTTAGTGTATTATGTATTGTGTATTATTATTATGGAGCCTTTGTGGCGCAGTGGTTAGAGTACAGTACTGCAAGCTACTTCTGCTGCAGCCAGCTGCCTACAATTTGGCAGTTCAAATCCTACCAGGCTCAAGGTTGACTCAGCCTTCCATCCTTTCGTGGTTGGTAAAATGAGGACCCAGATTGTTGGGGGCAATATGCTGACTCTGTAAACCTCTTAGAGAGGGCTGTAAAGCCCTATAAAGCAGTATATCAGTCTAAGTGCTATTGCTATTATGACCTCACACACGTATGCAACTTTTTTATTATTTCACTTTTGATTATGTAGATGCCCTTGAAGTTACCCCGCATAATAGCATTAGTAGTTAGTTACCAAGTATACTCTACCTTGGCTAAAGGAGGGAAACAAATCTCAGGATTCAGGAGGCAGAGTTACTCCAATGATAAATTATCTACTCACAGCTTGTGACAATGTCATGAGGGCTTGGGGGGCAGAGGTTGGAAGAATGCCAGGGCATGTCTGTACTGCAGATAGATGTAAGTGGGGAAAGGGCCTTAGTCATAACACTGCTAGAAACACAAAGCCTGGCAGTGCAAAGATTACTTACACTGGGTAGTTGCATGTTCAGCACAGAGTTGCACTATTCCAAAAGAGGGGAATGCATTCAGACTCAATTAATTTTACTAAACATACTTGACTTTGCTCTCTGTATGTCAACAATGCAGCAGGTAGTTATTTGTTTTCCACAATAACTTTTCAGACTTCAAACATGGACATTTTTGTCACTTGGCAGGCAGTGTGGCCCCAGAAGCAGGAAAAGCAGTCAATTCCCAGATGGGCAGAGGGAAGCAGACTAGACATTCTCCATCGCTATATGGGACTGCCTTTGAAGAGTATCTGGAACCTTCAGCTGATGCAAAATGCAATGGCACAGGCAGTTATATGTGTTCCTCATAGAATACATTACCCCTCTGGTCCGTGAGCTGCATTGGTTATCAATTTATTTCCACGGTCCAATTCAAAATGCTGTTTTTGACCTTTAAATTCCTACATGGCATGGGGCGACTGCCTGGATTTTACATTTTCCCATCCACCAAATCTAGTAAAAAGGAAATGTTGCAGATTCCATGAGGAAGTTACATTTGGTGGGCGCTAGGTGGCAAGTCTTTTTGTCTATGTGGAATATCTTACCCCACTCCACAAACACACACACCTGAGGTTAGGCTGGCACCATGGCTTCTGACTTTCCAAAATCCCTCAAGACCTGGTTGTGCTATCAGATCCGGGATTTCAGGGAATTGGTGCAGTAGCTCCATTATTATTAACATACTTTTGCTCATTATTTTATTTTTAGCTACATTTTATTTAGTGCTTTTAATTAATAATTCATGTGTTATTTATGTATTTTTTAACTTAGTTGTACGTTGCCCAGAGTAATTTGTTTTCTGACATGGTTGGCTATATAAATGTTAAAAATAAATAAATGAAATCTCAACATAAGGGCCTTGGTGGCTCGGGCTGTTAAATGCCTGCACTTAAGTTCCAGCTGCCTACAATTACTGTAGGCTTGAATCCCACCAGGCTCAAGGTTGACTCAGCCTTCCATTCTCTTGGGGTAGGTAAATTGAGGACCCAAAGATTGTTGGGGGCAATAAGATGACTTTGTAAAAATGCCGCTTAGTAATAAGCAGGCATATACAATGGAATGAAGGCTATTGCTGAGCATACTGGGTTGTATCCCAAAAAATTGTAAGCCGCCCTGAGTCTTTGGAGAAGGGCGGCATATAAATGTAATTTAAAAATATATATCTTGCTCCTGCCTTTTAAATATAGAACCAGTTTATTTAGTATTAGACCTTCCCATCTGCTCCGTCTTTGGATGTGTTAAAGTATGCCATCATTGGCTCCTTTCCATTATGATAATGAGCTATTTATGCAGCCCATACCTATTACCATTTTAGGTTGGCATTTGCCTCTTGGGAAGGATCCATGATTGAGGAATTTGCTGTTGCCATGTGGAATCCTGTGATGGAACTTATAAGGCTCCAGCCTAGCATGGGAATTGATGGGCTGCCCTGCTCTCAGGTGAAAGGATACGCTTATGATTACAGCTCACAGTAAGATAGCAAGCAAACAGCTCTACTCCCTCCCTATATAGTCAGTTGGTAGACAAGAGCAAGTTCAGCCGCAGGCAAGCAGGTCAAGAGAGGCTCGTGCTCTATGGTATACTAACTTCTAGCTGTAACAATACAGTTGAGGACTAATCTCAGTAAAGTTTGTGAGTGTACCCTTGATGCCCCCTGAATCTATTACCACAGTAGATTTATGTTGGAGCATCATAGATAAATGTGGTGAGATTTAAATACCTCTAGGACTGATGTAATAAATTACTATCCATAACATTTGTGGATGAGGAAGCATCTGATAAATAGGAAGAGGAAAAGAAAACAAGTTGTACCAGCTTTATCCGCCAGTAATAAATGGAAGAAAGATATCTGCATGCAGATGATACCTTCATCTCTTATTGTTGAATAATAATAATCCAAGAAAGGAGAGAATTGTTGCTTTTGGTGTGCATTTCTGATCACAAATAAAGTTGTCTTGAATATAGGATTTTGTGTTTAATGAAGAACTTGTCTTCTTTTGAGCACCCTGTTACATACCCCACCCATCTTGCCTTCCAAGCTGACCAATAATACAATAAAAGTGAACAAACCATATAAAGCAATCCTGTATATTGTGAATATATAAAAAGAGCAGTGCTTTTTAAAACAATAGCTCTTAAATAGTTATCTATTAAATAGTGATATTTAAAATAGATATAACAGCAGTATGATGTGCACAGATTGTAAATAGTATGCATCAGTGATATGTAACGGTAAGAACAGTGAGATGATCAAAGTTAGACTGCATTATTAGAGTGCATTTAATGTATTATCATATTTTTGCAATGAAGTGCATCTGACATGTAATCACTTGCTAGCTGCTACCAATGATCATTTCCTTTATAATTTGCTGGTATGTGCAAGAGATTTTGCATCATTTTCTACATTTTATAAACGCCATATACAGTGGAGAATTACATCCGGATGTTAAGGTATACAATTATATACAGTGAACAGAAATACTTATTACTACTACAGAAATATATATATAGCTGTTTGTATTTTTTCCATTTAGACACAGCATTCACATAGGCAGACATACAATTGGAGGAGGAATCTGTATTGGATACGTTGGCCAATTTGTACAAATAATAAAGATGGGAAATAAATAAATAAATAAAATGAAGCTACTTTATCAGACTCTGGTCCATATAACTCAGTAGCATCTATTTCAACTGGTTGCAGCTCACCCAAGCTGTGCTTTCTCAAGATTTGGGAAATTATTTTGGGGGATTTCTACGAGCAGCGCTTATGTACTGTCACTAATCACACTTGGTACTTCTAATTGTTATATGTTCATAATTTCTAAGAAAGGAGGTTTATTTAAATAGGGAAATATATTTAAACTGATAGCAGCATTTCCAGATCTTTATTTATACTTGGAGGTTCTGCAGAACTAAGAAAGAAGAGAGTCACTATATTTTTGGCATTACTGCTCCAATAATATCTGTGCCCAATTTGCCAGCTATGGAAGTTAAAATCTGGTCTGTACTGGCAAATGGGAAATGAGCTGGATTAAATTGGAACCTAAAAATAGAAACCTGTACAGCTGGAACTTCTGATATTTTGGGGTGCTATATATTTGTATATGTGTATGTGTAAATGAGTGAATTTTTCTTGTTGTATTTGCCTTAATCAATGTAACTGTATCAAGACTGATACTGAAGTGTCAAGACTGATACCTGATCCACAAGCAGACACTCTCTTGGATAGCCTTATAAGGTCATACAAGAATCAGAACAAGATGTTCAGCTACCAAAGTATTCCAGAGTTTGGAGCCCTTCAGATATTGTTGGACAACAACTACCCACTTTGCTCATCATTAGCAATGCTGGCTGAGAGTACTGAAAGGTACAGTGCATCTAAAGGGCACAGACTGTTATATATCTTAACCATCCGTACACCCAGATGGATTTAATTCTCACTGGACATTACCAGCATTTCTCTTCTTCCTGTAGGCACTCCTGCTCTTCAAAAGCAAAACTGTATATTATGTTAAATATGCCTTAAAATGGCTATGCTCCCACTCTCCATTTTGCACAGTGAAGAATAGTTCGTGCCTTTCTTCCTTCCATCCAGAATCCAGAAATTATTATTTCTTACACCCAATATTCCTGGTGGACTACAAACAATGATACAACATACCTTTCTTTCTTCCTGTTCTTCATCATCAAAGGTGAAACAGTGAGAATTCTGAGAAAGCAAAAATGAAAATTCATTGAATGAATTAAGAAAATAATTTTTTCTAAACATAAGAGAATTTTTAAAACAAATGACAATTAATTAATTTCTTCCAAATACCTACCTACTCAGATGCTAACCAATTAAATATTAAGCTAAGTAAAGAAGGAAAGAAAAAGAAACATAAGATGGATTATTACTTTCTAAGTAGCTTTATTAATTGGGGCAGTTATTTTCAAACCTATCTTTTAAAAAATCTTTTTATGACTACTTGTTTTTTAAAGTAAAATCTAGGCACTGTAAAATATTTTGAGGCATATTCTAAGGTAATTAGTCAACTCAAACATGCACTGGCTTGACATTATAATTTAAATGTAGACCACGTGTTTACCAATTTTTTTCTACCACTGCACATTTCAGATGAAGATAATGAGCAAGACTTCATGCATAGGTTTGCCTCTCGTTGCCTTTTTTCTAACTGAGGCATTTCTCACTAGTGTGTAATGATCTCCCAGTTCATAAACTGGGGTTTTGTCCAAATTTTCCCAAATGGCAAATACCTTCAGCTTAATAGAAGTTTCTTCCCAATTGCCAATCATGTTCTGAAGAAGGAAATTTAAACAACTTTTTCAGTTGTTTTATTTATTTAAATTGTATTCATACAATTATTATTCCATTTTGGAAATCCGTTAATTTCACTGTATTTGGCAAAAGCAGTTTATATCTGTGTGCCATTCTTGGTTACTGAAATCAGAGATGTCAGTTCTAATATAATCCAAGAATTTTCCCTTATCATAGCATATTTTACCCCATAATTTTTAAAAATATGACAATTAAAGGCAGTTCTCTCTTTCTCCACAAATGAAAATCTCCAGCTTGCAGGGTCCTGAAAAAGTATGCCTGACATTGTTCTCAACAGACTACTATAGCTTAGTTAGAAGCTATAAGCATATCAAGCAATCCATTCTCAGCTACTTTTGGGTGGTGACAGCTTAAAAGAGGAACATGAGCTACAACTGCTACTTTTAGAATTATATCAGGTCTTTTTGGAACAAGATACATTTCTATGTTATTATTAACTAGGAAAGGAATTGCCATATGTTTTGCTTTATCCATTATGCAGTACCTTCTGGAGTTATCTGGCACAAATTCTTAGAAAGCCTCAGCATTAGCCTTTTTCCATATTGAGAGGTACCCATGAATCATTCATGTGTTTTCTGAGAACGGCATCTACCCACCACACACTGAGACTGATAGAGGAATACGTTAATAAAGGTTTCAACTTTTCTGTAGCACAACAATGGAACTACAATCACATTTTCTCTAAACAAAACTGTAAAAAAAACAATCAGTATCTGAAAAGACACGATAATCTGATATTTTATCCCCCAGAGTAAAAATTATTTACATTATCGATACTGCAGTTAAAGTTTTCACCAAGATAAAACTCCTGGTTGAACACATTTTGGACAGGTAAGAATAGCAGAGCTCATTCTCTCACAGCATTTCCAGTTAGGAAGGTTCTATGGTCAACTATGTATTAAAAAGTCTGCTTGAAGTTTTAGAGACCTCCTCTCAATTGATGGACAATGGCCAAATATTGTATATAGATAGTTCTTGATATACAACCATAATAGAGCCTGCCCAGTATAGTCGTATGTCATGACAGTCATATGACCAACCTGATCTTATTATTTTTTTGTCGTAGTTGTTAACCGAATCACTCAGGTTATTACGTGAATCCATGATCATTGAGCAAATACCATGGTTGTTAAGTTGCAATTGTTAAGCAAACCAATGGTTTGCTATGGGTGCCATTTTGCCAAAAATCCAAAGTGAAAAACGTTTGGCAAAACATTGTAAAATATAGTCACTTGACTGCAGGATGCTACAAACAATTATAAATGTAGCTTTGTTACCTGATTGTTGGATCTTTGAATCCGGATCATAAATCCCCTTTATTGACTTAGATGTAAGTTGAGGACTACCTGTATAGCAGCTTCCTAGATGTGTTTGAAGAGAATGCAACCTACCAATTGATATTCATATTCCTTCTCATTCTCCTCTATGAAAATAATATTTGGGGTTACATGTATTACATGCAGCTATTTTGAAAATCTGTTGCAGAGAAAGTCACAGAGATGTATAGAGCAAAAAGTATCCATGATAAAATCAAATATAAATCAATTCACAAATGCATATTTACTAGTTTGATTTCAAGTTCCTAGAAACGTTTAATACTGAAGGACATAGTTCAGGTTGTGTAACATTTTGAAGCAAGTCTAAGGGTGACTAAGTATGAACACTTAGCCTCACCACAACCATTTATTTTGTTTTATCAGTTATTATATGAAAAGTTCCAAGGTTACAATAGATTTTATCTAAAATAGTAATAATCAACATAATTCTTTAGACACACTATTTCCTAGGACTGTGTATTTGTGGATTTCGTACACCTGCCTGTCAATTAGAGTTTTTTTTCCTTTTTCTTCTGAAATGTTCTCCCCACTATTTCTCTGGTATGATTCATTCTCTCACAAGAGCATACTTTCACTGTTGCATCCCAGCTGCAGCTCATTTTTGAGAAAGGAAAGGAGAAACCCAAATAGCTAGGTTAAAAGATTAACAACAAGGATATACTGCCTAATAATACAGATAAAGGAAACTGAAGGGAGCATCACAAGAATATCGTTAA
Organism: Naja naja; assembly: GCA_009733165.1. Lineage (NCBI taxonomy): Eukaryota > Metazoa > Chordata > Lepidosauria > Squamata > Elapidae > Naja > Naja naja. The sequence goes on along the minus strand of CM019148.1, from coordinate 255,977,258 downwards.
AACATGCAATGTGAATTCTTCAGCACTCCATCAGGGTGCCTCAATTCCCAATGAAAACTCACCTCCTGGTTGTAGGTCTGTAGCACCTTGAGGACAGTATCTTGCTTCCCATTTTCTACTGTCTCTAGCACAGCTTGGAGTGTCATGTCTGCCCAGAGGAATGGGGCCGACTGCAGTGAAATGTAGTAGAAGGCTTTGTGGCGTGGCTGGATATTTACTGATGCAAAGAGTCCTTGTTAAACAGCTGATGAGAAGAGGGAGGAACATTAGCGAGCCTAGCCACTCCAGGATGCCAAAGTACAAAGCAGATGGAAGCTCCTAGTAAACCCAGCCAGTAGCTTGCTATCTTGCTCACACACTAATCCTCTTCCTCTTTGGGCTTTTCAGCATTTAATAAATGTCCTTTGAACAAAGCATTACCTAGCTAGCCTCCCCTTCCGTCAGTCGAGGATTACCTTAAAACAGATAACTGCCTGATGTAGCTCCTCAAATCACCTCCTCCACCCATTGTCCTAATTTCTCTCTATAAATATAAAACAAAAGAAAAGAATTTCCCCTATGATAATAAAAGGACGCACCCCAGCAAAACCACCCATATCTCCTTGCTGGGTTCAGATGGCAATACATTTTCTGGTGAAAAAACATTGGAGGTCTGAAAGCGTACTAAAGCTGTGCTCACCAATCAGAATATCTCTCAAATTGACTCATCCCTCAGATTCAAATCTCTGATCCTGCTTAGAAAACGTGAGGTGGGGGTAACCTTTCCACCCTAAGGCCTTAACTCTTTGGTTGCCAAGTTCTGCACATCCCTAGGTCCAATTTTCGGTCTGTATTGCCACAAAGACAGTAGCTGTTTAAGAATGCAGATATATGTCTGTATCCCGCCAGTAGTCATGCTAATCACAGTGCATGTCACAGTATGTGATGGTAACAACTGTGACAGGGGAAGGGGACCAGCATATTATCAAGGCAGATGTTAGAAGAGCTTGTCACAATCATAACGTTTAACCTTATGATTTAAATCAGGGCCCTTCAAACTCTTCAGCTTACGGATCCCTTTACGAAGTTCATCAATCCTCAAATATTTATTATATGAAAATAATTTAATGAACACTGCTATAACTAATAGTACTATGGATAATAATCACAACAGACTGACATTTGGCCCATAACACGCCTAACATCACTACTGTGGAAAAGAAAAATATCTGGTACATTGATATTGCAATACCAGGTGATGCATAAATTGAAGAGAAACAGCTAGAAAAAAAACCCAAAATATTGTGATTTACAAATTAAAGTTGAGCAAATGTAAGGAAGAAATCAATGGTTGTACCAATAATATTAGGAGTCCCTGGAGCAATACCCAAAGGGCTGCCTAGATACATGAAGATCTTGAACATTAGAACTGAATATTCTGACTTTGCCCCCCCCCCCCCAAAAAACCACTCTACTCGGAACTGCTTGTATATTTAGATGTAACCTTAACAGCTCTTAGAACCTTGATTAGTGCCTGAATTGTTAAGTCTTTACCAGTCCCAGTTTGTGAATCAAATTGAAGATTAAATAATAACACCTTGGACAATCCCAATGTTTCTTGGGAATCAATATTGACCACTTTGGAGTACCTCTTTTAAAACATTTAGATCATTCATTATATAGAAACTATTCTTTTATAGTGAGGGATGTGAGGGATTGAACATGATACATATTTCATTTACTTATCTACCTGACTAACCAAGCTTCAGATGGCTTACAAAACAGAATGCAGTGTCAGAAGAAAACTAACTCATAGCAATTAGAGGTCAAAATTTAAAATTATGCAGTTCTGCCAAATGGTGCTGCTGTGTAATATTAATCCTTAGAGACCCTCTGGAAGAGCCATGTTTTGATCATCTAATGAGAGTCGCTTGTAGAATGGGACATCCATGTTCAGGAGGCAACTATTCCAAAGGACAGGAATTACAGAGGATCCGGTGGTCCTCCTTATGCTATACCTCCTAGCAGGGGGCCTTTAGCAAGTGCTCCCTAGTTCTCTGTGTAGGGAGGCAGAAACTATTAAAGAATTTGTTGGGTACTAACCAGAACTGAAAATAACAGTTCCCAGAATATCATGAATGCTACTATTTCAGTCACTTCCCACTTTCTAAAATGTCTGTCCTTCACAGTTTACATATCTGTTAAGGAAAACACCAGGCAACTTAGTTGCCACAGAAATGATGAAGTGGCTTTAAAATAAGTAAACTGCTTGTTTTTAATTTGCAAATTTCAAGAATAGCATGGAATAACATTTAAATGAAGAGGAATAATGTGCCAAAATGTGTGTATCACTGAGCAACTGCCAGGATCAGCAGTTCTGGCAAAAAGTTTCCCAAAGCTGATTGCAAATGCTTCATTTCCTTCCAGAGTTGTTTAAAAGAAACAACAACATTTGACTACTCCTCATACTATAAACATGCAGCAGAGAGCTTGAAAATTAAAAAAAACAAACCAGATTATTGTAGTCAATTTTTTTCTGTGCAGAGAACATTATATAGAATACCTCCCCACCCGGCACAAGTAATTTCTAATACAGCCAATAATGTGTAACTGGAATTGGCTGTTGTAGCCTTGAAATCATATGAGGAAAGAACTTAATGGCATTTGTAACTAATTGAGCATATTTTTTAAAATGCTACAAAAAATTATGATCACACAATTTCACTACAATTTTTTAAATCTACAGTTTTGATTTGATAACAGGTATAACTGATAAAAATTTCCAGTATGGTCCCAGGCATTATAATCAGCCAAGGTAAGAAAAGCTATCCCTTTATATTATCTTAAATGTTGGTGTTTCACTGCTCTGTTATTGTTTTCTTGATTCATCCAAATCATTTCGGTCCTACTTATCAGAAATTAGGGACAAGTTTGCCTTCTAAATCCTCTGAAATCAATTTAACAGCCTTTAGGAATTATGATTGGGGTTTGAAAAGTCTCCACCACAATTATTAAACCAGATTAAAGTATAAAAATAGGGAATTCTGTGCAGCAGTAATTCTCAATCTTTTCTTCACATGGACCAAAAGACCAAAAACTCCCATGATGCAATTCATTCCCTTTAGTGGAATTGGGGAAACAGAGACCCAGTGTAGACACCAGGAGGACAGCTGTCTTACTGTAGGGGAGGAGCAAAACATCAGGAGAACAGTGGTACAGGTAGTTCTGGGCTTACAAATACAATTGAGCCCAAAATTTCTGTTGTTAAGTAAGGTATTTGTTAAGTGAGTTCTGCCCCATTTTACGAGCTTTCTTGCCATAGTTGTTAAGTGAATCACTGCAGTTTATAAGTTAGTAACCCAGTTGTTAAGTAAATCTGGTTTTCCCATTGACTTGGCTCGTCAGGTTGCAAAACGTGACTCCGGGACACTGCTAGTGTCATAAGTATGAACCGGTTGCCAAGCATCTGAATTTTGATTACATGATCAGGGGAAGCTGCAAAGGTTGTAACTTTGAAAAACAGTCATAAGTCACATTTTTCAACGCTGTTGTAACTTTGAACGGTCACTAAATGAACTGTTGTAAGTCAAGGACTACCTGTACTTTTTCTGGTTAAGGAATTTTATTAAAAGACACAAGCTTCATCTCATGCTACCCAACTCCTTCTGATTTTTTTTGCCAGGGTTTTTGTAGCTATTGTTATTGCTACAAAATATGTCATTACACACTAATATATAAATTGTACTTCATTTATTTAACCTTTCATCAAAAACCAAAGCCATTCTATTTCTCTCTACATGTTTGACCCAGGTTCCTTTATCCACATCAACAAATAAATTATAGATATGTTTATTTCTAATACAACAAGTACCCCTGTGCTCAGCTCATATCCTGAAAGTTGTAGAATTCATTACGAATTTCAGGATAAGAGTTGTAATAGATGGTGAACAAAGATCCTTCATCTTACTGTGTTTAGAACCAAGACTGAGACACTCTGACAAAAAGTGACTTGGCATATCTTACCACTAAATCTGTAACAGTCACCTGTAACTCTATCACTTTGGATTTTCTTTTGAAAAAATATATATTTTGAAAAAAGCTGTTTCAGGTTTTTTAAAATTTCGATTTCCAAACTGAATATAGTGGAATACTGCAAAACACACAAGATCTTTACACAAACATGAATTGACAAATTGGAAAACTGTATGGTTAGAATCAGGTCTGTTTTAGATCCATTGAGCAGTATTACTGCTACTGACACAGTGAGACTCCTTCAAAATTCAGTATCTAGATTCCTTTGAAAATATTCACACACTCCTCCACCATCCATTCATCCCCTCTTCTCAGCATAATGGATAATTTATTTAAAATATATTGTGCAAATAGCCTCTTTATACACTATCAGTATTTTTAACTAGCAAGAATAGAAGACAAAACACCTTTTCACTCAATTCCATTCTTGCCAGCACCAGTGTCCTGGATTAAAAACTGTAAATTTAAGAATAAAGCTAATTAGAAGCAAAAGGCAAAAGTTACCTTCTTTATAGCACTGCTGTTTTTGTGTACATAGTTATTTAGCAAGATTTTTGCTTCATTTTTTGAATGAAGCAACTATCCTGTCTTCCCTCAATCCTCCTAATGCAATTTTCAAGTGAGAAGACACTGGTGTTGTTTTCTTTCTCCTGGATAATCTCACTAGCAGAAAAACAGACAGAGCAGTGGGGAATTGTAATGCAGGGTTACTGATCCAGAAATTATAGCAAGGAAAGAATTGACCTCTAGGGAGCTCCACCCCTTTAACAAGCTTCCGTACAGCTGCAGCTACTCTACAGCTATCCAAGGCTGATGGGAAAGAATGCATACAAAACTACAGAGAAATAAAATCTAAATCAGGGCACTGAACAGACTGTCAGCAGCTATATCCAACTGGATCTTGATTCAGAGACAGCATTAAGTACATGAGAAGGCATCCAAAAGAATAAGAGTTCAGATAAAGACTTGAATGTTTAGCTTTAGAGACCAGACTATAATTCTTCAGAGTGTCAACTAAAAAGATACTCCTTTGGTCTTTTTAGCTGCCAGAAAAAGGGGGACAAGGCATTTTTGAAATGCCTAAATATCAACTCAGTAGCCCAAAGTTGTGGGAGCATAAGAAGGTTACTGGAGAGCATGATGGATGACTCTTGGAGACTGATATGTCCTATTGGAGAAGTCACATCCAGAGGGTGGGGGAAAGACCAGGGTCAAGGGGGAAATGTATGATGTGATTTAGTACCGGCTGCACCCAGCAACGCACCAACATGGCAATTTCTAATAAACCAATTTACTTTTTCTGAGATGTGCTAGAGACTTTTGCTTTGAATGAGGGGGATTTGTTGGAGCCCTGACACAGAGGGTATGTGAGCATTGTGTCAAAATCATGTCACAGAACATACAAGTAGTCCTCGACTTACGACCATAATTGAGCCCAAAATTTTTGTTGCTGAGACGTTTGTTAATTTTTGCCCCATTTTATGAACGTTCTTGCCACAATTGTTAAGTGAATCACTGCAGTTGTTAAATTAGTAACATGGTTGTTAAGTGAATCTGGCTTTCCCATTGATTTTGCTTGTCAAAAGGTCACAAAAGGGGATCACATGACCCCGGGACACTGCAACCATCATAAATGAGAGTCAGTTGTTGCCGAGCATCTGAATTTTGATCATGTGACCGCAGAGATGCTGCAATGGTCATAAATGTGAAAAACGGTTATAAATCATTTTTTTCAATGCCGGTGTAACTTTGAACAGTCACTAAATGAACTGTTGTAAGTTGAGGACTACCTGTGCATCTTGTAAAGACATTGATATAAATTCTTAGCATGACTATGTAGTGCAGATGACCATGTAGTGCAGATGTATTTTGTGACCCCTGGGCCCTTTTCTGTTCCTGTCCTGCCCACATGAAGTCAATCAAAAATTAGAAATCAAATGCAAATAAGTATAATCAATGCACACAATATCACTGCATTGCTTTTATTTTGAAGGTGACTATTCTTTTTTCAATTTATGTAGCTGTGCGTTGTGGGTGCCTACACACCTTCCCAGCACTATTGGTTCGGCCCTGCACAACAGTCCCAGTTTTTCATGTGGCCCCTGGGGAAAATTAATTCCCGATGTAGTCTGGTGTAGTGCAAGGTTTTTAAAACTGATCCCTTTTTGATAAGTATGAAGAGGAGAAAATCCATTTTATCATTATTTCACTTCCACTAACTTTCATCCACATTGCATGTTGGCTAACGTGTCACACTAGGCTCAAATGTAATTACCCAACTACATAAAAGAATCCACTTACATATTGCAATGGAGCATCAGAAACAAGAACTTCCCCATTTCACATCACCTTCTTTATAACCCATATCTAGTTATTGGTGAAGAAATGCCCCCAAATCTAGCCATATCTCTGGGAATGTGAGATCTTTTTGAACACTGAATTATTTTAGGTGTTATTGCAACATTGCATCTCCATAACAATTCATCTGAATTTGGCAAGCCTTGTCTCTACAAATTTTTATCCTTTTCAGGAAACTGTCTCCTATCATTTCTCCTCTTTCTTTTGATCCTAACAGAATCATTTTCCTTCTACCTTAGATGCAAGTCTAAGACAAAAAGCTCCTTTCTGTGATTCTGTTAAAGTTTGAAAATAACTTTAATCAAGACAGGTTCAGAGTAACAGATTATGTGTTAAAAGTCACTTCAGGATTTTATTTGAAATAATTGATTTACATTTATGATGGAGGAGCAAAAGCTACATCTTATTAGCATTCCTTTTGCGACCTTCACATTCATTTTTGCATTTTGGAATGGGCAGAAGATGGATTTTTAAAAGGTAATATAAATACTGTATAAATACTTGCATCCATTTCACCCCTTAAAACTCGTGAACATCCCTTTCAAAACAGACTTAATCCTACCTAACGTTTGGAATATGGGTCTCTTGATTACATTCATGTTTGAATAAGTGTTTGATCTTTTTGTTTTTTAAACCACTGATGCTGCTTTTGGCATAATATACAAATCACTGTAATGAAATTGGCTCTGACGACAGTTATTTTCCCCTTCTGCTGAGCAACACACCTGCTACTGCTATACTATCACATTTGCATGTGACACCTGGGCATTCTTGCTTGCTAGGATAAAAAATATATTTCTTGCCAGCACTTTCGCAAGTAGTTTTGTAAAAGAGCATCATTCAACCATCTAACTCTCAAGCAGCATTGCAACTAGAACAAAATATTGGGAACAGAGGTTAGGACTTCTGTAGGCCAACATATTCCAAAGGAGATTTGCTTTACCAGTGAGAGAAGCAAATTGCATTTGATTTCTATCACAATGATGCTTTAACATAGGTAAAGGTAAAGGTTGCCCCTATCCAGTCATTTCTGATTCCAGGGGGCGGTCCTCATCTCCGTTTCTTAGCCAAGGAGCTAGTGTTGTCTGAAGACCTTTTCTGTGGTCATGTGGCCAAGGCACGCAGAGTGCCGTTACTTCTCATTGAAATGGTACCTCTTTATCTACTCACATATGCATGCTTTCAAACTTGTAGGTGAGCAGGAGCTGCTTAAGTAACAGGAGTTCACCCTGTTGCATGGCGCTTGGGTCTTGAACCCAAGCTGCCAACTTTCCAGTTGACAAGCTCAGGGTCTTTAATTGCTGAGCTGCCATGCCTCCACCTTAACATGTGAAACTACTCATCTTTTTTTAAAAATGCATGATTAGTAAACTAGATTGTGACTGGTTTTTTAATCAACTAGCTATGTGCCATCAAAGTCACCGTCATCTCTAAGCAACCAACAGATACTTTCTCCAGGATGACCATGACTATTTTCACCAGTAATAAAAACACAAAAAGAACATGTAAGGGAGAAGAAATGAGAAGGGAAGATAATTTTAGGTGTTGACCTATGGAGCTCTCTCAGGTCAATCAGTTTATGCTCAAAAATTTCCTAGATGGAACTCTGCACTTCCACACCAAAGCAGTAGATGAAAGGTTTGGCATTCAATGCTATATACTTGTACTTTCCTAAAGGAAATATCTCTTGATTTATCTGCATAATACAGGACAAATGTGACTACATGAAACATGCAAATATGGGACGCTATTAGCTTGCAGTGTTCAAGGAAAGAAACAGAGGTTTTCCAGCTTTCCTTGAGCATGGAGAGTACACAGAGAGCTACCACTTCAAGTTTTCCCACTGATGGGAAATGGGACCTTTGCCAATTTACACCCCATAAAAAGATGCCCCACTGAAACTGCGACCTGTCCTCTTTTTTGCCCCTCCCTCCACACACCCCCACACTAAACTCCAATGCAAATGTTTAATCACAGACCTTTTCCTCAGTAAAAAAGCTGATACCAGAACAGTGTGTTCCTCTGTCATTAAATCATGAAAAGTAATCCTTGTTTATGTCCGGGTTTGCACATTTTGCCAAAACCCCGGGAAGCTGAACCCTGGTTTACCTAACTAAGGCATTTTTTAAACTAACACTGAACCGTAAACCAATTAATGCAGGTTGAGTCGGCACCGTGCGCTCGGCTCTACTTGGTTGGTCAGCCACTGGGTCAAGGCGTCGTGTGAAGACTCATCGTTTCATATTTTGTCCACAGCTAACAACCCCCGAGAAGCCCCGGGTCTGCTACTTATTCTTCTTGCCTGATGGCACCGACACTGGGAAGGTGGGTGGGGGGAGAGAAAGGGGGAGACTACATTTAAGCCTCCCTGTAGCCCCCGAGAGCAGAAGTTACCTACATTGCGTAATAAAGAAGGTTGCCCGCAGCATTTCTCTGCCTGCAGCGGAGCCTCCAAAGGCGCTCCAGCGGGGAACTTCCCCTTTGGTTCCTGAGACAGACGGCGTTCCGCGCGCTAGGCTTGTAGTGTCCCTCTCTGCCCCGCTCATCTGGCCGCCGGCGCCCGCTTCCTATTACAGGCTAGCCCTCCCTTGGTTCACACGCAGCGGCAACGCGCAACACCCCGACAGCGTCAGGCTCCCTAGGCCAAAGAGCCCGCCTTCCCTGAAAGACCTATCCACGGCTGCAGCCGAGCCCGGAGCCCTCCTCCTTCCCGCGCACCAAAACAAATCTCCGCTTCACGCGGGGGCGGAGCAGGACACGAAGGGACACGGAGGCAGGAAGCGGCCATGGCGGACTGGGGCCGAGGTGAGTGCAGAAAAAGGAGGAGGAGACGGGGGGGGGAATCGAAGAGTGAGTGGGTGCCGCGGCTCTCCTTTTCTTGATTGCCTTGACAGGTGCATTAGTTTTGGAAGAGGAGAGGGATGCAAAATAAGGAAGGGGTGTTTTCGAGCCATCCTCTGTTTAGAGGTCTCTCCATTCTTTTCGCATTAACTTCAACCTTTTGGGGATGGAGACGGGCACCGTCGTTTGCGGAACATCTGGCAGGCAGCTGGCAGGAGAGAATGTCCGCCGGGAACAGCTTATTTCTCTGTTGTCTCCGTGGCCCACCACGCCAGCTTTCCTGCTTTCACTTAAAGACCTTGGTTGGGGCTGAAGAAAGACAATAGTAAAATACAGAATAACAGAGTTGGAAGGGACCTCGGAGGTCTTCTAATCCCAACCCTTTGCCCAAGCAGGAGACCATATGAAATGGTGATAGGCTACACTGGTATGTGGAACTGGGTAGGCTTCTTTGGCATAGCCATTTTTAATTGTTTGTGTCTTTTTACAAATTATTTATTTTTGAACTCTGCCAGCTCAATAACCTGGAATTTGGGGAAAATGATCCCTGTCTGTGGAAAATTCTCTAGAGATCTGTAGGTAACCCACTATTTGTCCTTTTCTATGAACTCCTGCATGTATTCTTAGCTGTTCATAAGTTACAACTCTTTTTTTTCGCAGGTCCAAATACAAATGCAGTGGATGATATGTTAGATGTGGAAAATAAGCGCATGACAGAAAATCTGGCCACTAAAGTCACCCGGCTAAAATCGGTTGGTAGCTCACTCGCTGTTAGTTTTTCAGTACTAGCTTATTATAATGAGTTCTCTATGCCGGTTTTTCTTTATATTGCTATTGAGAAAATGAAAATTGTAATTTTGATCAATTCTTTCCAAATATATTATTACTAAAATATGTCAAAGATGAGAATGTTAAAAATAATAATTTCTTTTTTTAATCTAGCTTGCATTGGACATTGACAAAGATGCTGAGGATGAAAACCAGTACCTGAATAATATGGTAAAGAACTATATGCAGTTCATGTGGAATTATTAGTGAAACCTTCCATATACTGGTGCTTTCATCCTGGGAGGGATGAGTTATGTAATACAATACATTTGAGTTATATGAAAACACAATTTTGTGAGAAGATTATACCAATCACATTCAACGAAGTCGTTACTACTAAACTTTATTTCTTCTTGGCAACTTTCATCATTTTGTCTTCATTCCAAAGCAAAAAAAACCCAATGTATTTTATCCTGCCATGGAGTTTCCAGACATGTATGTTTGCATGTGCTACATTTTCAAAAGAAATCAAATATGAACCTTTGGTCTCCTGGTATCAGCAATGGCTAATACAAATATTTTAAGGATCTGTTTTGTATAGTCAAATTGGTGAAGTCAATTTCAAAAGGATTTCCTATGTATGCAAGTACAAACCATGTGTAGGCTATTGCATATTATAAAAATAACAAGTGGTCTATAATGATGGGTTTCTTATGCTGGTAAATCACAACCAGTTATGGCAGCTGTGACTTGCTATTTCATGCACCTTAGCTTTCACTTTATATTATCCTTTGTAATATTTTTGCATATGATATGTTCTGTTCATCACGCTGTTTGTAAGATATGTTTAATAGTCTTTCATTATTAATAAAAACTAATGATGGATCTCAGACACATAATTCATTGGCAATATTCACATTGTGAATGTTGCCGATGTAAGAAATATGCTTTTGTATGTCTAAATTTAATTGATTTGATCTAAGAGCTGCTCAACTGAAGAATGACTAGGTTGTTCAAAATACAATGAAGGAAATAAAAACACAATTCTAAAAAACAACCAGAAGAGTAAGGAAGAAAAAGAACAAGATGGTTGATAGAATTTCCTTTTCAAATATTTAACAGTTTAATTAATCTTTGGGAATGAAAAAATCTCTCAGATTGATTCTAGATTTTCTTGGCTATTTTAGAGCAATGGGATATCCTATAATTACAGTTATCTTTTGTTTGTTTTAGGATTCTGATTTTATGAGTGTGACAGGTCTTCTCACAGGAAGCGTGAAGCGTTTCTCTACTATGACTCGGTCAGGAAGGGACAACCGCAAACTTCTCTGTTATGTCTCTGGTGGACTGATTCTTGTCTTCTTCATCTTGTATTATTTGGTAACAAGAGCACGAACTTGAGGGAAATTAAAGTTTTGTACTGGATGTTAGTTGAAGGAAAAAAGTGGTAATGGAAAACAGCTGTGGATGACCTTCAGATATATATCTTGGAAAGGATTATTTAAATTTTCACAGTAATCCAGAAGCTCCTTTATGGACTACAGCATGATCTCTCCATTCGGAACTCATCTTTTTTCTTTAAAGGGGATATGATGTTGTCCCTCTCTGCTTGAAAGCTCAAATGCAACACAATTCACTGAAATGAAGCCTCTTTCCCTCTGCCCTTGTATTAGCTTGCTGTCTTTACTTGGTGAAAGAGGAAGTATATTGGTGATTTGCTTTCTGCAGTTTATGGTTCAGCAGGAAAATCCTGACAATGTTTAGTAAAAATGTTCTAATGGCCATTTTAATGCGGGGAAAGTGTTGCTTTAAAGACTGATGTTGGAATATGTGCATTTTTGAGAAGTAGTCTGTCACATTGGAATATCTTTTAAAGCAAAATTGCTTTATTGCTTTATTTTCGGATAAACCAGCAGCTATAAACAATGGTCCTTGCTTGTTAACTCTCAAAGAGGTGTGTAGAAGAACAGAGTTCAACTTAAAGCACTCACAAAATAGAAAACATGTTGAATATATGACCACATTATTTCTGCTTTTTTCCTTTTCCATTCTAATTAATCCCTTAACTGATTTTCTCATTTTGAATTGTACTAACCATGTAGTATGTTAATGTATCTTCATTTTTTAAACTTTATCCAAATCAAACTTGTTCTTTTTTAATTTGATGTATTGATTCTAGATTAAAAATTCAAAATTTTGTGCATATTTTCTGAGATTGTATTTTATTGAATTCAATAAGATTTTTGAGTAACGTGCATAGGATTTCATTGTAGTTATAGAGATGTTTTGACAACTAATGATTGCTTAGTGATTCTCATCTTGCTAGAATCAATATTTTGCTTCTGATGTTTATTATTAAAGCATTAGCAGCATTTAAGCCTAGATAGTATGTACAATTACAGGTACTGCTCAATTTATGACCACAATTGAGCTCCAAATTTCCATTGCTAAGCATGACAATTGTTAAGTGAGTTTTGCCCCATTTTATCATCTTGTTAAGTGAATCACTGATGTTATTAAGTTAGTAACATAAAGTTTATGTGGCTTCACTATTGACTTTGCTTGTTAGAAGATGACAAAAACTGATCACATGACCCCAGGACACTGCAACTGTCATGAATACATGTGTGTTGTCAAGCATCCAGGTTTTGATCATGTGACCATGGAGATGTTGCAAGAATTGTAAGTGTGAAAAACAGTCATAAGTCACTTTTTTCAGTGCTATTGTAACTTTGAATCACTTTGAGTCACTAAATGAAAGGTTTTAAGTTGAGGACTACCTGTAACAAAGTCAATTGTGTATTTGTCTACTGAGTAGAACTCTAGATGTACAACACAAGATTTTTATATCATATCTGATTCATTAATACTTTTGGTTTCCAAAATACAATTTGTCATCATATGTGGTTCCATAGTGGAGGTGGGAGAATAGAAGGAACAGGATATCCAGAGCTGATCCATTTTGGATCTTCCTGTACATGTACTTTTCACTTGAAGCAAGTGAATATTCTTTTGTAGGTGAATCTGAATATAACTTATCTTTCAATTGAAATAGTAACATTTACATTTAAATTTGAAAATAAAGTAAGTTTAATCATTTGACAACATTCCCAATTTTCCCAGAGCATTCATTAGGCCAGTTTTTCTCAACCTTGGCCATTTTAAAATGAATGGACTTTCAACTCCCAGACTTCCCCAGCCAGCCATGCTCTCTATTTTCCATATTGTGTACTATAAAAGGAGAATTAATTTTCATTGAAAAAAAGACAAAGTAAAGACTGACTTTCCAATTTATTTATTCTAAATGAAGATAGTAAAGTGATATACAAAATATTTTTATGTGACTTGCTGCAAGAATAGCAAGTTTTGTGAAATAGTTCTGAAGCAGGAATCCAAGTAGGTTTTTACAAAAAAAAATATAATATAAAATATTTCTAATTCCAATTTCTGGAAAATGACACCATGGTCTCTTAATAGTGTCAGAATCTAGGCATATATTCAGCAGGGCAAAATTTGCAATGGGCTCTCTTCATCACAAGAGGTGGCTGTGGCACATTCTTTTTTGTCAGAGAGATTAGAACATCAGTCTCAAACAATAACTGATTACTGAATATTTGTGGTAGTCCTTCCAGACAGGTGGTTATAAAACATGAAACAGTTGTTAGTTGGTTTTGGAGCTTTAAAAACAGGTAGCTTTGAAACGTGAGCAACATGATATAAAAACAAGTTGAAAAACCAATATGATTTCTGCACAGAGGACAAAGTCAGTAAACGTCCACAATCACAGGGGTTGTATAATCGGAATGTCTGATTCCAAAACTGATTACAGGAGCACAAGATATCTACAGATAGGAGGATGAAAACAGGTAGGGCAAAATAGGTACATGTTCTGGCTATTGGTACATTTTAGTATCGTAAAATTAGTATATTTTAATAGCATTCATTTTCTTCAAATAAGAAAAATATACTAGTTTATAATAGCAAACGTAGTAGTGATAGACACCAAGGCCCATTTAGCAGATGGGGTCCCGAAGGGAGGTCTCAAATACTATGACCTCTCAATCTTGACTTTTAACTGCTGAGTGCAGCCAAGAAAAGGACACACAGCCAATTCTTTCCTGCTGATACAGCAGCTGTAGGTTTGAGCCTCATGAGGGTCTTTTCTCACCTTCAGCCACCCATGTCCCTCAACTTCTTGCCCCAGAAGATATCTCCCCCACTTAGCCAGGTAAAAGTATCCCTCTTTTATGCCTAGGCTATATCTCTTTGCTGCCATCTAGAGGACTTTGAAATTTTGATAATGGAATCAGTACAGCAGACTTTTTCAGAATGCAAAAACTTTTAGTTGCCTTTTTAAAAACTCAGAACCTCTGATTAAAAGGCACACATCTGATGATACACTATCTGAACAGAAACCAGAGCATTGTAAGGATAGAAAATTAGCTGCATTTGAGTGAAGAGGATTTGTTTGCTTTTATCTTTAGTCTCCCATGAAACCCCATTAAGTCTCATGGAACCTTAGGTTCTCCATTTGAGATTCCATGGATATAATTTGAAAAGGAATGTCATGTGGGATGCCTATTCTTTCTCCCTGCATCCCTTCAAAAGCTAGTAGAAGAGTCAGAAGAAGAAAGGGAGCAATCAGCAGAAACAGTTGAAGAAGCTATTGGAGCCTCTAGGGATTCCAGCTGCAGCGCATAAGCTAGTCAAAGAGCAGTAGAAAAGAAGGGGAGAGCAATTCTTGTAATGTCAGTTCTTCTATTCTTTGCTTCCTCCTTCCTTCAACTCCTTTCTTCCTCTATAACTCCTCTTAAGGTCCTGGACTTGAGCTGTCATGTCTGGATCATAAAAATCTAGGCTTTACAAAACTCATGGTTTAGAACAGCATTTCTCAACCTTGGCAACTTTTAAGATAGCTGGATTTCAACACCTAATTCTGGGCATTGAAGTCCACCTATCTTAAAGTTGTCAAGGTTGAGAAACACTGGTCTATATTTTGAAGCTTCAATATGATGGGCCTTCTTTAGACAACCAGACTTGTTGACAGCAGGGGGCAATGGGTATGTGGCCAGAGAAAGCTTTTCAGCACTTTTCTTAGATTAGAGCTAAAAGCTACAGATTTATATCTTAGTTTGTGGGAAGAGCTTACATTACAGTTGGAATTTTGAATATCACAGTCAACTGTAGTTTAAGAAAGCAGGAAGTTTCTTCTGGGGCAAGATAAAAGTTAGGAAGAATGAATGCCCAATTTCATTCCTAATGTAACAAGTTATTGGAATGTGATAATGGATTATATGAATGTTGCAGGGTAAAGGAAAAGATCATATTTATTGAATATTGGTGGGACCAAGGTAAGCACAGAGCTTTTGAATTCTTAAAAATTAAGTATATTGCACAACGTTCTCCTTGCTTCTTCTATTGTACAAGAACAAATACAACATTCTTCCCTCCATACATTTTAACCCTAATAAATGCCATTACCTTGTGAAAATTAAGTAACACTTTTTCAGGTGGGTAGGCTTTCTTCTCTTTTTTTTCTGGGGGGAAAAATTAATTTTCTCACCTTTCCCAGTTCGTACTCTGCAGGTCCAGGCATTTTGTCAGTCTTGTGATCTTTGAGACGGCCTGCCATGGTATATTTTGGTGCACTCTTTTTGTAGATATCTACACTGGGCTTGTGATATGCTGCTGGACCTGGGGTCTAGAAAGGAAAAACCACACAGTCCCCCAAGATGAAAAGGAACTTAGATAGCTCATGTAGCATCTTCTAGAAATACTGGGCAGCTCATTACACATTTCATGAATCATTGTTATGTGCATAATCAGGAATTATTTTGTTCCCTCTGCTTTTTATTAATTTAAATAATGTTTTTACCTAGCCTTCTATGATTGAATACAGCTTCCCTACCAATCTGATAGTATTGGGGAAAGTTCCAGATAGCTGCAGACTACAGGCAAAGAAGTCTTCCCTCTTTCAGCCTCCCTGCACTCACAGGTATCCCGCTTAATAACCCACACATCTGAACGCAACTAGGACTGTCTCGATTTGCTGTTGCTAAGTGATGTAATCCATGACATTGTACTTTATGGCCACATCACTTAGCAACTGCAATCTTGGTCCCAGTTGCCACTGCAACCTAAAGACTAGCTGTAGAGTCATTGTTAGAGACACGTTTATGTTCTGTTGAGGTTGGATGAAGGAGTATGTGGATAAGAGAGAAAAAGACATAGCCAAGATATATGAAGTAGAACAGTACTGTATTCCAAATGCTTCAAGAAGCGAGTGGAGAGATAATATTCCTGCCTGCAGAGCTTAGCTATGTGTGTGAATCATGAGTTATGACTTAGAGTATTGTACAAATTTAGAAAGTTGTGGATTGTTCATCAAAAGACTCAAGTTATATATGACTCCCAGATGTCTTCATGTCCAGATGTCTTCAAAGGGGTCCCAAACACTTTCTTAAATGATTAAAATGCTGGGCAGCTGCAGTCCAGAATTTGGCTTAGAAATGTGACCATCCCACACTCCCACACAGAAAAAGATAAGAAGATGCAATGGAAAGTATCCTGTAGGGAGTAGGAGATAGGATAGCTGGTAGCATTCTAGTAAATCATGTCTGTAGGGCAGCCATTTTGTAACTGGGCAAACTTAGCACCCAGCAGCTGCTTTTGCAAAAGTATCAGAATTCCAAATATGTTCACTAGTACAACACCACCACCCCCATTTTCATATTAATGATTTAATGAACAAAGTACAAATAAAAATAGGATTGAGCCAGTTTAGTATAATGATTAGGGCACCAGGCTGGAAACCAAGAAACCATGAATTCCAGTCCCACTTGAGGTATAAAGCCAGCTGGGTAACCTTGGGATAGTCACTTTCTCTCATCACTAGGAAACAGGCAATCCAGTCAATGAAACTGCACAAGGACTTGTCCAGGCAGTCGCCAGGTGTCAAGATTGACTCAAAGGTCAATACCCATGCATACAGGAAAAAAAATAAAATAAGCTGTGAATTACACAAACAACCACCAATATGCATATAATTAAAGTACCAAATATTGAATATTAAAACAAATTATGTACAGCTAGAAAAGTTCAGGATATCTTTACTTTTGGCAGTATGGATAATCTTTTCAGGCTGTACTTCAAGTTCAGTATCTGGGTGAAGGATACAAACTAGAGGCAGTTCTCCCCTTGCCCCATCTCCAGCTTGGAGAAAGGATGTTTTTAGGGTTGCATTACAGATCCCTTTCCCATATATAAACTGAAATCAGTGATGTCCTAAGGCAGGGGTGTCAAACTCACATTGTCACAGCTGTGTTACATGACGTATTGGGACTTTTTTCCCCTTTGCTAAACTGGGTGTGGGCATGGCCAGCACGTGACACATCCAGCCCATGGGCCACATGTTTGACAGCCCTGTCCTAAAGCTTCCATGGGACTTCAGATGACATTAATTAATTACTTCTGCTTCTGTTTCAGGGGAAACACTGTGAAAAGAGTTGGACACATAATGTTGGAAATTCCCTCACTGTCCTGCCCCAAGATCCTAGGATTTTGCTTCTTCTCTCAAGAAGCAAGGCTCTCTGGTATCTTGCCACCATACTCATGAAATTCTCTGTTGCAAAAGGGACAACATTGCTGCTTTTTATCACCCCTCTATTAGTCATCTGTATGGAGTTTTGACTCCATCAGGATAGAGACAATGGTAAGAGATAAATGCAACTCAGCAGCGTAACCATTATGCTGCCCAACTGTAAGTAGCAGAAGATCATAACGTTGGGTTTAAAAGCCAAATGTGTTTCCAGGTTGTCCATTGTGGTAATGAAATTACAAAGTCTGATACAACAAAATAAGAATTGAGTCTACAGATTACCTTGTGAAGGTCTTCATCAAAACGTCCAAGCTTACTCTTTCCTGTCATAGAATAGGAAGGGCTGCCTGAGGTAGCCACTGAGTGTGGTCCAAGGACCTCTGGAATCATATAATTGTTAGGACCTGGAAAAATGTGAATATTACCAAAATGAAGAGTGAGAATTCTGGCAATCCTGGAGAAAGAGACTGGTAATCACTGATTTTCAAAGTGCTATTTTGGGTTTGTCTAGACTAGGATTTGGGTAGAACAGCCTTCTACTTTCTGGCACTTTCCAGACATGTTCCAGGATTTCAGTTCCCAGAATTTTCAGCGAAGAAACTTTCCTGATTGGAAATTCTGAAAATTGAACCCACAAATTACCCAGACTATGGAAGGTTGTTCAAGAGAATAGTTGAGTATTTTTCTTTGAATGTCAAATTATCACAAGACATCACAAATGATTTTTGAATACTTTCATGTCCAAAGGCAATGTCTAAATTTTACTGTTTAAAGACGTATGAAGGGCTCTTTCCCTGCTATGTCTATTTTTGTTGTTGGTGTTCTTGTTTAAATCAATTTCCCACCAAGTTTACATTCTAGCTGCACAATTGGTCCAATAAATTGTGGATAGATAGTGCAACAGAGACAGGCACAACTGAAGCTTACCTCAATGAGAAAAAAAATCTTTTGCAGTGGGAACAATCACAATTCTATGATCTTCGGTTCAATTATACATAATCAAATTCAGCTGAGCTTTCCTCCAAGGAAACCTGCATGGAACTGAGCTGCATCCCAGTTTATTAGATAATATTGCTCTGAATTGTGAATTCACAAGATCTGGGCATGATTCCTTCAAACAATAGCAAAGTCAAGCAACAAACAGAAGGAATCGGACTTACCTGGTGTGCTATCCACCTTTCCTCCATGAGTTCGATATCCCATGGAATGCATGGGGGCAGCTTTATAGATAACCTTTTTTGCCTTATCAGGTGAGTAACAGGCTAGGAAAAACAGACAACATTGCTGAAAACTAGATTTAAACTTAATTTTCATTGTGCCTTGTATATCTTAAAGTAGGACTGAGCAATTTTATTCAGGACCAGGTATTGTTCTTCCTTTTTGAGATTAGATCAGAGAACACATTTTAAAAAAGTAGATAGGGTTGGCTTACGAAATTGAGCGGTGGGAATGGAGCAAAAAAATAAATTTGATTTAATTTGATTTAATTTCAAATTTCCTGAAAATATAGTAAATAATACAGGTATGATTAATTATTGAGTGTTTCCCCCCCATTAAAAAGCCATTTTTTGAATGGCTTTGGGAATTATACTTAAGGCATCAAGAAATCCCAGAGCAGTTTTTAACCAAACTGGGATACTGAAAAATAAACCATTCTAGAAGAAGCAATGGTAAACCACTTCTGTATTGTTGCTAGGACATGGACCTCTTCTTGGCCACCATGAGCCAAGGTAGTTACAGGATAAAATATAATCTTGACACCATTTATTCTGCTTGCAAATAGGAACAGGGTTATAATTTTAGAAGTAATACGTAGGGCAAAAAAACATGCAAAGCAGTAAGCTAGAGAAAAAGGTATGTGTGCATGTGTGTACACAAAAAAGTTCTCATATAGTCAACGTGATTGATTTGTCAATCTGAACATTCACATTTTGAATAAATAGCAGGCTGTTCATGCCCATTCTTATAATCCAGGTATACTAGCTTGCTTATTTATTTATTTGATTGATTGATTGATTTGATCTGATCTAAAGATGACTATTGTCTGAAGCTTGAAGTCAGTTCTTCAACCACCAAGATATATTTTCTAATAAAGCCTTCTTGTTAACTGAAAACAGTTCTGCATGATGAAACTGTAGGATAACGTCAATTCCTTTTCTTGTACAGGTGATGACGGGCTTTTGCTTCTATCTGACCACATGGGATCTTTCAAAATCAGAGCTCTTGGAAGAGGCAATCCACTTGATTTATATACTTGGGATAGAAGTCTGGTACTCACCAGGACCTGGGGTTGTCTCCACTTTCGATTCAGTTCGCCCACTTAATGAATAAGCGGGACCAGTCTTCTTTCCTCTATTAGTCACAGTCCCCTGCACATAGTAAGGACCCGGAACATTGTCCTTGCTAGATGGAGGCTTTGCACCATACATACTGTAGGCAGGCGCTTTCCTTTTGGTGGGAATGTGCGATACATAACCTGGGGGGGAAAGAGTTTGTTTTTATTTTATTTATTTATTTGATTTGTCAATTGCTTACAAGATAACAGGTATAAGTATATAGTTTTGAATACATAAGATGGATACGTATAAGAAAAATAAAAAGAATAGGACAGGGACGGTAGGCACGATTGGTGCGCTTATGCACGCCCCCTACAGTTGCATCATGGCACCTCCTAAAACCTCCTAAAATGATAAATATTTTCCCTTTGCAAGGAGACCCCAACCACAGTCAAAGAAACCCTTAGATGAGAGATGTGTTAGGCTATATGAGGAGTCTGTTAACACCTTTTCTAACTATGAAATTTTATTAAAAGGCATAAATCCTGTGAGTTTCATCCAATGCTTTTATGTGCTGCAGTTCACGAAAGCTTATGCCTTCGCATTCAGTTGTATCGTCTTAGCATCTTCTCTTCAGATGACAACTAACACAAACTTTGTAATCCCTGTCTCCTGATATCCTATAATCCAATACAGAAATGAGAGGCAAACCTAGGATTCTGTTCTGAACAACTAATTTTTCCCCAATTTAGATACTGTCAGGATGTACTGATACTGCAACACCCAAAATTTCCTTCTGGCTGGGAATTGTGATTGAAATTCATCTGGAGAGTGCCAAGCCAAGAATGGTTGTGGAAAGCAAATGACCTATAGCACCTCATGGCCAGTTAGAATGTAATATTTGTCTACAATGAAGTGAGGCACAGCAGATAAACAGGGTAGCATGGCCCGTGCTGATACAAGTTGAAAATTTTTGATGTGCAGCACAAGATGGCTGAGGTTATCTTCCTGATGGCTAGGGTAGGGGGTAGGGAAAGGATGGTCTCATCCATGGCTGCCCTTGAGAAACAGTTAGTAGTCTGAATTCATGCTGGCACAACTTGGATGTGCAGATCTACCCTCAACAGCATCACCAATCTGGAACCAAGATTAAGTGCTTCCAACTCAAAAGTTTGTCTTTTGCCAACTATTGTTGTGTTGACTGAGAAATCTCGGTGTTGCAATCTCATCACTTTTGGAGGTGGAGGTGGAGGTGGCTGATCTAGATTTTAAGAGTTATGATGTTCCTGACTTAATGTCAGGACCTGGAGTTTGAGAGGACGATTTTTCAGATCATCTCCAAGCCCTGAAATTAAATTCTACTTGAATCGGGAAAAACACCAACGTATTACATTTTCAAAAAGCCATAAAATAATAAGTATAGAACATTAAATCAAATATCAGCATCAAGCAAGTAGTATAGTGACACATCAGGCACTAACTGGTAAGGATCACTCTGTACAAACACTGTTGAAATGTGCAGAAAATCATTACAGAAAAGTATTTCCAAAAGAGAATGCATGTAGGTATATTGTGATGTCTTTTCATGTTGAATTGGTTTTTTTTTAAATCAGTTCTACTCATTGTTATTATTGGATGTTTTACATTGTTATCCAAGACATTTTTGGGGGGCTCTGCTATAAATGGCAATGATAAATAAATATATAACAAAACACTGACTATATTTTAAAGTCCTAATTGATGGAACACTTTTATTTCTCTTTATTTACCTGTTGCTCCTTGTATGGAGTACTTGGGACCAGGACTGGTATACTGGGCCATGATTGGGCCTCTTGGACGATGAGGCCTCCATGTTCCTATCCAACCTCCTTGGCTCATGGTGGATACTTATTCCAAAACCTGAGAAATGAAGAACACAGAACAAATGTTTTAAAACAGAAACTCTATCTTTCCTTTTATATTTTATAGAGCTTTGCTGCATTTTCTCTGCTTTCTCTGCATTCAAGTGCTAAGAAAACTTTTGGTCTTTACTCCCTACTTTAAGATAGTCCTCGACTTACAACCATTTGTTTAGTGGCCATTTAAAGTTACAACAGCACTGAAAAATGTGACTTATGTGACTTCTGACCATTTTTCACACTGACCGTTATGGCATTCCCATGAACAAATGATTGAAATTCAGACACTCGGCAACTGGCATGTACTTATGATAGTTGCAGTGCCACAGGGTCATGTTATCATTTTTTGTGACCTAGTCAAGCAGAGTAATGGGGAAGCTAGATTCACTTAACAACCACGTTCCTAACTTAATATCTGGAATGATTCATTTAACAACTGGCAAAATATGTCGTAAATGGAACAAAAACTATCTTGCTTAGCAACAAAAAAATTGGGGGCTCAATTGTGGTTGTACGTTTAGAATTAACTGTACTCCCTTTCTTCTGTTTTCACCTTTTCCATCTACACTTAGTGGAAATATCACCATCCCCACCCCCCAAAAGCAGAGAAGGCATAAAAAGCAGCAATTGCATTGGGAAGATTCATGGTAGACTTTTGTGAGGAGAAAAGTATTTTGATTGAGTGAGTGACAGTGATTGTGTATCATCAAGTCACTTTAGCAGTCCCATATTGTAGATAGATTTCTCCATTACAATCTGTTGCCAACAAAAATTTTCAAGTCTTCCAGTAGCAGGCAAAAATAAATTGTCACTAAATGCTGACTCCAAAACACTTTTCCCTGAAGAATGTATGTTGATTTTTCTAGATTGAACTCACCTATATAAGTATTTAAGATTACACACTTAATTTATTTTTTTCAGAATGTTGTTTGGTTATATTTCACAGGACTGACAGACATTTTAGGAGAAATTATGTGTTTGGGGGTATAGTAGCCAGAAATCAGGAGTCTAGTAGCATCTTTTCAGACTAACATATTTTATGAAAAAGCATAAGTTTTCATGAAGTACACCTCACTTCATCAGATGGATGTCTGTTTGCTAAGACTTTCTGAATTAGCCTGACTTCTTTTGAAGTACACAGTCTCTCAACTCATACATCAAAAGGTTCAGGCTATCATAGAACATTTTAACAAACCTAACAGGTTTTTAACAAATTTCACTTGTTAAATTGGCAAAGTACGTAACAAAAATTTTACAACGACAGATCAGTTTGGTCCTAAATGTGAATTGGGCATATTAAGTTAAAACTGGTGATAAATTTATTACAAAGAATATCATTAAGAGGCTAAGCACTGAGGTGCATGATCAAACTAAGTAAATGGTCATAAGCTGGCTCCTAACAAAAGGCTTTTAACCTAGAAATAAGATAAGATAAGTTTGTCATTTTTTTACTATACTGGCCCACATTAAAAATGAAATTCTGTTGCCTACTCTCAAAAGAAAGTATATATCTACCCAAACACATACATAATACATACATATACATGCTGTATACCTTCATAAATAGGTTGACATAATTATACAAGACTTGCTTCCAAATAAAGAATCTGAATGTTAACAATTAAAAGATACTGTGCAGCTTTTTTAAAAGCCAATCATTTGGCTGCATTGATTTATCAGTTTAAGGGGCACAGAGAGATGTATAATTATAGAAGATAACCAAAGACCAAGAGGACAATGCAAAGAAGAGTCTGAGCTGCCCTTCTTTTATTAGAAAGGGAAGCTTAAACCTAAGCTTAAGAAAGGGATTTAAAAAAGAAGACTGGTATGTGATTAATCTGAAGACAGTATTTAGGTTATTTTGAAATCTGCCTCCCTCTGTTCATATGGTAATTTATTTGATTCATTATTTAAATTGATGTATTCTGTAGTTCCTTATAGCCCATATCAAGCTTCCAGTTGGTATTAATTTCTAAGGACTCATAGAAACTAATTACAATATAAAAAGGGATGAAGAGAAATGAAGAATATAAGGATTTTCTTAAACAACTGAACTCTAATTCACCTTTCGCCTTGGGAAATTGGACGTATATGAGTAACCTTCTTGTCTGTTATATCTTTCCTTACTTCTGTTCAACAGGCTATGGATGGGTCAAAGAGAAGATGGAATGCTTGCCAGTCAGGACCCATCTCTATTTGCAAAGATTTGCCCTCCCCTCCATGAGGGCGTAAGAAGAATCTTCATGAAAGTGTCATAGAAACAAACAATTGCCTTTCATAGTACTACTTAGTGTTCTAGAACCCAAAGAGCAAGTAGGAAAGTCTGGACTGTGTGTCAGGAATTAGGGTCAATCTATATATGTGAGAGATCCATGATTAGGTCTCCTAATGTAATTTTCTATATTATAAAAGAAAGGCTAGGATGGTCAGTGCTACATGGGAAGAGGGACACTTATTTTCCCACACACACACACACACACACACACACACACACACCTATATTTTTTCCTAGACAAATTTCTTCTGGTACTATTTGCCTTGGAGGTGAAAATCTGTTAGCCCAACAAATTCTGAAAATACATGCCAATAATTCATATTAATAAATAAAATAGTTTGGAGTCTAAATATACTGTTTTTCATCTAGATTATTTCTGTGTTTCCTTACCATTTCTTTCTCCTAGAGAAAATCCATTAAGAAAGGAAAGTTGTGTAATGTCTTTTGACAGCTAATGCTACAACTCTTTCATTTGGCATCACTTCTGAATAAGTACATTTGTCCATTTGTTTTTTTAAAAAAACAACAGAACTACAGAGTGAGGAAAAGATGCTGGGGAGAAACAAATAAATTCATACAAACTACTTTGAAGCTCAGAGGGCTCAGTTCACAAAATTTATAGTATTTATATCAGTAGGATGGCTTGCAATTCCAGACTTTAAAAAGGATGGACATGTCTTTGGACATGTCTAAAATGCTACTTTAGATGAAGTCACAGTCACTTCTTTAAATTTCTGCCCAAAAGATTACTATAGGATTTAGGGAATAACTTGCATATGGAATAAATAAGACATTCAATATGTCTTCTGAATAATCATCGTGTTTATTTCAATCAAAGCTGATATTCTTTGTTCAGAGATTTTCAGAAGCCTAGAGAAAAATGGTCTTCACAAAACTGTATTTAATATGCAGGTAATATTATGTTTAATCTCTTAGGTTCGTAGAGTTCCTATATGGATTATAGTCTAAAACATAGTTTTGGGAATGTGGTGATCATTAGTCAAGTATAATGGAGAACAAAGAACCTTGTAAGCAATACTTTTCATACAAAATAACATATACTGAAACAGTTAATGTTATCCCTTAAGATGACCTTCCCAAAAAGCAAATAAAATATTAACAAATTTATGGTTCTCACAAAAATGAAACTCACTTGCATTTTTATACATTATATAAATGGAAATGTATATTTTGATCAAAACAGAAGAATTATCTTTTCTTAACCCAGACTAAGGTTACCAAAATTGCAACAATGCAAACCTGTATCTTACTGAATAAATGCAAGAAAAAGATACACACATTTTGTATATCTTCAATTGTGTCTAATGTACTGAATCTGGTGTATACATGTAAGTATCTAAAGACACAGTCTCACATTTTCTACTGCAGTCATAATATGTCTGCCATGTAAAATAATCTTAGGTTACTCTTGCAGTTCTACTCATAGCTATTCGGAGAAAGCTTTTTTCTTAATACTTTGTCTCAGGCAACAGAGAAGAAAGGGAACATACATATCCTAGTTACACAATTGACCACAATTGTAACCACAATTGACCCCAACATTTCTGTTGCTAAACAAGACATTTGTTAACTTTTGCCTCATTTTACAACCTTTCTTGCCACATTTGTTAAGTGAATCACTACAGTTGTTAAGTTAGTAACACAGTTGTTAAACGAATCTGGCTTCCCCATTGACTTGGTTTGTTAGAATATTGCAAAAAGGGCTCACATGACCCCAGGACACTGCAACCATCATAAATATGAGTCAGTTGCCAAGCATCTGAATTATGATCATGTGACTACAGGGATGCTGCAATGGTTGTGTGAAAAACACTTGCTTCAGTGCCATTGTAACTTTGAATGGTCACTAAATGAACTGTTGTAAGTTGAGGACTACCTGTATTAGCTCACCCAGGTTGGATTACAAATGAGAGAACTTTATTCTTTTCCATGTTGACTTCAATATCAAAAGAATAATGACAGTTTTAACTTTACGATGGTTTGGAGAAAGTTATTCATGGAAACACAATTGCCTGAAGTAAGATTTACCAACCCATTTGACCACAGAGTGTTGGATGAAGAAATGCCCAGATCTTTAATAGAAAGCACCAAAGACAAGAAATGGCTTCAGTACAATCAACAGCCTCCTCCCTTTGGAAGGTGAGCAGTTTGCAAAGAATTATTGCTTACTAAGAGACAGTCTTTAGCTTGAGCTGTGTGAGAAAAGATGTGGTCCTGCAGACCATCAGACTTTCCATTGGCCAATTCTTCTCAGCTCAGTTTAAAACACTCTTGGTAGTGATTTGGGTGCTTTGGATTGTTTGAAGTTTATTTGGATATTAAGAAAGCTATCTGCATCGATGGGTCTACATCTTTATAAATCTAGAGTTTAAAGAGCACTGACAGACAATCAGCACTTACCCTTTCTCAATGGCTAAGCAGAGAGAGAGAGAGAGAATTGTCATCCTATCAGTGCATAATTGGTCTCAGATCAAAATGTCCAAGTAGAGACTCATCTACTTGTCCCCTTAGATTTCACTGAGCACTACTCTAAATAAACATCTCTTCCCCCACTTCACAAAGAAAGAGAGGCTAGTGCTACATATTGGCCTTCTGTTCTGCAAAATATACCAGAGAAAATGTGAAACCTATACCACAGGAAGACCAGTTGTTTAAAAATGTAAACATGTTTATTGAAAATCCTCAAAAGCTTCCAGGTCAACATGGTAACACAACTTTCTTGCCCTTCAATTTATAATGCTGCTATTCCAGCAACCCAACAGCTTTTTATAACTGTCCTAAGGCAATACAAGAACAGGAGCAGAGAAGTCACAAGGTGAGATGGAGCAAAAAAAATTTCCAGGTGCATGCATAGGCTGCTCCTTAGGCACCCAACATCAGTAGACTGTGAGTTGTAAAGCAGTACTTGTTGGGCTGAAATGATATTTGAAATGATCTATTGCTGACTAATGTGGAAATGGGACTTAAATAAGCCATTGCCAGTGGAACCTCTTTATTTATGAGAGGTTTCCAAAGAAAGAATGGATGACAGCATTGTCAATATGATGAGTCTTTTGGTATAGATAAATGCTTGGCGAGATTGACTTTTGATATCAGTCCCACCAAGAATTTTTTCCTTTCTTTCTGCTAGAGACTTTTCATTCATTCATTCATTCATTCATTCATTCATTCATTTATTTATTTATTTGTTGTATTTCTATGCCACCCCATCTCCCGAGGGACTCGGGGCAGTGTACAAGTATAAAAACAATATAAATACTATACAATTTAAAAAGAGATTAAACATGAAACCCAATAATCCAAATTAAAAATAGCACTATTCATTATTATTATTGTTGTTGTTGTTGTTATTTCAGATTCACAAATAATCATAGAGCCCATTTGATTTTCCTACAGCATGAATTAGGCTACTGCTTAAAAAGACAAGAGTTTTCTACACAATTGAAGTTAACAAAATTACAAGTTCCCAGAAATTCATGAGGTGGACTGTTAAGACTTACCCTAACAGATGGAGATGCACTGAATATAGAAACTGATGACTCTGGACAGAAACTCACAACTGACTTTGGAGGTCAGTTGTGAGTCAGGAGGTTGCATACTTTGTAAAAGAGAAACTGCATTATTTGAGAGTATTAACTGAGAAAACTTAGCCAATGCTGATTATTGATTGTTGCTAGCTCATAGGTTAGCTCTGTCCCAGAGGATGGGTTTCACTTTGATTATCTTTTTTGATATCCTAATTATAATCCAGGCTAAATTGCTGGTCTTTTGCTTTTGCATAGATTTGTTTTTAAAGAGGTCTGAATATGCCAGTTGGTATAAAATATAACTTCCTGAACACTCCAGGTTCAAAAGTGGCTAAAATATATAATGATGTTGTATTGTAGTGATAACTGTACTATTATAATGTATTTGCAATGTAAAGCACAAAATATTTTAATCCCTAAGCATAGGGAGATAAATGCCTAAAGTTGGAGGTTTGTTGTCAAGTTCCATTTTGTTTGTGTATCCAGAAAACATCTGATTGGTGAGTTCAAGAGAAAACTTTCCCCCCACTCACCCATGATAGTAGCACACTTGTGAAGCCTATTACCTGCCAGCATAAATTAAGATTTGTTTCTGGAGGTCTTTAAAAACTGCTCCTTAAAACAATAATATTCACTAATATTTTTCCTGATATCTGTGTTCTGTGTTCAATTTGAATGTTTACATTAGGGTGGTTTTTATTCTATAGTGGTTTCCATTTATGTAAGCTGTTGGTGTTATTAGGATTGAATCGCATACAAATCTGCTACACACATACATAAGTAATAATATTGTTCTGAATAGGCTTTATTATTTTTTGTGAATGATATTTTATGAAATTGTTAAGCCTTAATTCAGAGGCTCTTTTTTATCCTAATACAAATGTTATTGGCATCCTTATAACTAAATAAAAGTAAGCAATAGCATTTGTCAGGTAATCATAAAACAGAACTTGAAAATTATCAAGAAGCTTAATGAAACAAGGCCTTTAAATCTTTTGGAATATTCTTGATGAACATTTTACATATGAAATTTTGAACTTCTTTGTCTATAGAAGCTGAAGGTGACAGGGTACAATGTTCTTTCAGTATTTCTTGATTATTGCTGCTAGTAATTAAATTGTAAGCTTTTTAATTTTTTCCTTGAAAATTCAAATTCTTCAGATGATCAGCACTTCTTCCCCAATACCTTCATCTAAAAGGAAATAAAATGGAACAAAAATCAGCTTAAGTGCAGAAGGCAGTGTTATGAGTCAATTAAAGTCTTATAAAAATAAAATTTATAAAAATTCTGCCAAAGTCTGCATACTGTCCTCATGCTAATCTTTATCTAAGGTCATACGAGCACCATGGCTCTTTGTGGTATTAAGGATATTATGAACTTCTGGCTGTGCTTCCAGTGGAGTCAGAGACAAGGACTGCAAGCTCTGCAGCTCCGCTCCAAGCTCTCCCCATTGGAAGGCTCCAAAAGAAGCCATAGCCACCCTGTAGGGGTGGTGAAGCAAAGGGGGCACTTTGCAGGTTGAGGAGAGCCGCATCTCTCCTCCCTTACTTGGAAAATCCCCCTCATCCAAAGACAAGGAGTAAGGCTGCTGTGAAGCTGGGGACAGCCGAAGCACCTAAGAAAGTGCAGGAGTGAAGAGAATGAACAATGGTTGTTTTCTGGGTGAGATGATTCTTTTTCTATTTAAAAATTAACCCCAAGAAAAATACAAAATCCATGATTATTATTATTATTATTATTATTATTATTATTATTATTATTTATTCGACTTGTATGCTGCCCTACTCCCTAAGAACTCAGGGCGGCGAACATTAAAACAAAACAAATTTACAATAAAAACAATTAAATAAACAAGTCAAATACATTAAAACATTAAAAAAGATTAAATAACCCTAAAAAACCCCACCTGGGTCATTCCAGGCCGGCCTGTTGAAACAACCAGGTCTTCAGGTCTCGGCGGAAGGAGCGGAGGTCAGGGGCCAAACAGAGATCCACAGGGAGCTGATTCCAGAGGGCGGGCGTTCCCACGGAGAAGGCCCTAGCCCTGGGAACTGCCAGCTGACAATGCCTGACCAACAGAATCCCAAGGAGGCCCCTCCTATGGGAGCGAACAGGGCGATCAGAAAGTGATGCTGGCAGGAGGCGTTCCCGCAAGTACCCTGGACCCAAGCCATATAGGGCTTTGTAAGTTGTTACTAACATGATAAGAGACTTTAGAAGATAATCATTTAAGCTGCGAAAATAAGCACTTTTGAGATTTATGTGGAAAAGTAAGTCGAGCGTGCCATCTACTGACAAAAGGAAAAGTGACTCCTAGACTCCTGGAAATTTACAGAGGAGGAAGGGAATACTTGATATCTGGTGGAGGGCTGTGACTTTTAACTGTTTATTGTTTTACACTTACCAGAGGTAGAAATAAGAAAAACACTTTATAAAAGAAACTCTGGGAAACCAAAATAAAAGACTAAAATTATAGAGCAGATTTAAAGAACTTGGAAAATAGCTTGGACTATTAGACTATGGAGTAAATGCTAGAACTGGCTCATCTAAACAAATGACTTTGTTTTGAAATAAATGGTTTTTGATTAATATCTGCTGGAAAAAAGGCAGCATGGAAATTTCAGAGGAAAGTGCCATCTACTAATGATTGGTAACCTATAATAAAAAAGAGAATCAACAGGACAGGGATGTTAGCCACGTTGGTGCACTTATACACGCCCCCTACAGACCTCTTAGGAAAGATCCTGAACCCTTCTTAAAATAGATTGAGACTTTTACTGTTTAATGTACTTATATTGCTAACATGACTGGAGTTGAAGGAATAGCTATGGAAATGAGAGGACTTTTTAATGAGATGACTTTGTTGCTCTAAAGTATTGAAATATCAATGGATGGTATAGATGAGAAAATGGAAAACATTCTGCAAAGACAATGAATGAAGGCCAAACTGCCCATGAACTGGTGGAAACAACAGAAAGATTAGATGAAATGGACTACCCAAGCCAGCAAACTGACTACGAACAAGGAAAAAAATATGGATCAGAAAAATCAGCAAATGAAGCAAAAGCTCGATGAAGAGGAAGGCCAGAGCAAGCAAAAGGAGCAGAAAGAATGGATGAATTGACTACATCAACTTATAAATCTAGGACTGAAGCAAAAAATAGGACTGACAAACCAACTGATAAAGAAAGAAAGATTGAAGAAACTAAAACAGATAAACCAACACTTAGATTGACAGGAAGATATCTTTGATAAGGAGATTGAGACAAGGGCAAGCATAAGATTGTACTGGGAGAAATACAACTGAACAAGAAAGATATAGATAAAGATGAGGAGTGTGGGAGGCGAGTAAAAAAAATGGATACAAATTGAAGCACTAAAGAGGACAAGAGATGAGGGATAGGAAGAATTGCCTTTTAAACATTAAGGCAGCTTGTTGTGTAGCTGATAGAGGCAGAAATAAGAGTAGGTAGGGGAAATATTGGAACATGCATTTTTATAGAATAAATGAAAATAGTAGATAGAAAGAGTAGAGGTTTACAGATGCTAGGCATTTTTTCTTTGTTGTTTAAATAATATGAGGATTACTTAAGTTTGATAAATGTGATAAAGAGTACCAGTACTATTATTGTAATTTGGATTACTATGAATGATACCCAGAATCAACACTGTTTATACACAATGTGTGTGTGTGTGTGCGCGCGCATATATATATATATATATATATATATATATATATATATATATATATATATGTAGGTCTTGGTGTATTGGTCTTGTCCGTGTAAGATTGAGAATACCTTGGCAGCGTTTGACGAAATCTCATCCGTCATCTTCAGGCTGGTGTCTTCAGCTTCGTTCTCCTGGGAGAAGTGTGTGATTGTGGCTGTTTTCCCTTTTAAACTCTAGAGTTGGCTGTGTTGTTACTTCTTGATTGGTTTGTGGAGTTGATGTATGCAGATTGGATGGCTTTTCCTGAGACCCTGTGTGGCTGAGGTGCTGGCTGTGTGTCTCTCAGCCTTTTGTGTTGTAACGACCTGGGTAATGGGCTGTGTGATGACCTTCTGAGTTCTATTGTTGTGGGGTGTGGTGCTGTAATCTCCCGTTGTCTGTAGCTGAAACCTCCTGATGTTTGTGTTGTGATCTCCTGAGTTCTGTGATGTAGTATCAACAAGGCAGTCCCAGACTGGCACAACCTGTCACTATGATGTACCAGCTTGCTTCACCATGGACTCTGGTTTCAGCCCATGGCTCTGGATGGTGAAGGCCCATCAGCCAGAGTCTGGCTGACCGTGTGACATCAAGTTTCCAACTAGTCTGGTACAAAGTATCATAGCCGACCTCAATACTCGGAGAAACCAAGGCCCAGAAGCACACAGCTTCCACCAGGATACTACATCACAGAACTCAGGAGATCACAACACAAAACATCAGGAGGTTGCAGCACAGACACCGACCAGGAGATTACAGCACCACACCCAGGACATCACAACAATAGAACTCAGAAGGTCATCACACAGCCCATTACCCAGGCGTTACAACACAAAAGGCTGAGAGACACCTCAGCACCTCAGCCACACAGGGTCTCAGGAAAAAGCCATCCAATCTGCACATCAACTCCACAAACCAATCAAAAAGTAACAACACAGCCAACTCTAGAGTTTAAAAGGGAAAAACAGCCACGATCACACACTTCTCCCAGGAGAACGAAGCTGAAGACACCAGCCTGAAGATGACGGATGAGATTCGTCTGAAACTTGCCAGGTATTCTCAACCTTACCCGGACAGAGACGAATACACCAATACATACTTTCCGTGAAAACCTGAACATATATATATATATATATATATATATATATATATATATATATATATATATATATAAAGGATGTTATGATAGACATACTAGTGTTATCATGTTTTTCTTGCTGACTATAAAACATTATCCTGAGATGGATGTATTATTCCATTAACTTGACTACTGAATGGAATAAGTCTTCAAGCATCAGTAAATCAGCTTCAATATTTTCAAATGTATTGGTTGGGCTCTTGGACTACATTGTAGTACATCACTTGGAATGTGTAAATACTGGGGTGGGAGATGCTTGGAAGAACTGGGCCCCTTTCTCTTCCTGCCCACTAGAGACACCACTGCTCTTTCCTTTCTCCTCTTCAGCTTGAATTCAAGCACAGCTGCCTAGAGAGATGCAGAAAGAGTTGTGAAGGTGAATAGAGCCAACTGAAGCTTCTTCACTTTGCTGGCATCACTCCTCACTTTTTTTTAAAAAAAGGTATGTGAACAGGGAGAAGAGCAAGAAGAGAAAAGGCCACTGAGCCAGGAGTAGTTCGGAGAACTGGCAAATACCACCTCTGACTGGAGATTTTACAGTATCCTTCCCTGCTAACCAAGCACACCCACAGAATCAGTAGTCATTGAATCTCAAAAATATTACATTTCCTTCAAATTGAGCTTGACTCCTTTTTTGAGAGACCATGGAATTTCATAGAGTTTTTTCCTTGATAACGATTGGAAGTGGTTTTCTATTGTCATGTTCCAAGATATCTTAGTTTACAGCTCTGGGATTTCTTGATGGACTCTTTACAAGCACTAACCAGATCAGGCCCTACTTAACCTTTCAAGTTGAGACACAGTCAGCTAGAGAAAGCTACTTATCTGGACAAATTACTATAAATGACTGGGAAATTGAATTTTGGAGGGTTAACTTTTGAATGCCAGCAAAGTAGAATAAGCATAACAATATTTGTAAAACCCTTTCTATTTCATATTTAAATCACTGTCAGGCTATGGAGTTCCCAAGAAAATTATCTGGATTTTGTGTATTCTGTAGAATTTAATAAATTCTATGAAAAATTCCAAATAAATAAATCTAAATCTCATAATTTATATGTTTCAGAATTTTTTGAGCACATTCCAACAGAATGAATGATATTAATTAATTCTGCTATTAATTAATAGCATTAATTATTAATGCTATTAATTTTAGTTTGACTACATTTATAAACATGGGGTTCCAGTAACATTTATTATTAAAATTGCAAGTTTAATTGCATTAGTCATAGTTGGCAATAATTATACTTACCTGAGCCACACCAACATGCCAAGATGAGGAACAAAAAGACATAATTTGACTTCATAGTTTCAAGGAAGGATGCCTACTGGATGTAGCACATCTTGTTTTGAACCTCAGCAGCACCCATAATTTATATAGGAACCAGAAGGAGTGACCTTCCTCCAGCATTGAATAGCAAATCAGCTGATGTTTTGGTTTCATAGACTATTTTTTACTGACAAAATCAAAGGTCAAACCCACCAAGCAACTTTTTCTTGTTCTGTTCAAAAGCTGTGGGAAAAGAAAATACCATCAAGGACCTTAGTTTGTCTTAGAAATGGCATAATTACCTCATGATAATATGCATTGCAGAATTTACTAGAATTTTTATTACCAGCACAATTTTTGTTCTAAAAATGCTTTGGAATCTAGACTGAAAAAAATATGAATATGGCACACCCTTAAAAGCCTGATATTTCCTGATTTCTAGCATTTACAAAATATATCTCTGCTCTTAGAAGAAATTATCTGGTCTCAGACTGGTTTTGGACACATATAATATAGCTATGTTCTCGTGATTTCTGAGTTTGCATGAACCAGAAATTAACCACATCTGTTGGATTCATCAAAATGCAAGACTAAAATAAGTTTGGATAGTTTGTGATTTTGAACACAGCCTGCAAAAAAAGTTAATTTTTCAATAAATAAAATATATGAATTCCTCTTAAATAATATATTTTACAGTAAATGAATTAAGAGGAATAGTAAAATATATGAATTAAGTGGAATTATATAATCCTTTCTGAATTCTAAACATCACTTCAGTAATGACTGTAGAATTACTTCTGCTCATGCTCATTCTGAGCTAATCTTAAATCGATTGAGACATCAGAATGTGATTAAATAACTCTCCATGATGTGATAGTGCTAAACTGTAATGTGACAACATACTGAACAGCTAATATTTGATTTGTTTACCCTAGTCTCAAAGTAAGAGACTTAGAATAGATTCCTATAGCATAGCTTATTGTCTATTACTTAAATAAGGATATTGTGGAAATTATCTTGTATTAGAATTATAGTATGTTATAATGGGCAGTTTGGTTTGCTTGGAAGTTAACATCTTGGATGCTCTTCTTAAAAAGAAATAGGTTATTGACTGAGATAGTTTGCTAAACATGATTTTTGTGGAATTTTAGTTTTACCAATTTACCAATTTTCTATCAACCTATAAACCAGATTGGTTTGGCTCACTCAGAAATTTTAGTTGAGTCTCCTCCTCCCCCCTCCCTCCAATCCTTTAGGATTGATTTATTGTGTTTTTCCATTTACTGGAAAAATTGATTCTTTGAAGTTTTATGCATTACTGATTTATTCCCCTCTGATCTCCATCACTGTATATTAAACTAGGTACATGGAAATTGGGTACTGCAAACAATTTTCTGGAATACCCTTAACTGCCTAGAATATTATTGTGTTTGGCTGGAAATAACTTGTCTTGTTAAAAAAATGCATGGGTTTTCCTTTCCAAAAGTGTTACCAAATCTTTGCAACAGCAGTAAATGAATGCTGATACATATTCTGAACCTTTCCATTTGGTTTCTCTTGACTTGCAGGTTGAAAGAGAAGTAGTACCAATTCAGTAACATTGAATACTGATGTTATTTTTATTTTAAACTATTGGTTCCAGATGACTGTTGCCATCCCATTACTTTGACCAATAACTTTATTTACAGATTAATTCTTCTGGCCCATTCTAACATCTGCCTTGTTCTCACAATGCAGCTCCTCTCTCTTCTCTCCCTCTTGTTGTTATGACTCAGGGCTGACATATATTACATCTTAAAACGAATATCTTACCTAGATTGGGATTATCTAGTTTTTTAAAAGATATGTTCATGGTTTTGTCTGGTTCAATTTATAGCCTTGTAAAATATTTTAAATGATTTTGTTATCTGAATGTTATGGACATTACACACATTTTAACAGACAACTGTTTTATATTGTTTAGAAGCAGTTAAGAAACTTATCTGTGCACTATGCAAGAAATACACATTGCAACAGAGAAAGCAGGAAGGCTGGAGGAACAGACAATGAAAAGCGTTTTATTGTCCAAAGCACCTGAGGGCAGGACAAAAAGCAATGACTGGAAGATTATTAAAGAGAGATCCAACTGAGAACTAAAGAGAAATTTCCTGGCAGTGGAATGGTTTACCTCTGGAACTTGTGGGTGCTCCATCACTGGAGATTTTCAAAAAAAGATTGGACAGTCATTTGTTCGGAATGGTATATGATCTCCTGCCATGGATAGGGTTTTAGACTAGAAGATCTTTCAACCCTTGGAGGTCCTTTTCAACCCTATTGTTCTGTGTTCTATGTTCAACTGAGTTAATGATTCCCATAGTCTCTAATACCTTTTAAAGTTACCTTTACCAGGAATGCTTAATTGTTATGTCATTTGCTTTGTAAATAGAAGGTTGCTGGTTTGAAGCATATCCAAACACTTTTTAAAATTGTTATTTTTCTTTCTCTGAGCTAATTATTTTCACTTTTAGTACTCCTTTCTGTCCCATTTCATAGTTTCATAGAGCAGGACTTCATTTCGTAGAGCAAGACTTCACTTCCAACTCCCAAATAATCCAGAGGAATATATGAATCAAATTTGCTACCAATGATTTATTTTCCACAGATCTTTGCCAAGGACCTGATTAGCATATAGACTTGGCCTTTCTCCACATCTCACAGTTCAACCCCATCTTTTTTTAAACCTTCACCCAATCTTCCTAGCTATTTATTTATTTATTTATTTATGAGATTTGTTGCCCATCCATCTTGCCTTCAGGGAACTCTTTTCTCGTTCGGTTCCCAATCTTCCCAATTGCTGTAATTTTCAACCTTCAAAGTCTTCTGCCTTTCTGAAAATATAAATGTGAACATTCGGATTAAATGTCACAGATTATGTCTCCATGCTTGAGACATCCGTAGGTTTTTCCCCTCTGAGTTCTTGAGTCGATACCATTGGTGTTTGCCACACAAATGATCAGAAAGATTTTAAATATTTTAAATAACTTTCAATATTTAAAGATGATTTAAAACAGATAAAATCAACTGTACCCTTATAAAACTAAAAAAAACAAATATTAAAAGTCACAATAATGCCACAAAGCCAGTTGAGTAGACTCATAAAGCAACATTTTTAAAAGATATATCTTGATCTCTGCCTGTGCCAAGAGCATAAAAAAGCAACCAGGGGATGAAATTGCTTCCAGGGAGAAAGAAGACAGCCATGTGCAATCTATGCAGAAATGCAAACAAAGCCAAACATTTAACATTACAACCTTATACCCCATATAAACACTTCCTTGTAGTGTTGTGGCCTTGGGTTTTCCTAGTGACCTGTGGTCTTATATTCCAAGGCCATATTCATAAGGTCAATTGGCATGAGGAGACAGATTAATTTTATATGGGCTAAGTCAGGGGGTTCAAAATTTTTCAGGCTATGGAACTTATTCAACAAAATCTGGAATTCATGATGAAGAGGTAAAGCTCTAGCGCAAGGCTCTTCAAATTTGTCAAATTTAAGACTTGTGGACTTCAACTCCCAGAATTCCTGAGCTAATATGACAGGAGGAAGAATTCTGGGAGTTGAAGTCCACAAGTCTTAAAGCTGTCAAGTTTGAAGACCCCTGTTCTAGCAACAGAAAGTTGACTGTGTTCAAATAATCTGTCTCCCTGTTTCCCTTAGTTTCTCATGGAACTCCATCAGGTTCCCATGGAATTTTAAAGTTTCCACAAACACAGTTTGAAATCCCTGGGCTAAGACATACCATACATAGGAATATAACGGAGGCTTATTCCTATTCACAAATAAACCAATATTTGTACTTTTGACCCAGGATAGGATTTATTGGGAGCCACACTACGTTGAAACATACAAAATTCACACGTAACTACCAATGCTTGGAAAAGGCCTTAGAGCAAGGCTGTCAAATCCAGGCCTGCAGGCCAGATACGTCATGCGCTGACCATGCCCATGCCCAATTTACCGAAGGGGGGAAAGTCCTGATATGTCACACAATGCCAATGTGATGACCTGAGTTTGACACCCCTGCCTTAAAGGAATTATATTATATCCTTAAACAATATTTTAGGGGCTATAAGGCCTTCATTTCCAAATCCTCACAGACTGCCGTGGAAATAAAAGGGGATCTTACATATAAAATAGCTGCACATAACAAATACTGCACAAAAAGAAATAGGAGGCACAAAAAAAGCTGTTGTAAAGATGAGTTCGGACTACTTGCTGTAGTGAAAATATATAGCCAATATATAGGAGGCACACTTGCTATTTATATGACGCCACAAAAGGCAAAAGTTTTTCCTAGCATTTAAAAAAAAATCTATGAATCTTCCCCTACCCTGGATTCAATAAAATACATGGCATTAAATAATCAATATATTATTGTTAGTAATAGTTTCTAAGTACTAAACTAAACTGGATCTAGCCTTATGTATACCTACAATTTATTAATAATGTATATAGCCTTAAGTATTATTGATGTCTTTATTTCCTTAAAGAAAGGTACATGGAAGCAATCAGCCTAGACTGTTTCTCTGTAAATGAACCAAATCTAATTTTGTACTAACTCTACTGGCTATCTGCCTATACTGTAGCATACCTGTGTGTCACATTGTGGGTGGAGCAACTCTTTCTTGTTCTTCTATATATTATCTCTCTAGATACCTCACTTGCAATATAGCACATCCTGATTTTCTTCCTCTACCATGAAGCTGCCACTGGTCCTTCTGCTCCTCACCCTGGAATGTAGCTATTACTCTGGTAAGTATTATTAAAATCACTGGCTCTTGGCTCACTACACTGAAAAGCACATGTAAAATAATTCAATATATCATCACTGATGCCATTGATAAATGAGATACAGTAGAAACTCCAGAAGTAGCCTCCTAAACCATGACATTTCAAACAACTAATGATCAAGGCAGGAAACATCTCTTCTCAGGTATCTGCTCCTTTGGTTAGAGGTAAGATGAAAAAAGGCAGTCATAATTGCAGCTGATGGTTTTATGGTTTCAGGATTCCGCTCTTATGTAAACAAGTGGATCTATCATAATCAGGTTCAGCTTTGTGCCTGTGCTGTTGAAAAAAAAAACTCCCCCAGAGATACCAACCAAAGTAATAAGGGCCATCAGCTTATAAGCTGCTAAAGGTTTGGAGAATTAGATTCAGCTATGCAATGTATACTCCTTATTTCTTGTGATTTGGAAGAATAGTTGGGTTCCCAAGAGTCATACAAAGACATGTATATTTGGTGGGGGGGGAAGGGGTGTTTAGGATAAATATCTCCTATCTGGGCTTTTGAGTTATCTTCTATCTTGAGGGGAATATGGCAATTAAAAAATGTGGGTGGGGGAGTGAAAAGGGCCCTCCTGGAATGCTAGGCTTTCATGCTGGCTTATGTATTTAGTGTGTAAAATCCATAGTATTCAAGTAGACAATTGATTTTAAATATATGACTATGTCATGCCCCTGGTGGAGACTGACTCTGAGGGAGAGGAGGAACAGCCAACAGGGAGTAGAAATGTGGCTCCAGAGGTTGTGGAGGAGGCTGGGGAAGGGCAGAGGCCAGCTGAGCAGTCAGAGGAGGACCCAGGCCCATCCCCTATCCATCCTAGGGCACACAGGGAGGAGAGGATAAGGGAGAGATGTGGTCTCCTTAGGAGGAGAGGGCCTTGATCCTCTTCATGGGCTGCAGGTGTAAGAACTGCATAAGAGTTTGGACCTGCGTTCTGGCAAATGCTGGAGACAAAGCGTGTTTTATTTTGGTTTGAGGTTATCTTGGTTGGCGTCCTTCCAACACTGTGCCTTGTTATCTCCTTGAATTTGGTAAATACTTCTGTTCTGTTGTGGAAATTTCATCATTGTAGTTCGTTTGGTTTTTTTATTTTCACCTCTATCTGCTCATTAAATTTGGGCTGTATTGCTTTCTTTTGAAGACTATTTTTGAGTACGTTTTATCTCCAACTGAGAATTATTGAACAGTGGGGGCCAAGTTGGAGGCATTAAAGGACATTTATTTACATTTTGGATTTTGTTACGTTTGTGTTACACTCTGGGTCATCCAGACTATATAAAACGAAAGTGGATTCTACATAGGCTAGAAAATAGTGCAGAACGTTCTAGAAGGAAATATAGGTTGCTCAAGGTTGAACTATGGAATCCTTGGTGCTGAGCTTTATTGTTTGCAATTATTCATTGACCAACTAGGTAATATCATCAGTGCAATATGTTTTTTAAAAATCAGAACTAGAATTAGAATAACAGTTGTAAGGGACCTTGGAGGTCTTCTAGTCCAACCCCCTGCTCAGGCAGAAAACCCTACCATTTCAAGCATATGGTTGTCCAATCTCTTCTTAAAATCTTCCAGTGTTGGAGCATTCACAACTTATGAAGGCAAGTTGTTCCACTGATTAATTGTTCTGTCAGGAAATTTCTCCTTAGTTCTAGGTTGCTTCTCTCCTTGATTAGTTTCCACCCATTGCTTCTTGTCCTGCCCTCAGGGGCTTTGGAGAATAGCTTGACTCCCTCTTCTCTGTGGCAACCCCTGAGATATTGGAACAGTTATCATGTAAACCCAGTCCTTCTTTTCACTAAACTTGACATACCCAATTCCAGCAACCGTTCTTCATGTTTTGGCCTCCACTCCCCTAATCATCTTTGTTGCTCTTCTCTGCACTCTTTCTAGTCTCAACATCATGTAGGTAATGAAATGTCTCCATGCAAACAACCAAGCTCAGAGAGCACCAAGGTCTCCACTCAATAAATTTTAATTAATATTGTAAATAAGTCTACCAATATTCCATACAGAAAACATAATTTCTGAAAGTTCGTTCTTCATATCCACTTTGCAGTAAAGGTACCATTTTGCATTCTTCTCAACTGAAGATTTGCAAATGTAGTAAGAGTAGTTAATACCATGCACTCTGATATCAACAAGAGGAAGGCAAGCTCTTCCATTTTCTTGAGTAATTTCATTTGATCTTTCATTTATATGACAACTTCTAATCTAATCAACTCTAAGCAATTTATGACAATAAAATCAACAGTTGAATAATAACCAAACTTTAATACTACCTTCCAAATTGCATTACCTTTGAGAACACTAGTTCTAAGAAAGAAAACCTTTTAAAGAAACATGTATTTATTTTAATCTACTTTTCATTTTATTTCTTTTTAGCTTATAACCTGTGCAGCTCAGTTGAAAAATTCTTAATTTTAATATATGGAGGATCACAGGCTGATCTGCTTCAAGAGCTGCAACTTTATAATCCATCATATTTGGAAACAAAGATTGTAAAGAAA
Source organism: Naja naja (assembly GCA_009733165.1). Taxonomy (NCBI): domain Eukaryota; kingdom Metazoa; phylum Chordata; class Lepidosauria; order Squamata; family Elapidae; genus Naja; species Naja naja. The sequence goes on along the minus strand of CM019148.1, from coordinate 255,936,233 downwards.
ATAAAAGAGTTCGCAGATGCTTATTCACTGCAGGAGAAAGAAGCTCTACATAAACTGGTGGTAATTGCACCTTTTTCAAACTAGACCCTTACAACAAGATGCAGAATTTCTATAACATTTTTTCCTAAACAAAGTGATATTGATCAATACATGCAATTGATCCAGCACCATAAAATTATCCATTTTATTTTCTTTTTTAATCTCCAACTCCATTTCCATCTTCTCTGGAAATAAGTGTTGTGTCAGTTACCTCCAATCTTTCATTAGATAGTTATAGTTAAGATGTTGCACTGCGCTAATTATAGCATATGGCCAGTTTTCTTAGCAGTTGTCATGCCCCTGGTGGAGACTGACTCCGAGGAAGAGGAGGAACAGCCAACAGAGAGTGGGAGTGTGGCTCCAGAGGTGGTGGAGGAGACTGGGGAAGGGCAGAGGCCTGCTGAGCAATCAGAGGAGGATCTAGGCCCATCTCCTATCCATCCCAGGGCACACAGGGAGGAGAGGATCAGCGAAAAGCGTGGTCTCCTCGGGAGGAGAGGGCCATGATCCTCCTCAGGGCTTACAGCTGGGAGCTATGTATATAAGTGTGTAACTGCACAGTCAGAATTGCTGGAGTCAAAGTTAGTGTTTCCTTTGAAGGAGGTTTATCTTTGTTGGAGTTCTTCCCAAGGACTTTCCCCGATTATCTGTTTGGAACGTATAATTACCTATCTTGGTTTGCTTTGGAACTTTCACCGAGACGCTTTGTTCTTGTTTTCCTTTTGTCTCCTTATTTACTTTTGGGACTTTAAACTGTGACTAATAAAACAGTTAAGTTGAAGGCATTGCCGGACTTTAATTCATGTTTTGGGTTATTTTGAGAGACTACGGGTCATCACAGCAGTGCTACAGAAGTGACTAGTTACTGTATAGTTGAATTTGGAATTTGTTGTGACTTATCAATCTAGCCAATGCCTTTTGAATTTCCCAGTGATTTCTCCCTTTCAAATACTAACCAAGACTGACACTGCTTAAATTCTGAGATCAGGCTAGGTAAATCAGGTTGAAGTTCAACAGGTTTATTTTGGAGTAGATGAATGTAGAGATTTTTATGATTTACAAATAATTTACTTAACTATGCACCTACTATATTTGTATGCCATCTATTCCTCAAGGCTCCAGGGCAGGTGATGAACAATAATTAAAAAAAAAAAACTCCTAACCCTCTCATCCCCCCTCCCAATATTTATATAAGGCATCAGCCCTATGGAACCTAGTGGCACTTGCTTCTAAAACATGCCTGGAATTGCAGTCAATTTTCTCTTTCTTTTCCCTTTAATATCCTGCATAATCTTTCTTTTATTACAGAAAGCAGTGCTGGCTGCATGCTGAACCTTTTGCAGAATTCTGGCTTTTGCAACAAGCTAATGCAGGATGCTGACTACGAACACCAGGAGTTGAAAAATAATCCATTTTAGAAATGTGAATCAGAAATTAATCAATTCATTTATGGAATCTCTATGTGTACTGCTATTGTTTCACACTGACTGGGTCTTGAATATTTCCTATTTTATTAAATTGATTGTCTAGTGTTTCTGCATTTTACTAATGAGTGACAAATGCCTGCCATTGGTACACCTAATTCTGAAATTGCTCTTGTGGATTGAAGGAACACATCAATAGGGGACTCAGCATTTTCTCCATCATGGACTGAGCATCTGTACTGCTGCACCAGACAGCATGCATATAAACCTGGCTCAAGTCTTTGGACCAGGTTCCAACATCCCCTACAACTTTCTCCAATAGAAAACTGGAAAGGTATACCCATAATAGGATGGAAAAGTTGTTTAAATGAGGTACTGCTATTGGGGATCCCCTAAAGTTTATATATCTCAAACCTACTGGCTTGGGCAAGGTACATAAGACTTGGCTCTTTTCATTGTCTCTAGACCAGGGGTGTCAAACGTTGTCACGGCATCGTCACGTTGACATATCAGGACCTTTTCCCCTCTTCACTAAACCGGGCCTGACCAGCACATGACACATCTGGCCTGCAGGCTGGGAGTTTGACTTGTGCCCTGCTTTAGAGACTACAATTTTGCTGATTGCTAGAATTAAGGTTAATAGATCTGATTTAGGGTTTCTTCTGCTCAATTCCTTTCACGTTTGGGTTTCATCGTTTTTAATGCCATTTAAGCCATCCTGTTTTTATAGAATGGGCAGTTTTAGAAGTCAACTAATTAATCTACAGTAGTGCTATGCACAATAGAGGTGGAAATATCGATTGAGTTCATGTAGATTTTTTGTTCTGATCAAGACTGCAATCCACTAGGGAAGAAAAGTGGGAAGCCATTCTAATTACAGAAATGGAAAACAATGCAGTTTCAATCTAGACTTTATATCCGTTGTAGCAGGCACATTTCTGGACAACGTTGTAGGATTGTGTTTACTATTCAGACTGAACTCCAGTTGCTAGGATGTACTACTCAATAGGGTTCTCGCATATTTTTTCTTTCAGCTGATCATTCTTCTAACCAGAACCAAGGTCCTGGAAAATTTACTATTTTATTGTGTATTACATTTATTATGGTTGCCCATAAACTCCAAAAACTTAAATATTTAATTTAAACAGTTTAAATATCCTTAAATGTTTAATTTAAAATTTAAAAACCATGAAACAAGATATAACAGCCTGGACTAAATGAGCAACCCCCCTCCCCACCAAACCCTCACAATAGGGTCCCTGCAAACATTACTCCCCAGTCTCTCCCTCCCTACAAATACTTCAACCTGCTTTGGGGTGATTTTAGCTGCTGCCAGTTATCACCACAGTTGTTGTTAAACTGCATCAGTACCATATATAACAAGCTTTTATCAAAAGTAATGAGAAATCACTATAACTGTGGATCAGATAAGCCTGAATTTAGGTGGTTTCTGAGTGTATTTCTCCTGGGTATTAAAAAAATGGAACAAAATACATAAATCCAATTTTACACCCGCAAGTTCCTACTATGTATAATCATGAGATATGACCATATATTCTTTATACAATAAGGCTGATAAATATATTTGTTTCTAAAAACAAACTGTCTGCCATTTAGTGATGTCATAATATTGCAAAATATTGCTCTACTGGCTGATATTTTTTTCCTCAAAATTATCAGATGGTGTTTTGCAGAATCACTCCAGAACAATCTAAATGGCAGAATTCATGCATTGTTAGCCCATAACTGTATGGTATAAAAATGCAACTTGTTGCATGAAACACACTTTTTATTTGTAACTATGGTTTGTGCCTTAGAATGAGGGTGGAAGAGGAACAACTTTGCCAAGGCAAATATATTATGGGACAAAGTAATCAAAAGACTGATGCAATTTATTAAGGATACGGAGATTAATAGCAGCCAATCCTATGCGCAACTGTACTGAAAACTAAGCCCCTTTATCAGCAGTTGCATTCTCTATCACAGAGGTCCCCTACCATTGCGGCTTGGCTGGGGGAGGGAACTGATCCACATGAGTGGTGGGCTGGTGCACACGTACCATAACAAGCGTGCCGGTCTTCCGCGTCCATGGCCTGGTTGATAGGTCATAGCCCAGTAGTGGGCCACAGCCTGAGGACCCGTACTCTTTCATGTTTAACAAGAAAGATAAAAAATTATATAAGATAACCTTAGGCATGCTCCATGGTGCATTTCTATCTCCTCTACCCACTTCAAGGACTTGATCTGTCTCAATTTATATTCACAGTTACCTAATGATAGATGAAAATGAGCAATTACCTGAAGTCATTCAATGCCAAGGGAAGACATGTCCTTATTCTTGGTCCTACATGTCAATCCTACTAGACAGAATAGACTAGAAAATAACATACTTTATTGAGGTAGGATATAGAAACAGAATCTTGCATGTCTGATTGTACTGTACCCCCCACCCTTCTTCTTATACCTCAGTGAATCAGGCAAACATTTGACTCAGCTGCTTCTAAATATTATCTTGTTTTCCAAGACTTAAATAGTGTTTCAACCCTCTTTGCCTAGGTAACAGTTTTTATATTTCTATCAAGGTCAACTCCCTTACTCTGCACCAAGGTTTCCAATAGCTGTCAAATATAACAGTAGGATCATTACAATACTTTTATCAATCCTAGCAGGTCACTTAGGCACTGTGAGCAAAGACAGCAACTTCATTATAGGAGTATAATATTTATTAATATGGATAAAATGTGTACAACACTTAAAAAAAAACTCATGTTCTCCTTTGACAAACATAACCAGAAACACATTAGACTGAACAGACATCAGAACTTCTTGAAGGCAGGAGACACAGATTTGTCCCCTTGGAAAGGTGGGGAATTCCACACTGCGGAGCTTGTGCGCTTGAAATAACGCGGCTTGTTCTTATCAAAGATTTCTTCCAACTTGGGACTCATCACTACTCCAAAGAGTATTTGGGTGTTTGGTGGGTTATAATATTGATCCATGATTGCTTGGTTTAGTTGATCTCCTAAGGGAGGGAAGAATCAACATATTGACTGCCATTGATGGTTTGTATTGTGAGGTTTCAGTTCTTAAAATGCACAGCAAGGATTCCCAAGATTCCCACATACATTTTCCCCAATCTCACAGAGGAAATGGTCTTCTTCCCTTACAATTCAAATTTGAACAAAAGATAGTAGAAACAATTATGAACATTTTAAAATGAAAAAAGAACCCTGAAATTAGAATTGATCTTGATTTTGTTAGCAAAGCATTTCCTTCCTGAAATATTTTTGGACCATTATAGATTCCTGCTAGAAGCAGTGAAATCTGCCTGTCAAAATATACTTAACAGATTTGGCCCATAAGAGAGATGAACATCCTATATAGAATGATACTGTAAATTATTTGAAATATATTTATGCTATTTCTACAAAGTATTTTTTCTATATTAAAAATAAAAAGTCACCATTATTAAACCAGCAGGGAATAGAAATTCTGCTTTCTAGCACATTTTAAAAATATATTCACAAAGTATGCAAAAAGACCAAACTGCTAAACCATCACATTTAAAAGACTACAGGTGAAACTCGAAAAATTAGAATATCGTGCAAAAGTTCATTTATTTCAGTAATTCAACTTAAAAGGTGAAACTAATATATGAGATGGACTCATTACATGCAAAGCAAGCTAGTTCAAGCCGTGATTTGCCATAATTGTGATGATTATGGCTTACAGCTCATGAAAACCCCAAATCCACAATCTCAGAAAATTAGAATATTACATGCAATCAATAAAACGATTGTACATAGACCAATATCGGATCTCTGAAAAGTATAAGCATGCATATGTACTCAGTACTTGGTTTGGGCCCCTTTTGCAGCAATTACTGCCTCAATGCGGCGTGGCATGGAAGCTATCAGCCTGTGGCACTGCTGAGGTGTTATGGAAGACCAGGATGCTTCAATAGTGGCCTTCACCTCTTCTGCATTGTTCAGTCTCATGTCTCTCATCTTTCTCTTGGCAATGCCCCATAGATTCTCTATGGGGTTCAGGTCAGGCGAGTTTGCAGGCCAATCAAGCACAGTAATCCCAGTCATTGAACCAGGTTTTGGTGCTTTTGGCAGTGTGGGCAGGTGCCAAGTCCTGCTGGAAAATGAAGTCAGCATCCCCATAAAGCTCGTCTACGGAAGGAAGCATGAAGTGCTCCAAAATCTCCGGTTGCGTTGCGTAGACGGTTGCATTGACCCTGGACTTAATGAAGCACAGTGGACCAACACCACCTGATGACCAAATCAACACAGACTATGGAAACTTCACACTGGACTTCAAGCATTTTGCAGTGTGTGCCTCTCCATTCTTCCTCCAGACTCTGGGTCCTTGGTTTCCAAATGAGATGCAAAAGTTGCTCTCATCAGAAAAGAGGACTTTGGACCACTGAGCAACAGACCAGGTCTGTTTTTCTTTAGGCCAGGTAAGATGCTTCTGACGTTTGCTGTTCAGGAGTGGCTTGACAAGAGGAATACGACATTTGAAGCCCATGTCCAGGATCCGTCTGTGTGTGGTCACTCTTGATGCACTGACTCCAGCCTCAGTCCACTCCTTGTGAAAGTCCCCAACACTTTTGAATGGCCTTTTCCTGACAATCCTCTCCAGGCTGCGGTCATCCCTGCTGCTTGTGCATCTTTTTCTTCCACACTTTGCCCTTCCACATAACTTTCTATTAATGTGCTTTGATACAGCACTTTGGGAACATCCAACTTCTTTTGCAATTACCTTTTGAGGCTTTCCCTCCATATGGAGGGTGTCAATGATGGTTTTCTGCACAACTGTCAGGTCAGCAGTCTTTCCCATGATTGTGATTCCTACTTAACCAGACTGAGAGACCATTTAAAGGCTCAGGAACCCTTTGCAGGTGTCATGGCTTAATAAGCTTATTAGAGTGGGACACTTTGAGCCTAGAATATTGCACCTTTTCACAATATTCTAATTTTCTGAGATTGTGGATTTGGGGTTTTCATGAGCAGTAAGCCATAATCATCACAATTATGGCAAATCATGGCTTGAACTATCTTGCTTTGCATGTAATGAGTCTATCTTATATATTAGTTTCACCTTTTAAGTTGCATTACTGAAATAAATGAACTTTTGCACGATATTCTAATTTTTTGAGTTTCACCTGTATGTCAGGTTTTCAAGTACATCATGAAATCCATACTGTCACATTACACAGAATTTTCACATTTTTAGTAGCCCAGATCTTTAGAAAAAATACAATTCCATGTTGCATTAAGCTCTGATTTGTTTTTAAGCAAGCATGTTTAGAAGATGTTTGAAAATCTTATTAGACTATCGAAAGTTACAGTGGGTCATATCTAGCCCAGCATCTCATTCTCTCCCAAAGTACTAATGGCTTCTTACACAGCTTCTGTGCACAGATGTTCTGTTCAGCACTCAAGACTAATGCAGGATAAAGATGTTTTCTGAACTACCATATTCTGTGGTAAGTTTCCATAAAATACTGGGAAACCTTCCACAACCTAGTACCCTCTTTGCATGTTACTATTTTGTCTCAGTGAATTCTTAGCAATTCTAGAAGCTGCACTTTCCATACATCTGAACACTGGATTAAGGCGATCTAAGGGAGTGCTTAGCTATAATGTGATTCAAAGAACACAGATGGGTTTCAACATACCAGAAGCCCAAGCAGGGATGGTTTTGCGGGGCTGACTCTCATCATCTGTTGAATCATCACTGTTCAAATCCATTCCATAATTATTTACATCAATCTTGGGTTGTTTGGGGCCTTGAGGTGTCATTGGATATGAATTATAGATAGGTGAGTTCTAGAAAAAAGAATGTCAGCAGCAAAATCAAGTTACTGGAACTGGATCCTGGAACTACTAAGAGGTGCAGCACATGCTAGACGATATCTGCTAGTAGTCCCACTGTTTTGCAGAAGAGTAACCCACATAACTTACTCATCCTCATTCCCAAATAAACTCTCTAGTTCTTCCAACAATGACAGCAGTAGGTCCTAATTGTCTGAGCTGCACCCTCCCTTCCTTTTAAGCAGTTTTGGACATTTGTGGTAAAGCATAACCCAAAGATCTGAAGTCCTTTTCTATTTCAAGAAAAAAAAATTTAGAATAGTCTTATTTTCCCAACAATAAGGTCTAGGAAGCAGGATTTTTTTAAACCCAATGTATAGATCCATATATTTCTTTCTAGCAAGTTTATTTTCTTTCCTTAGATTTTAACTTCTGATACTTTCAAGTTTCTCCAAATCTGTGAAAGGATGTCTCAGAGAGACACAGACAGCGACACACTAAAAAATACCCCCCAACGCAACACACACACACACAGAGGGAGGAGTGATAGGAGAAGCAGATTTGATATTAAAATGACATAGAGCAATAAAATAGGCCAACATTTTATCTGTCGTTTTTAGGACCAAGGCTATTTTATTCTGATTTATTCAGTGTCAGATTGTGTTTATTGTAGAATAATTAATTGGGAGCCACTCAGTTTGTTGTAAGATGGGCAGCTATACCTTTTAAATACAAATACTAATAAAAAGTGACTGACTCTCCAGATGCCGCCAAGCTACAATTTCCAGCAGAAGAGGTGTATACAAAGAGATGTTTCTATTCAACAACTGAAAAGTTGGAATTCTACTTTATTGGCATTACTATAAATTGTTCTATATTTTAAATCTTAAGACTGGGAGAGGTAGCCTGCTTTCCAATATAATATTTAAGACCATATATTTAGGGTTATTGTTACTTTTTGCTAATTATTCAGAGTAGTTCTGAGGTTACCTCAATACTCATGGTTACATTCAATTGCTTATTAGCAACCTTTGCCTGAGCCTCTGAAGTTGTTTTCAATAGTTCCTCTTCTTGCTTCCGCTGTTCCTGCTAAAAAGAGGCCATACAACATTGAGAAAGGTCATTGCTGTTGCTCAACGGGATCCAGATGAGGTGGATGGAGGGCAAACATAACAGAAGACATTCAGAGAGATGGAGGAGCCCCTTACCAACTTCTGCTCTTTTTCCTCCATTTCTTTCCTGAGCCTCTCTTTTTCCTTAGCTGCTTGTAAAACCTCTCTCTGCAAGCGGACAGCCTTTTCTTTTTCTTGCTGTTCGTGCTTCCTGCAAGCAGACATGCTACATTTACCACCGGAAGAGAAAAGCAATCAATCTTTTTCATCATTAACTCGAACCCTACGGCAGTCCTAGCTATGCTGTCGGGTACCTTAATCATATATTTGTGCATCTCAGAACCTTTCCCATGCCTGCTTTTATAGGAATTCGCGGAAGGATGCTCAGCTACTCTGTTCTTACCGCTGTGCCTGGATCTTTTCCTGCTCTTGCTTCTTCTCCAGTTCTCTCTTAGCAGACGGCTCTTTTTCTCTTTCCAGCTCAGCCTGGTGTTGTTCTGCAATCTTTCTTGCTCTTTGTTGTTCCTCCTCTCTTTTCCTCTGCATCAATTCCTTATGTCTACGTTCTTCCTCCTCCTAAGGAAAAGATCTTGTTATTTTCCAACTGAAAGCCTGTTCATCTGAAAATCATAGAGGAGTCGCCGGGGGCGGGGGAATCATACGTGACACTAGCTACATCTCTTCCATAACCTCATATGAGACTGTGAACCTGAAGCATCCTGTTTTTTTTTTTCCTACTCAATTCTCAATATGCAAGATTGTAAAGAAAAAAAGAAGCCAAAAAATTCTTCCAATTATACACGGTGACATTTTGAAGTTTGTCTTTACTATGTGGGGAACAGTTTCTCAGAAAAAAAAGTTCTATATAGGAAGAAAGTCTAGTTGAACTTGATCTTCCCGGTGCATTTTTGCAACCACTGTACCAATGTGGGTGCTGTCGAGGCAAATGACTTATCCAAGTGCTTTCCCCATTGCTATGATTTTGGACTGATTCAAATCTGCATTGGATGAGATTAGTTTTAATCTGTTTAATAATCCAGGTTTTCCTTGCTGCTCATGACATAAACATATTTAATCTGGTTAATCTAAAGACCACCCAAAATCCGCAGAAATTAAAAGAATTGTATCAATAATAAAATAGGAATGTATTCATTTCCCCTTCTTCAGTCTCCTAGGTCCACCACTGCCCTGCTTTTGCCCATCAACCCTCTACTTTACCAATTGCAGTGCTCTCTGTTTGCGGGCATCTTCCTCTTGCTTGCGCCGGGCTTCAAGTTCTTCCAGCTTCTTAGCCGCTGCCCTTTTCTTAATTTTGCCTTCTGCCATTTTTTCCTCTCGGACCTAAAACACACAACTTGCCTGGTACATAGAACATATTCTGTTCAAAACATGTAGTGAGCAGATAATGCATTATTGCCAACTGGGCAAGCAGTATTTCCATCAAGAAGGGCTGCAGTGCACACCTAGAAGGGAGTTTTGTTTCCAGCTTTGAGAAAAAATGGGGGAAGAGGGTGCTTTGTTTTTCTACAGTTTTAATGTATTCCTCACCTCAGATTATTAGAAAATGATTCTAACACATTGGTAGGAAAGTGTTGGGGTAAGTAGAGAAGTAAGAATCATAAAAGGGTCTTATGATCTATACATGGAAGGGAGACTCTAGAGTTGTACAGCAGTGGCTTAGAAAAGAACTAAGTCCAAAACATGAATGTGATGTGGAATTATATTCTGAAAAATTTGGAACCAAGTGAAGTATGAATAACATGAATCTATCCTGCATGGGAACATAAGTAGCTCAGATTTTCTGCTGTATCTGAGTTTCTAGAGATCAGGGGTGCCAAACGCGATTTCATTGAGGGCCACATCAGGGTTGTGTTTGACCTTGGGAGGCCAGGCTAGATGTGGCCAGCATGATGTCACTCATGGCGAGGGGGTTGCCTGTGGTGGCCCAAGTGCTCTGCCAGAGAAAACGAGCTCCCAAGCTGTTTTCGGCTGGGACAGTCTCCTGCAACCCTGTGAGCCGGTCTTTTCCTATTTAGTATATATATAGTAATAAATATCATTTATTACTGTTACCAGAGCGGCCCCGCGGGCCAGATCTAAGCACCTGCACCGTGCCAGATCCAGCCCCCAGGCCTTGAGTTTGACACTCCTGCTATAGAATTTACTTTCCATCAATGCTGTGAGAAATCTGATAAATATGGTTTTGGTGTGGGCAAGGTTCAATTTGTTATTTAAAAGTAGATTATGATCATATTTCATTGTTCTAATATGTATATGTTGTTGTTTCTGTTTTTATTACTGTTATCTTATTTCTAAGGTTTAGTTTTATTCTTTTGGCTTTTTTGCATTATCATTTATTACTGTATTGGATTCTTTTCTTTTTCTCTTTTGTTAGATTAAAAAACAAGTTTTTTTAAAAAAGGAATTAAAGTTACATTTGGTTTTTTTTTTGCACAAGTCTGAAAAATCTGGTATAAATAGTAATGTGGTACAAAGACTAGGACTAGTTCTGAGCTGAGAGCATGATTTTAACAATCTCACCTGGCTTTAGCAGAAGATACAGTGCTAGCAGTATCCTATATGTAGAGATCCCATCTTTCCCAAAAGCTCTCACTGCATTTACCTTCTCATTCTTCTCTTCATGGTGAGCCAACTTTTGTTCAAGTCGTCTTTTCTTTTCCTCCTCTAACTGCTCTACTCGCTCCCGAGCCTGCAACACCTTTTGAAGGCGCTGTTCACGTTTACTGAGGGCACACAGAAGACCAGTTAGAAGAAAGTCAAAAAGATCAGAATATAAAAGGAACAGCCAGAAGGACTCAAATTCATACCGTTTCATCTCCTCTAATCGCCGTTTCTTATCCTCCTCCATTTTCCTTTTTCTTTGTTGCTCGACTTCTTCTTTCTTCCTCAGATTCTCTAACCTCTGCCTCTCTTTTTCCTAGATAGAAGAGAGGGAAGAAGCTCATCTTAGGGTTTTATGAAAAGCTGCATCCATTTTTATTGCGACTGTAAAGTCCTCCCTGAGGTGAAAGGTCGAAAGCAGAATTGTGGTTTTAGCAACAACAAAAGTAACCCTTTCTCCACTGTAGCGAACACATTTCATGGTAAAACTGCAATGGATTCAGAAACTAAATAAACCACCCTATTTGGAAGATGGGAAATTTCTGAGGGCATCAAGATTTTTTTTTTCTTGGACCATCACGATCGAGCCCTTTATTTGGGTTGTTAAAAACTTTCTGAAATAGACTAGCAGAAATAGATATTCTTAAATATTTTTGAGTCAACATCAGGACAACTGGATTAGTGAGGCCTGGGGAAAAAGGGGTGTGTGTGATATTCCAGAGTTCTACGCAACCTTACTTCAGGAACAGAATGTTTTATGTGTATACGAAGTAACAGTGTCAATTACTCACAATTTTCAAAAGTGGGGGGGGGAGGCAATGTAGGAGCTTAAATAGTTCTTTGCAAGGCCAGCTTTGCTCCTGTAAGTCATATTCACTGCCACTACAAATTCCTGAAATTTTCAAGCTGTTGGCATAAAAAAGAAACTATTTTGATAAAACCTGAAACATATGACATACTTAAGTTTTACCACCCTTTACAGCAGGGGTGTCAAACTAGATTTCATTGAGGGACACATCAGGGTTGTGTTTGACCTGGGGGGCGGGACAATTCAATGTCACTCATGTCAGGGACACCTATGGTGGCCCGAGCGCTCTGCCAGTGAAAATGGAGCTCAGGATGGCCATGCGCGGGTTTTTGAGTTCTGTTTTTGCTGGCAGATGTACCACGGGACGGTCCTTTGCTGCCTCCCCCCATAGGCAGCCCTTTTGCTTTTGGAAACAACTAGGCAGTTAGGTAAAGGGATTGCTAAGCAAAACCACAATTCTGCTTAATAAGTCTGGTTATTTTACTTCAGTTTTCCTTTGCTTTGCGGACTTGCCATCGTTGTAAATGTGAGGATTGATCATAAAGTTATTTTTTAAATCACCATTTTAATTGTAGACAGTTGCTAAAGAAGGCAGTCACTAAACAAGGACTACTTGTACAAAAATACTGAGCATGTCAGCATGAATGTTGTATTTTATTTACACTTCACATTGCATACCTTAAAGCAGCTGTATTATTAACAATATACATGAAGTGATCCAAAGGTAGCTTAGTTTTTTTAGCTTGAAAAAATGGATCTAAGTTGAGACATTAATTAGATGAAATAATGTACAATATTCTGAAATATTGAAGGCTATCACAATAAACAGTACAATTTTAATAATGTATGTGTACTATCTATTTTTCAGTAGAATTTAGTTGAAAAACGCTAAATATATGCTGGGCTTCTCTACGCAAGTTAGGAAAGCTTTGGATAACACACACTGGGTTAATTATGCACAAATGCACCTACTGTAAGAGCATTCTTGTTACTTACAACAAACCCTCCCTGTATAAAGAAAAGATTGAGAAATAGTTAATAAATATATTCAGGTGTTAGAAATTTTTTTCAATATTTTGCCCACCACAGGGTTGAAAAACGGCCTCATATAGGATCCTGCCCTATTACACATTTCATTAATTCAGAATTAAAATCAATAAGCGTAATCTGCTGGGATATTTAACCCAAGAAGCAACAAAGGATTGAACTCATATGGGAAGAATAACTTGAAGGCTACGATGCATGAGGCAAAATTATTGAGCTTTCAGGTTTAACGAAGAGTTAAATCTAAAGACATTGCTCAGAATGTCAAAACAATGCATCTCCCAAACCCCATGTTTGCCTTTCAGTCTCTTTGGCCCCTTTGCCTATTGACTTTCTTGCTGCCATTGGTGAACAATTTCACCTGTTCAGAAGTTACCCTGGTCCTCCTTAAACCTTGTTTCTTCCATCAATTGTTCACATTCTTGCTTTTCAACCTTGCTCTCTTTTACTAGCTCAACTCAGTTGAATATAATCATACAGTACTTTAAAGGTTTTCGCTATTTGAACCCAAAGAGCTCCAAGCAGGGACTTTCAAACTGAACATTTGTGTAAACTCCTCGGTTAACAGCAGAATAAATGTAATGTGAGACTATGTTCTTAGCTAAACTTAGTAACAAGACTAGAACCTGAACCTTTTGATGTTTACAACTTTTGAGGAGGGGCAATTTCCACCATCAATTCAGAAGCCCCTCCTCTCTTTTTTGTCATTAAATACAGAGTACTTTACATTACCTTGGGAGTGAAGCGGAGGGGAGTGTTCTGCCTAAGGAATGATTTTATTGTGCTGTTTCGATGTACAGAGACAGGAGTCATCAGCATCTGGTTCTTCTGCACTGTGTGCAAGAATGTTCTGAAAGGACGCACAACCTGAAAAACCCAGAACATTCTCAATCCACTGAAGTCAATCCCTTGTCCTGGGTGTGCTTTCAGGGATAAAATGCTTGTCTTACCTTGCTGGCAGGACACTGAGGAGATAGTGCCTTTTTTCTTGGTGGAGAGATCTCATCTTCTGAGGGCTGTCCATTATCTCTATCATTAATTGCTCTCTTATAGCTTGGCTTTCTCCTGCAAGATTATAAAGGGCTCATTGGACTCAGCCCTAACATTTCCTTGTTTCAGATACAGGTAGGAAACATAAAATTTTATATCCTGTGGCTTTTAAACTCACAAATGACCCATGGGCAAAAAATAGCTGCTTGGCAACTATTTAATGAGGTATAAGTCCAAGATCAGCTACTTAGGATTTAAGATTGCATCTAAAACCCCTTAACCTAAAATCTGAGGTACAGACAGGGGAAAGGATACAGAGTCTTTGTAAGATTATTATCACTTTAGCAGCCGATCAGTAACTCCCTCCCATATATTACAGGAACATTAAATGCTAAGGCTCTAGGGATTTTTTTTCTTTTTTCCAAGAAAATTCTCTTGATGTTTCCAAAGAACAGAAAAGCCCCCTTTGGTTTTAATCATCTGCAAAGGTTGCACTTATTGTTCTTTTCTCCCATTGGTGATCCTGAGAGTAGTTTCCATATGTCTGGGATGCAGAATAACCTGCAGAGTTTATTAAATACTAACTATCATCAGCATTAAGCAAAGGTAATGCATACTGAGAGATGTGGAGCACTGACATCTGAAAAACTACATGAAGCCCACCTTGGCAGGGGGTACATAGAGGCACCACTGGATTATTTTGGCCGGAAGCTAGTAGAAGATTCCATTGAATCCCTGGAGGGACTGCTTTGTGGGAGGTTTCTGCTGACCATTTCTTAGTATTTGTGCAGATGGCTGGGAAGACTAGCAGCAGGAATTCCCTCAACAGCTCGGCCTGAAACCAATGACTTTTTTTTGTCCTGTGACTTGGACCTGCTGAGCTTTCTTCTTTGTGGGTTTGCTACATCACATACTTCACTGGGGGATGCTGTGAGAAACAGAGGCAAGGAAAACAGAAAGAAACTGTGCAGCCTTTTTTCCTATCAAACTTAAGATAATAATGATCTGAAAGCAGAGAAGTTTCAAAATCCTTGAAACAAGGTTTGGGGAAGAAGATTGCATCTGTTCTGAGCACACAGAACTGGGAAGGAATACAGTCTTTGATATTAAATCACACAATTCCCTGTAATTAGCTACAAAGATTTAAACCTTACCATGATTATCATCAAGTTGTTTTTAACTCCTAGCAACCAGTGATGGATTTTTCTTCTTGACAATCTATCCCTAACCTGTCTTTTAGTTTTAGTTTACTTTATTGTCATTGCACCTCGTACAACGAAATCAAACACCATCTTCAGTGCACATCATGACCATGACCATGAAAATAAACACAAACACACATCCTTCACCCTTCACTCATTGAACCAGAAATCCCCGATACCACACCAACACTGCACTATACAGCAGAATTCAAAAGAGCTACTGCCTTGGGATAGAAGCTGTTTTTCAGCCTATTTGTCCTTGTTTTTATTATTCTGTACCTGTCTGCCAAATGGTAATAGTTCAAAAAAAAAGGGTGCCCAGGATGAGATGGATCTTTGAAAATGTTTTGAACTTTCTTAAGGCAGCGGGAGCTATAAAGCTCTTCCAAAGAGGGGAGAGGGCAACCAATGATCTTCTGGGCAATGACATTAACCCTCTGGAGTGCTTTCCTATCTGCCACTGTGCAATTGGCAAACCATACAGAGGTGCAGTATGTTAAAATGCTCTCTATGGTGCAGAAGGTAGAAGGTCACCAGCAGTTTTTCATTCAGTTGTTTTTTTTTTTGAGAAGTCTCAGGTAGTATAATCTCTGCTGGGCCCTTTTGACCAGGGCTGCAATGTGGGCACCCCAGGTCAGGTCCTCTTTTAGGGTAACACCCAGAAACTTAAAACTGGCCACTTGCTCCACTCGGTCTCCATTGATAAGCAAGGGCTGGATGTCTGATCTGTTCCTTCTATAATCTACTATAAGCTCCTTGGTCTTATTGATGTTGAGGACCAAATTATTGTCTCCACACCACGAAAGCAACCAGTCCACCTCATCTCGGTAGGCAGACTCATCCCGCCCAGAGATAAGTCCCACCACTGTTGTATCATCTGCAAATTTAGCAATAGTATTACTAGCGTGAGTGGAAATGCAGTCATGCACATAAAGAGTATAGAATAAGGGACTCAACACGCAACCCTGTAGTAGTGTACCAGTGTTAAGAATAAGGGCTGAAGACGTATTATTACCTAATCTGACCCTCTGTGAGTGGCCAGACAGGAAATCCATAATCCAAAGGCAGATTGAATTAGAAAGGCCAAGGTCCAGAAGTTTAGACACTAATCTATGTGGAAGAATTGTGTTAAACGCAGAACTAAAATCCACAAAAAGCATCTTCACATAGCGCCCCTGCTGTTCTAGATGAGTCAATTTTCAATTTTAAAATGTCCCAATGGTACACTCATCACCACTGTAACTGAATCCATCCTTCTTGCTGCTGGTCATCCTATTTCACCATGCTTAGCACTACTTTTTTCCAGTGAGCTGATAACTCTGGTTTGATTTGTTCAATAATCCAACCATTTGTTTTACTTGGCTGTCCATGGTATTCTTGGAAGTCCAGCTTTGACTCCAGCTTTGATTTCCAGTGTCACAGGGAATATCATGGCCTGCAGGATTTTGATCTTTATAGTATTGATATACAGGTGAAACTCGAAAAATTAGAATATCGTGCAAAAGTTCATTTATTTCAGTAATGCAAGTTAAAAGGTGAAACTAATATATGAGATACACTCATTACATGCAAAGCAAGATAGTTCAAGCCGTGATTTGTCATAATTGTGATGATTATGGCTTACTGCTCATGAAAACCCCAAATACACAATCTCAGAAAATTAGAATATTTTAAAAAGGTGCAATATTCTAGCTCAAAGTGTCCCACTCTAATCAGCTAATTAAGCCATAACACCTGCAAAGGGTTCCTGAGCCTTTAAATGGTCTCTCAGTCTGGTTAAGTAGGAATCACAATCATGGGAAAGACTGCTGACCTGACAGTTGTGCAGAAAACCATCATTGACACCCTCCATAAGGAGGGAAAGCTTCAAAAGGTAATTGCAAAAGAAGTTGGATGTTCCCAAAGTGCTGTATCAAAGTACATTAATAGAAAGTTATGTGGAAGGGAAAAGTGTGGAAGAAAAAGGTGCACAAGCAGCAGGGATGACTGCAGCCTGGAGAGGATTGTCAGGAAAAGGCCATTCAAAAGTGTTGGGGACTTTCACAAGGAGTGGACTGAGGCTGGAGTCAGTGCATCAAGAGTAACCACACACAGACGGATATTTTCCTCCATCTCCCTAGATCAGTGTTTCATAGCTTTTGTCAAAAAGAGGTAAAGAAACATACCGGGCACTCAGAGGCAGCTTTTGTAACTCATCACTCATTTCAGAACTGTCTTCTGCATATAAAGAAAAATAGAGGATGAGCATTCAAGGATTTGGCCAAGTTAGGCAGAAGCAAAATTGTTTCATCAGAAAATGAAATAAGCAGTCAATTATCAGGGCAGAATATTCATATGCGTAGTTTATTTTTATAGAAAATACAAGTTTAGTATAAATTAATGATGGCAAAGCCATGACGTGCCATCAAAGGTGACATGCTACAACATTTGAGTGAGATACCAGCATTCACCAACACTCAACAACTATTCTCCAAAACATGCCCATCCTGCAGCACCCTGCTGGCCAAAACGGGGTGCGGGGAGTCCGCACACAGCCCCCCATGCCTCGTTTTCACCCTCCATGGCCTCATGCAGCACTCTGCTGGCCATTTGGCCAGCAGTGTGCTGCAGGTCATGGAGGGTGAAAACAAGGCACCGAGGGGCGCACACAGCCCATTTTAGCTGCAGAGGAACTGCGGCCTGGTCATTTGGTATTTCTAGGCCAGTCCCGCAGGTCAGATTCAGAGCACGGGCCTTGAGTTTGACACCTCTGAAGTAAGGCATGAGTGACATTTTTAATTTTAATTTGTATTAGCTTTTTATAGTGTTTTGGCTTTAATTTTTTTATTAGGCACTTTACTTCAAAAAGCAAAAATGCAGTGTATAAATCAAATCTGACTACCAATGGAAAATGGCCGATTCTCCTCCCCCCTGAAAGAAAACCCTTATTAAAACTATTACTATTATGAAACTTGCCCTCAAATAATTGGATTAGTACTGAACAAATATGGTTAAGGTTTTGTATTCCTTAGTCATGTCCCATCTGCTTCAAAGTTGGCTATTTATGCTACTTAGTCAATATACTGACCTTCCCTGTCTTCTTTATGCTGTTTTTCTTCGGATTGGGGAGTCTCTAGCAAAGCAGTCTTATTAGAAGGAATGGATTTGTTGAGATTTCCACCAATCTATGATAAAGGTAATCATATTTTGAACTGCTTTCCAAGCAAATCACATAGAATTATTAGTTGACTGTTGATGCTTTAATAGTTCAACCTAAATTTAAGATATTTCCAAACTGAATGTAGTAATATAATTTCTTTTAATGAAATTTATGTTTCACCCACTGAAATCAATGAGGCTTAAGTGGGAAGAGAATTCTTATTTTATAAGTTTTCACCATGTTCTGACCTAGGCTCCCCCCAAAAGCACCAACCAGACTCTTTGTCCCAGCAAAACCCCTTGTATTAAACAAAGGTGAATGTCTTGCATTCACTTTCAACCACAGGCCTGGCAAACAGTCTTTCAAGGATGTAATTAGGAGCACAGACCTTATCTAGCTTGGAGAGCTGCCAAATAAATATTTTCAAACACAGTGCTAACAAGGAAGGACTCGGCACAGAGTCTCTGAGATGCATAGACAGATCTTCACACTGCTGCAACGAACTAATTGTTTCCTGCAAAAGCCCCTCCCCTTTTGCTTATCTTTTAATCCCTATGGGGGGCATTCACTGTCCACCTGTGGCTTTACTCCCACATTCACCCTAAGTTTGTAATTTTTCTTTTCTTTTGGCAGCTCTGCACATGCGCAGCCTGGGAACCATCTTCAGCTGCTTCCCTGCCTCACTGCTGTCCGACTCTGAAGGCAACTGATAACTGCCGGACTACCCTGGCCCCATCTCTGCCTCTGACTCAGAGCCCTCGTCCGAGCCTTCCTCAGCCTCCAGGACTGGCCCATGTTTCTCCCCAATCTCCTCACTGTCCAACTCTGCTGCCAGCTCCGCTAGCCACTGGCAAGCTACAACACCGCAGATTAACTTTGGCAGATTCAGAAATGTTTGTTTTCCAGATGATCTGACACTAGCAAGAATCATAAGGCTCCCGTGATATAATTTATATATTCTTTGTGACAATAGATTAATAAACAAAGAACTTTTTAATTATAGACAGTCACAAATATAAAGTTCATGTCACTTTAATACAAACTACTTTAAAACAATAAAAAAATAGTAGAATCACTTAGGAATGTGAAGCTCCAGACAGGAATAGTTATTTTTATTGTACAACAGTTCATATAAGAGATTATACAACCCTCTATTATTAGGTCAATGTAACCAATGATGAATACTACAATACACATTAAAGGTTCCTACTTCTGAGAACAAAATGTTCAAGGCTTGGCCACAAAAGCTGTACGCTCTTATCTACCTGACAGACTCTGCTTTATAATGTCAGTCACATTACGCAAGGAAGTGTTACATTTGGCCAAAAGTAAGCGACTTATAAATTTTCTCATCCTATAATACAAGCTCACATGAATATATATCATATGAATATATATTGTATGAGCATAAATTTAATAAGCAATTAAATTTTTATGAACCATAAAAAAGGCAAACATTTAACAATGAAGCAATTGTTTCCTTTGGAAACACTAAGAAAATACATTTGTAACCGGCCACCTGAAATTTAACATGTGCTCTGATATGGGACACTGAATAGTCTCAGTAGTATTATAGATACTATAAAATACAGACACTGGCAATAAATTACTATTGTTGTTGCTGGTTATTATAGATGTAGATCCTAGGGACAGAAAATTATATATATATATATATATTTATTTATTTATATTCATATTTATATCCCGCCCTTCTCCGGAGACTCAGGGCGGCTTACAATTTTTGGGATACAACCCAGTGCGCTCAGCAATAGCCTTCCTTCCATTGTATATGCCTGCTTATTACTAAGCGGCATTTTTACAAAGTCAGCTTATTGCCCCCAACAATCTTGGGTCCTCAGTTTACCTACCCCGAGAGGATGGAAGGCTGAGTCAACCTTGAGCCTGGTGGGATTTGAGCCTACAGTAATTATAGGCAGCTGGAACTAAGTGCTAGGCTATTAACAGCCTGCACCACCAAGGCCCATATATATATATATAGTATTATAATATAATATAATATAATATAATATAATATAATATAATATAATATATATGTAGGTCTTGGTGTATTCGGGTCTTGTCCTGTGTAAGATTGAGAATACCTTGGCGACGTTTCGACGAGATCCCACTCGCCATCTTCAGGCTGGTGTCTTTGGCTTTGTGCTTCTGCCAGCAAAGCCGAAGACACCAGCCTGAAGCACAAAGCCGAAGACACCAGCCTGAAGATGGCGAGTGGGATCTCGTCGAAATCTCGCCAAGGTATTCTCAATCTTACACGGGACAAGACCCGAATACACCAAGACCTACATACCTTTACCTGTGAAAATCTACGAAAACAAACAAACAATATATATATATATATATATGTAGGTCTTGGTGTATTCGGGTCTTGTCCCGTGTAAGATTGAGACTACCTTGGCAATGTTTCAACGAGATCCCACTCGCCATCTTCAGGCTGGTGCTTTCGGCTTCGTGCTTGTGCCAGCAAAGCGTGATCTGAGCTGCCTTCTCTCTATAAATACTGGAGGGGAGGTGTGGTGTGCTGGCTCTGCTGTAAGCGGGTTGGTTGGCTGTGTTGTCGCTTCTTGATTGGAACAGCCAGCTGGCACAAGCACGAAGCCGAAAGCACCAGCCTGAAGATGGCAAGTGGGATCTCGTCGAAACGTCGCCAAGGTATTCTCAATCTTACACGGGACAAGACCGGAATACACCAAGACATATATATATATATATATATATATATATATATATATATATATGTGTGTGTGTGTGTGTGTGTGTGTGTGTAGGTCTTGGTGTATTCGGTCTTGTCCGTGTAAGATTGAGAATACCCTGGCAACGTTTGAAGAAATCTCATCCGTCATCTTCAGGCTGGTGTCTTCAGCGTTCTCCTGGAGAAGTGTGATCATGGCTGTTTTCCTTTTAAACTCTAGAGTTGGCTGTGTTGTTACTTCTTGATTGGTTTGTGGAGTTGATGTATGCAGATTGGATGGCTTTTTCCTGAGACCCTGTGTGGCTGAGGTGCTGGCTGTGTGTCTCTCAGCCTTTTGTGTTGTAACGACCTGGGTAATGGGTAATGGGTAATGGGTCGTTACAACACAAAAGGCTGAGAGACACACAGCCAGCACCTCAGCCACACAGGGTCTCAGGAAAAAGCCATCCAATCTGCATACATCAACTCCACAAACCAATCAAGAAGTAACACAGCCAACTCTAGAGTTTAAAAGGGAAAAACAGCCACGATCACACACTTCTCCCAGGAGAACGAAGCTGAAGACACCAGCCTGAAGATGATGGATGAGATTTCGTCGAAACGTTGCCAAGGTATTCTCAATCTTACACGGGACAAGACCCGAATACACCAAGACAGACAGACAGACAGACATACATACATACATACATATATTTGTTTTCAAGCTTTGTGCTTGTGCCAGCAAAGCGTGATCTGAGCTGCCTTCTCTCTATAAATACTGGAGGGGAGGTGTGGTGTGCTGGCTCTGCTGTAAGCGGGTTGGTTGGCTGTGTTTTTGGCTGTTTTGTCGCTTCTTGATTAGTTGATGGAATTGGTGTTTGCTGATTGGTTGACTTTTTCGTAAGAGCCTGTGTGGCTGAGGTAGTGGCTGTGTGTCCTTCAGCCTTTTGTGTTTTAGCTACCTGGGTAGTGGGCTGTGTGATGACCTTCTGAGTTTTATTGTTGTGACATCCTGGGTCTTGTGCTGTTATCTCCTGGGTCGTTGTCTGTGTTGCAACCGCCTGAGGTTTTGTGTTGTAATCTCCTGAGTTCCATGATGTAGCATCCTGGGTGGAAGGCTGCGATGTGACATTCCTAGCCCTAATCAACAAACGAGTCCCAGCCACGACAACCAACACCGGACCCAAAATAACACATGATGCCATCACCAATCTCCCTCACCACTCAAACCCAAGCCTACCCCACAGACAAAGGCAACCACCATCCAGAAACCAGACCATAGCTGCAACTCCAGCTGCTTAACCCCCCTCCAACCCGCAAACTAAGCAAACTGACACACGCTATAAACACATAGCCAGACCTCAAACTCGGAGCCAAACCAAGGCCCGGAATGTCACATCACAGCCTTCCACACAGAATACTACATCATGGAACTCAGGAGATTACAACACAAAACCTCAGGAGGTTGCAACACAGACAACGACGCTTTGCTGGCACAAGCACAAAGCCGAAGACACCAGCCTGAAGATGGCGAGTGGGATCTCGTCGAAACGTCGCCAAGGTATTCTCAATCTTACACGGGACAAGACCCGAATACACCAAGACCTATCTATCTATCTATCTGTCTGTCTGTCTGTCTATGGAATTTGATCAGTTAGAAATTATCCAGGAAGTTCCAAAATGCAGTTCAGTAGACAGAAGGACAGAGCAAAGCATTCAAAACAGATCATTTTCAATGTTTGTTAATGACAGCAAATCCCTTCCATTCAAAAAACTTCTTTGGCAGGCTTATATAAACACACATACACAAAGTTAGAATCAGCCTTTGAAGTAGTTATACATTCTATCGAAGTGGCTGATTAATACCTTATGAAGGAGTGCTCTGTTTACATCAACATGCTTTTATAAACATCTATTTTAACTTACCTTCTGGGGATGAGATATAGAATCTAACGTTGCTCTATGGGAGAAAAAAAGAATAAATATACATACATACATACATACATACGTACGTACGTACGTAAAAATATAATATAGTATCTGTTTACTACAGATTTCTTTTTAATAATAAGATTTTAATAAAGACTGTGCAAAGCTCACAGATTCTAGAAAGGTCTGTTACTCCTTAATCGGTGATAAAACTTTTCTCTATCTAGACCAGGGGTGGGCAAACTTTTTGACTCGAGGGCCACAATGGGTTCTTAAACTGGACCGGAGGGCCAGAACAAAAGCATGGATGGAGTGTTTGTGTGAACTAATATAAATTCAAAGTTAGATTACTTCACGTAGCCTTCTGGGAGAGCAAGAGAACCCTCCGCTCTTTCAGCTCCGCGGGCCGGATAGAACAGCCGAACGGGCCAGATCCGGCCCCCGGGCTGTAGTTTGCCCATGGCTGATCTAGACTGTGTTTTTCAAAGGTTTGCAATTTTTGGAATTAAGATTCCAAACCAGAAGTAGACCAAAGCAACCTACGTAGGATGTTCCAGACTCCATTGACGTACACCACTGTACATTAGGCTTCATGGAGAATAATTAAATTACCACACAAGAAGAAATATCTATTTTGATAAGTAGCTTTGATTGTAGAAAAGCTAAGAAACTCTTGTGAACAAATTTGAAAGACTGCTGTGCGTGAAAAGCAAGCTCTAAGTACCACAGGCAGTATTCAAATGTCTTGTTCCTTTCTTTCAGTCACTCTACATAAGGAAAGTAGAAGTGATTTGCTTTTGTGCAATATAGTTTCCACCAATCCTTTTGTTGTTTGATCTAGTATTTATTTTTATTTACTTCTGTTCATGTGAGAGCATCTCTTCAACGCCATATAATAAATGAATCAAAATAATTAAATAAAATTAACTGCTTATCAAAGACATTCCATATTAAACTACTGTCTTCAATCAAAAATTTATTACTTTCACAAAACCTCTTTGACTGAAATCAGCTTACCTGGATTCAGTACTTTCTTTATCAGGAAACTTTTCTGTAATAATAGCCTCAGCTGAAAGCACAAATAACATTTTATCCCCAACATAAGCTAGACCATTAAAATAAAACACAGTGACTACAAATATCCTTTTTCTATTGCATTTTAGCAGCACCCAGGCCAAAAGGTAACTCAATTTCAGTGTCAAACCTTTATTGTCAGTGCACAACCTGTGTATTCTATCTGAGACCAGACTTTTTTTTCAAACCAGAAATTTGAGCTATATATATTGAGTGCATTTTAATTTCCTTTATGAATGCTCTTTGATTTGTTAAAATATTCTTTTACTGGCTTTTTAAAGTTTTAAATACTTTTGCCAGTTAGTTTCTGATATTTTTTTAAGGATCAACTTTAAAGGTGGTCCTTGACTTACAACCATTTAACAATGGTTCAAAGTTATGATGGCCTCAGAGAAAATCATTTGCATTTATAACCATCGTATCAACTGCACCATCACATGTTCACAATTCAGGCACTTGTCATCTGGCTCATATTTACACCTGTTGCAGCATTCTGCAGTCGCATGGTCAGAGTTTGCAACTTTTTGGTTTGCTGTTTTCCAGCGAAAAACCCACCCATTTGACAAACTGGATTAACTTAATAACCTTATAATTCACTTTACAACTGTTGTAAAAATTGTCCTAAAATCAGGCCAGATTCGATTTATGTTTACAATGATTTATGATACAAATTCTAGTTCCAATTGTAGTCTTAAGTTGAAGACTATGTGTATATTAAAAGAAAAGTGGTTTATAAGAATGAACTTTCTCCCATTAAGATGCCTCTCCATTGTGAATACCAGCTATATTATGCTAACTCAGCTGTACTTTTATTTATTTGTCCAATACATATAGCTATCCATCTCAAACATGTGACTCTGGTGGCATACAAAATGATAAAACTATCAATAAATATTCAATACAATTATCATAATCAATAAAAGCATTAAAAATTTAAAAACAAGACATTTTCAGAGTGCTTACTTAGTAGGCCCTCATGAAGATCAGTACGGCAGAGAGGTATTAGAATGAGGGACTCTTCTTTGGAGTAGCCCCAATCTGATTAAATCAGTTCCATCTAAGGACATTTTAAGGGAGTTTTGAAAACACCTTAGACTTTAAATAAACCATGCTGTGTTAAACACTTTCACTCTTAAACTAGAACTTTTTTGGGAGGGATATGTGCCTTTGAGTTAGCCTTGACTCCAGACAACTGCCTGGGCTAGTCTGTCTGAAATAGCAGTATCCTTGGCAAGATTTCAGAAGCGACTTGCCATAGCCTACTTCCAAGGGCTGAGAGTTTGATTGGCCCAAATTACCCAGATAAGATGGAACTAGAACTCAAGTCTCCAAGTTTCTACTCATATGCCTTAATCACTACACCAAAGTAGCTTGTATCTAGTTTGAAACGGCATATAATTTTTATAAAAAATTGAACTTCTTTAAAAATAGTGTTTTTATAGTTTGATAGGGAAATTTGTTTTGAATTATATCCTCTGAAAGAACCACGCTTGGAATGATAGCCAAGAAACTTATAAAATTGAAAAGAAAAAAACTTACTATTTACATGCATATGCACAGGTGACTGCTGGATAGATTCTTGTTTGGATACATTCCTCCTACTGCGCCTCAAGACAGTTTGTTCCCTTTTAGTGCTTAGCGAGTATCTGTTGGCCAGAGAGGCTCTAGAGCTTGTGGAGGCTCTGCCCATCAAGCTTCGGCGCACTGAGCGACGGCTTTCTTTAGAGACAGTAGGCGTTTGTGGACATTCATTTAAGTTCAAAGTGGCTTTGGGTTCAGAGAGTGGCTTATCTTCTTGTTGCTGTGGACGTAATTTTTCAGCGCAGGGCTCTTCATTTTCAATAGTTTTAGAGAGAGACACATTTGTTATCTTCAACTTACATGCTGTCCGTTCCACCTCTTTTTTTAGCTTTTCCTCAGGAGTGTCTTCGATTATGACCACAGATATTTCAGACAAGGGTTTTGATCTCTTCTTAACAGGTGATGGAGACAAAGTATGGCTTACGGCAACCTTTGCTATTTGAGGTGGTGTTTTTTCTATCTGCCCTTCTGCACTGCGCCTCTCGTTGGCACTAATTTCTACTAGAGGTATCCTCCCTTTGGCTAAATCGATAACTGGATTCTTAACAGCAGCAACTGAGACAGACCTCAAAGATCTGGCAGCCTGCGCTCTAGTTACACGAACACAAGGAGAGGTGTTCTCTAGTTCAGCTTTCTGAATTTCTAATTCTTTTTTGCGCTGCACAGTTTGGGAGATCCTCTTTGAAGCTCTTATTCGGGCACTGTTTCTTTTAGATGATCTGGTAAAAGAAACATATTGTCAAGTGCACAATGCCAAAACCAGCACTTAATATGAGTGAGGCAGAACAAGTCTCCACTTACTTTTTCACACAATAAAAACAATTGAGAGGAGACAGTTTGCTAAAATTAACTATGCAAAACATTTTGCTGATCTTTTGATCTGAGAGAGTGACCTTTGGTGGGATACAAATAAATAAATAAAAATAAAGCCAATCTTTAAAACATTTCCTCAAAATTATGGCGAACACTATTTTACTGAACAGAAAACTCTAAAGAAATTAATCACATCATAAACATAAAAACCATTTAGTATTACATAAACTAGTAGGCAGACTCTACCTAATCAATGAGCTCTAAGAAATTGCCTTCCTTTAAAAGGGCTAATGGAAGTCAAAGCATTTTTGATGGAGTAGTGTTTACAAATACCAAAATCTCCTCTTTTTGGCCAGCAGCTAGGCTCAAAAGGCATTGCATTAGCCATTGTATGCTCTGTGATCAGAGTGAATATATTAGCTATCTTTCAGAATACAGATGGTCCCAATCTGAGCAACTCTAGGCAATGAACAGGAAGCATATCAAAAACAGATCATCACAAGCATAAAAAACAACACAATAATATTTTATAATAAATACTAAGTAATGGCAAATCATCTGGGCATGAAGAGTATACTACAAGACTTAAGAATCTTTCTGAACAAGAGAGCATGAGCCAAACATGTTGTCTTCCATAATATATGAGAGAGAGAGGGAGGGGAGAGAGGGAGAGAGAGAGAGAGAGAGAGAGAGAGAGAGAGAGAGAGAGAGAGAGAGAGAGAGAGAGAGGGAGAGAATATGAATAAAGTTCAAAAATTGGCTGGATCAGAATTTGAGATATGTTGGGGGGGGGACTCTTAATATATCCCTATGAAAGTTGGCCATCAACTTTGAATAATAATTCCAAGCATCATTTTGAAATGCCTAATTGCCGAAAGCAAACTACTTTTCAAATGTGTTGCCTAAAGGAAACTGGCTATTGTACAATGGTAATGAAAACCACTTATTTGGGGGGCTGAGTTTGATTTTTGTGAGTTAAGTGCAGCAGCAAATGAAATATTTTAAAAGGCCCTCTGTGACTGCTGAGTTCCCTAGAATCAGTTCATATTTCCTCCAAATAATTACATCTAAAAATAACCTATAATGAGCTATTATTTTATATAAAGGAATTCTTGCTCATCAGGGTCATTGTATTTCATATACTTTTATTAAAAAGAAATCAATGCAGCCTTCAATTATCATCTTATTTTGCATGTTTTAATGTATGACCAGCTCCATTGACACTCAAGAAACAGTTCTATATAATTGAAACAGGACAACAGCAAAGACACATGAATTGTGCTATTTATTTAGTAGACTTATATGCCACTTATCTTGCCTAAGTAGCCATGTTTCCCTGAAACTAAGACCTCTCAGGATAAGCTCAATCAGGTTATTGAACCCATGCGCTACAATAAGCCCCCCCAAAATAAGCCCTCCCATTAAACCGCATTTGCAGCTGGTCCTCCATGCATCTCGCTTCTCCCCCACCCTACCTGCCACCACCAAATTGCATCCATAAAGGGGGTGAGTGGCTAAGCAAGGGGCAGGAAGCCCTGCCATGCCTGGCAAGTGGGCGAGAAGATGTTCTTGTCATCTTACCTGACTTCCAGCTCCCTTGCAGTTTCTCACCATTGTGTGCAGGGAAACAAGTTGTACCATAAAAAAAACACCTCACAAGTTCAATCAATTAACTCCTCGAACTCCCGAAGTTTTTTTAATGGTACAACTTTTTCCCTGCACACAATGGTGAGAAACGTGCCAGAGCTGGAAGTCAGGTAAGATGCACGTCTGGCTTCTCCCCCGCCCCACCTGACACCCCCAAATTGCACCCCAAAATAATAAAACCTCCCCAAAAATAAGGCCAAGTGCCTTATTTTCAGAAAAATATAAGACAGGGTCTTATTTCTGGGAAAAGACAGTAGCTATACCATCTTCTCAGGGTTTTTTCCCTTTTCAACACTGCAGAGACTGCACATATTTCTATACCAATGTAGGAGTGCATAGTTTCAAGTTCCTTACAGACAAAAGAAAATTCAGACATGCAAGAACACAAGCTGAATTCCTAGGCCATGCATCTCAAGTAGGCTCAAAATTCCAAAGATCTGAACTAGCCCGCACAAGTTTGCTAAGTCTGTCTTCAGAGATTGTGGCAAGTTGTTTCTTATCCCCAAGCATTCTATCTATTTGGCTTACTGTCCCTATGATACACAAGCTCATTTCATTATGACTCTATAATCCATATAATTTTAAGTATCTTGATTTTTTTCAACATGTCCACTTAAAAAAAATAGTGATCAAAATAAAGGACTGGTTGCTCTGCAAGATTTATTAAGAGGACAGGGATAAAGAAACAAAATGCTGGATCTTCCAAAATCTTCTGGCTCATGCAAACACACCACAGATCTTTTAGTACATCAGACAAGCATCTTTAAAATTGGTTACAACTGAATTCAACTGGGGAGGAGGGGCAGAGGTGTGCAAAACCTGTCAGTTCAAGGTTATCGTAGGCAGATTCCAACCTTGAAAACTCCCAAGTAACGGGGAGTCTTCAACTCAGTGGATCAAAGACCTCACTTAGAATACCATTATGCTCAATATTCAGAACTGTCCATCAACAATAAATTTCTATCTATGGGGATTTCTACAGGTACACCAAGATTCTGCTCCTGTTCCCACTGTCCATTTAAACAGCATATCCTAGTATCAGATAGGGGAGTGATTTGAGACCATGGACTAATAATTATGAGATCATAATATACTTATTTACAGATGCAGATAGGTACTGTGTCTATGTCTTGTAAGCCATAAACTGTCCCATTAAAAAGTATTTAAGTTTATAGAGTTTGCAAACCATTCCCAAATGATAAATTTATTCAGTTCACTCTAGGTACTCCTAATCCTAACATTTTCCACAGTTATTTATTATGCAATTTGTTTGCTGCCCATCTCGTGTCGGGGGGAGGGGGTTACAACATAAAAACATTTTTAAAAATTTAAACCATCAATTATAAATAACATAGCCGATAAAATCATTAAGATGGGCAAGAGGGAGCTGGACAGATGGGGAGAAGGTGGGATTAGATTTTAATTAGTCAACCACCTTCAGTGTGAAGTGCCCACATTGGTTCTCCAAGCCATCTGGAAGAGCCACGTCTTAAGCCTTGGAAGAGTGTGGGAATCAATCTTGCCTCAGTAGGTAAGATATTCCAGAGGGCAGGAGCCACAGCAGAGAAGGCTCTTCTCCTGGATCCCACCAGTCAAAATTCCTTGGCTGACAGGATGAGCAAGATGCCCTTTGATTGCTTATTGTACCCTATGACTATTATTAAGTGTTGTACCTTATGATTCTTGACAAATGTATCTTTTCTTTTATGTATACTGAGAGCATTTGCACGAAGACAAATTCCTTGTGTGTCCAATCACACTTGGCCAATAATTCTAATTCTGATTCTTTGCTGGCGCAGGTGGGGCAGGCCTCATTGGGGTGAGACAGTTCTTCAAGTATACCAGATCCAAATATCAACTGGAATTATACATATAATGCAAACATTCATAGATTCAAACATGAAACAGAAATCCTACCTTCTTGTGGCAAGTTGATCATTCTTAATAGAAGAGATACATTTCTTTCTACTACGATTTTTCTGAGATGGGGTTTTTGGCATCAGCTCTGGTTCTCCATCAAAGCTACTACTTTGACAAAAGAAATACCAATTTAACCATATTTGATAGATGCCTTTATTAAAAATCCTGTCAATTTTTCCTAGGATATTTGCTGACCACTAATTTAATTGTTCAGATTCAATTTTGTTCAGTATAGGATTGATCATTTTCTTAAAAAAGGAAAAACACCCAATTCATACTATAATGGTTGAACAAGAGAGCCATTTGGTGATCTGTTTCCAGAAAGGCTGCTGGTTGGTGTGTGGGTACCTTTTTTGAAAATTAGAAGAAGCAAATGACCAATAACTAGGAGTTAGAACCAAGGGTCAGGACCAAAACTACTTACTTTTATATATGTTTAATTTGAATATAGATAAAATTATTTCCTGTATTCAATGATTTTCTCCTATTGTTTATAAAGATTTACATTAAGAATTTGAGATTTAAGAGTTTCTGGGAGCTATTGTTTGGATAGGTAGGTGGAAACACCACCACCCCACCACCTTTTTAGTACCATTTCTAGCAATTTGTTAGTTCTCTTACCTTTTAAACATCTTGATAGCTTCTTCAAGAATCTCATCCATCCATACATTATCTCTATTATGAACATTCTGGATAAATTCTGTGAGCTTTTTATTTGCCTCCTCTTCTAATGCCGTAGGATTCAACATATTCAATATGTTTTAGCCTGCAAAACACAAAAAATAACAATTGCTGGATAAAGTCACAGAAAACATGCTGTAAATTTTAACATGCTGTAAATTGCATTTTTCAAAGTAAAGTTCCAAAAAGTAACCTTTTCTCAAATTCCATATGACCTTATAATTTTAGTCAAGTTATTGTTTAGTAACTTTATTTTGGTTAATGTTACATTCTTTCTTTTCCTTGCGTTCACTATCGGGAATCCCCTAGTCTTAGTTAAGCAGCCATTTAAATGCTTAAATAAATAAATAAGTAAGTAAGTAAGTAAGCAAGTAAACCCTAATAACTGTAAAATACTTAATCAAATTTGATATTTTTCCTCAGAATCATCCAAGCTCGAGTAAC
The DNA here is from genome assembly GCA_009733165.1 of Naja naja. Taxonomy (NCBI): domain Eukaryota; kingdom Metazoa; phylum Chordata; class Lepidosauria; order Squamata; family Elapidae; genus Naja; species Naja naja. The sequence continues at coordinate 255,905,247 of CM019148.1, read as the reverse complement.
TTTAAAACCAAAATCTGTCTATAAATACATTCATCAATTTTAAATGTAGAGTGGTACCTTGGTATTCACTGTTAATTCCTTGTGGGAGGCATGAGGAGCATCAAAAATGCAAGGGCTTTGGTGGCTCAGGCTGTTAATTGCCTGCACTTAAGTTCCAGCTGCCTACAACTGCTGTAGGCTCGAATCCCACCAGGCTCAAGGTTGACTCAGCCTTCCATCCTCTCGGGGTAGGTAAATTGAGGACCCAAGATTGTTGGGGGCAATTAGCTGCCTTTGTAAAAATGCCGTTTAGTGATAAGCAGGCATATACAATGGAATGAAGGCTATTGCTGAGCACACTGGGTTGTATCCCAAAAATTGTAAGCCGCCCTGAGTCTTTGGAGAAGGGCGGCATATAAATGTAATTTAAAAAAAAATGATGAGTACCAAACAAACATTTTCCCATAAGCAATAATATAGTGAATCACAAGGCAGCCAACAACAAAATGTCTAGCTTGACAATGACAAGTTCTAGCTTGTGCATTGGGTACAAAACAATGAGTATCAGGACAAAATTTTCATGTCAATGTGTTGAGTACCAAATTCGATGAGTTTCAAAGCAATTGAGTATAATTTTATAATATTAATATTTAATATTAACATTTACTATAAAATATATACTGTATAATTTACAGGTTTTCAAATGCTGTAGAATTGCAACTTCTTAAAACATTAAAACAAATTGACTGCTTCCCCAACAAATGGGAAATATTTTCACTGATGTTATGACTGGCCAAAAAACAAATACTCTACATTCCAAATACATTTTGACAGCACTCCCTCTTGCTGCACATAGATGGTCTTTTTTCCCCCCAAGTGTCCCTATCATCTTTCTAAGTTGATTGTAACCCAAGGATACAACTCAACCTGCAGAGCTTGAAAATCTTGGCTGTAACTCATTGCATAATCTTGGTGTCAAAATTGGCTTACAGCAAGACACAAATATAACTAAAGATAAAATTAAGAGACATTAACAATTTACTTATACAATGTGGCATTTATTTGCTATATATTACAAATCAAACCAAACCCCAGAGCAAATAATGTGATTTATTACAAACAGCTCAAACAAGAACAGATTATCATCAAAAAGCCTGGCCAAACAAAAGCCTTCAAAAACAGTACAAGTCAACTTTTGCAATACAATATTTAAAACACAGATTTGAGGTTTCAGCAACTATTAGTTGATCATACAAGTGGTCCGAATGAAGCAAAATATGATTTAATTGGCTGAGCTGACAACTGATTGGTATGGAACCCTAATTACCAGGAGCTGAAATTTTAAATATAATACTGTGGTGTTCAGCAAGGTGTCCATCTTGACAAAACAACCTGGCCAAAAACTTGAAAGTGAAACCCATCAAAACATCCTTCAAGGCTAATCTCATCAGAAACAGGTACTTCTTCATATTCTTTTCCACGTTACAGGCCATTTGGAAGGAAAGACATTTAGGGTGGAATAACAACACCCTAGACTGTATTTGCACAAAACCAACCTAGATCTAGATGCAATAATTGCACGTGCAAACTTGGTTCGGTGTAACTTTGGTTATACAGTATATCTACACTCCACGATGGGGTCCCAGCAGCCGTTTGCGTGGCTTTTACGAAATTACGATTCAACGCACCATGCAAACCCAACGCAGATTATTTCGTCAAACAAATTAAGCGCGCTGTGCAAATCCAGATTTCAAATATCAACCTTCTTTCAACACTCGCTTTTCAAACCCCCTAACGATACCGGACTACAATTATTATTCCTAACCGAAACCATGTTGGGAGGGAAACATGTTCCGGAGATGCACTCCACATTGACCGTTACTCGCTATTGAATCCACCGAGAGCAAAATGAAGCCTTGAAAGCTGTAAAACCCACCGTCGCCACCGTCTGACGACCAAAGAGCCAGACAGACACCGATCGTCCTTCTTTCATGAAAGCTCGCTCGCTCGCTTATTCACCGCACCCGCGGGGAGGGCAGCCCGTTTCCTCTGGACCCGGCACAGATGCGAGCAAACCACCAGCCTCTTTCTTTCTTTCAGCAACGGGCGCGGCAGGAACATCGGCATAACAGCCCCACTTGTGGCGCCCGCTACAAATTTCAAAGAGCGTCACGCTGCCAGACGCCCAATCAGAAGCGGAGTTTTTAAAAGGCGGGGATGGCTATTGGCCGAGTAAAGGAAAGAAGACCGCCCCAGCGGTTCCGGGGGAGAGGCTTCCGTGTCATCTGGAGGAAAAGGAATCGCGTGCGAGAGCGCCTGCTGGACGGGGGTGGGGGGGGTGGGAGCGCAGAATGCACAGACAAGGCAACCTTAATTAATTAATTAACCTCATTAATTACAATACAAAATCGTTGTAGGAAAGCCGTGCGGTGCCTTCGAGTCAGCGAAGAAAAATAAAATAAATCAAGACTCTTGTAGCATCTTTTCCGACTAATCCTATTAAAAGGCAAATCGCTTTTCGTGAAAAAAATGGTATGTTACTCGGAAAAGGCACTATCAGATTTCTGTGCGTGTGACATGGTTGTAGCTGATAATGCAGAAATCAAAAAGTGAAGAAATCTTTTAACAGACTGATTCAAAAATGGTATTTCTAATTTAGAAACAGGAAAGGCAAAGGCAGAAACAATGAAACTTTTGCACTATGGCTCAAGGAAAAAGTGCTATCCAATAGTCCCAGAGATGCTTTGTCAAGAGGTAACTGGCCTTTCTTGTTTTTCTTCTCATCCAGGAAGCTTCTTCAGTTCTGAGTGGATGGTGGGGAATGGAAGGATTTTATATTCCTTGCAGACAGCTGGTCATTTGTATTCTTTTAGAGCATCGTTGAGGCCCCTTGGAGGGTTATCTGTGCCCTCAGGGTCATCTGAGTAGTGCAAATACGTGTGGAGTCTTGGAACTGCTGAAAGGGCTGTGTTGTAGACCAGAGATAGATGTCGTATCCCTCTCCCACAGTTGAGAGGGCTGTTTGCTGTCTGCAAGGAATATAAATCCTTCCATTCCTCACCCTCCAGTCAGAGCTGAAGAAGCTTCTTGGATGAAAAGTGGAACATCTTCAAAGAAAAACAAGAAAATCCAATTGCCTCTTGAAAAAGCACCTTTGGGACAACCATGACCTGGATATCTGAGAATCTCCATAGACATTTTGCTATCCAATAGAAATCCATTTTGAAGTAAGTCTCATGAACACAATGGGCATTACTTCCAAGGTATTTTTAGCTAGTATATGGTGCTGCTGGACCTACTGTGCAAAGTGTCTACAAGTTCTTTCTCCCTCATGATTGCAATCAGGCTCTTATGGCCACATCAGTTTTTCCAGATTTGTTTTACATGTGGGATTTGATTCTCTTTTCAGCCATGTTCTTGCTTTGACTTCACTCTTCGTCCTCCTCAACAGGAGGAAGGCTCACAAGCACTTTGGGTATAAGGAAAAATTACAGGTAGTCCGTGATTTAACAACCATTTGTTTAGTGCCATTCAAAGCTACAACAGCAATGAAAAAAGTGACTTATGACCATTCTTCATGCTTACAACGGTTGCAGCATTGCCAGAGTCACTTGAACAAAATTTGGACGCTTGGCAACTGGCACGTATTTATTACAGTTGCAGTGTCTGAGGTCATGTGACCATCATTTGCACCTTTCTGACAAGCCAAGTCAATGGGGAGGCCAGATTCACTTGTGTTACTAACAACTGCAGTGAGTCACTTGACAACTATGGCAAGAAAGGTTATAAAATGGGACATAATTCACTTAACTGTCTCACTTAGCAACATAAATTTTGAGACTATTATGATCACAAGTTGAGGACTACCTGTATTGCAAAAATTCAACTTGCAATACAAGTAATACAAATTCGACTTCTGTTGACTCTGGAGCAGTGGTTGCCAGCCAGTGGGCTGGGGACCACTGGTGCTCTGTGAGAAAATTTTGGTGGTCCATAGAGAAATGGCACCCCCAAAGCAATTAATCCAGGCTGCGTGGGAACACAAGGCTGCACCACCCACATGGTCTGTGGGAACGCAAGGCTTGCATTACGAACAACGCGAGGTAGTGCGGGGAAGGGGAAAAGGCAGAGGTGGGGAACTTGCCTCACACGCCTGGCCTGGCCACTGGGCTGCTTCTTTCCACTTCTTTCTTCTGCTTTTGGCTGCATGCAAGGAAAGCAGCAAAGGTCTTTCTTTCCCACAAACTCCGCCAGAAATGAGTCTTCGGGATCCTGCAAGGCATCCTGCTCCAAGAGGCTGCACTGGTGTGACAAATCTCACAGACTCATTTCTGATGGAGTTTGGGGGAGAGAAAGACTTCTGCTGCTGTCCTTACATGAAGCCAAGTGTCTCTCTCCCTCCCCTTAAGAACGGAGCTGGAGACGGTATCCTGCAATCCCAAATAAAGAATGATCAATCAGTAGGAAAATGGGGGTGGGGAATTTTCCTGCAGACTTTTGGGGTTTTCCCAGGGTCTCTGGTCTGCAGGATTTAAAATTATGAGTTTGGTGGTCCCTGAGATCCAAAAGGTTGGAGACCCCTGCTCTGGAACTATTATTCCTGAGGCTCCCTTAGCAACAATAGGGAAGTCGCTTGTCCCTGCTTTTCACTACTTAAAAAAATCAGTCTAATTCGATCCTACAGCCGAGAAATTTTTCTGGGGCTTCCCCCAAACTCCAGCTAAATTAGGCCCCACTATCTTTTTAGAGATCAGCCACGACCACCTACTTACTGCTGCCGCGACCCTTACAATAAGTACCGCCATCCCTAGCTCGCTTTTCAAGCCGTTGCTCCCATAGTTCAGCCCAAGAGAAACCATTTAATGAGGCTAAGAAGGAGCGGCAACTCCCTTCTCAAAATAACTTTGCCGTTTCCCCACCTAATTGAGAAAGTGCGCAGACAAACAGGCGACAAAAGCTCCCTTTCCCAGAAGGGATAGGGGTGCGAACGAAAAACAGGACTCCAGCAAAAGCAAGCGAAGTGCACCTTCTTCTGTTATGTGACGAGGGAGCGCAACGCCTCGAAAGGTATCAGCGGGCAGCTTCTTAAAGACGTTGTAGAGAGTGGTCGCCAGTTGCAACTCCTTCCTGAGCAGGTTCTATAACGTCTGTTGGTTTTCCTTCCCCCCACTCCCAAGGCCACTCGTTGTTTTGATCTGACTTCAAAGCTTAAGGCGGCGGGGGGGGGGTGTCCTCCAACCTTGGCAACTTTAAGATCTTCAACTCCCAGAATTCCTTAGCCAACATGGCTGGCTGAGGAATTCTGGGAGTTGAAGTCCACGAGTCTTAACGTTGCCAAGGTTGGAGACCGCCCCTGCTCCTAAGGCGAACCCGCGTCCCCTCCTCACTCCTCTGCTATTGCAAGCCTGACCGGACTACTAATTCAACGACTCTTCTTCCTTTCCTTTCCGTCCTTGGATTTAAACGTGCAGGGAACGGAGTTAGTCAGGGCGCTTTAATTTAGAGAGTGTGTGTGTGTGGGAGAGAATCCAAGGAAACTATCGGAGATGCGAGGCGGCCTGAGATGGTTTCCAGCGGCTCAGCGAGCGCACGCCCACATTTCGCGGGAAGCGCCTTGTGTGTTTGGCTCAGGTGTTGGCTGTTGTTCAAGTGGGGTAAGCTGTTGCAAATGCGTGCTGTCTCTTGCAGAGGAATTGTCTCTTTTTGTTGTTGTTGTATCTGAAAACTGCCTTTATTGTTAATAATGGAAAGGGGAATATATTTATAAACGGAAGGAGGAAAAAGTTTTGTTTTTAAAGTTTGTAGGACACATTCGTTACTTTTTACTCAGCTCTGCATTTGGTTCCTCTGGGGTTCTTTCGTTAAGTTTTTCAGATAAGCTAGAAATTGTCAAGAAAATGAACATCCCCCGCAACAACTAGCTAGAATTTAACTGTCTTCTGGGGATAGTTATCTGTAAGTGTGATTGTGGACTTCTTCAAAATGGTGACACTGTTCAACTTGTGCTCATCTATAGAAAAATTGTAGTATTATTACTTACTTTGTTACTTACTAACTGTAGAAATCAAATCAAGATAAGAAACCAAAGAAAAGAAGAAAAAAAAAACGGTTTGACTTCTTCACTAAAAATCTGAGCGTGTGGCTGTGTAACTGCACAACTGTCTTTCCCATCTGAAAACAAAATACTTTAACATTCTCTTGCATTCTGTTCTCCTTTTCCTTTGTTTTATGCAGCATCATGGCTGAAGCAAGACAACCCATTCATCTTCTAGATGTTTGCAATCAAAAATTCTCAGAATTCCTATTCAATGCTGAACACAAGTGCTTGATGTGGTTGAGAGAAATCGAGGAAGAAGCCATGAAGATATTTGATAGGTATAGAATCTTGAATCTTGCAAAATGGAAAGAGGGTTAAGTTTTTACTCCCAAGGCTGTAAAATGATTTGAGGGGAGTCATATTTCCACAGCAAAGTTTATTGCCTAGGGTGGGACTTTTTAAAATGACTTATAGAATCCTAGGGTTCCAGGAAAACAGTTGGGAGTTCTGAGAAAGGCAAAATAAGAATAAATTACTCAAACCCAGCTACATTTCTACGTTAGAGCTTTGTCTCTTGGTCAGTGATTTGGGTATTTCTAACCAGCAGGTTCTGCGACCTGAAAATGTTTGAAAACCTGTAGCATAAAGCAGTGTTTCTACTACAGGTAGTCCTTGACAAAATTTCTGTTGCTAAGCGAGATAGTTGTTAAGTGAGTTTTGCCTCATTTTACAACCTTGCCACAGTTATTAAGTTAGTAGCACGATTGTTAAGTGAATCTGGCTTCCCCATTGACTTTATTTTTCAAAAGGTTGCAAAGGGTGATCACATGAGCCAGGGACATTGTAATTGTCATATATATGAGTCAGTTACCAAGTGTCTGAATTTTTGATTATGTGACCATAGGGCAACAGTTGTATGTGTGTATTATGGTGATAAGTCACTTCTCAGTGCCGTTGTAACTTCAAATGGTGACCTAACGAATTATTCTAAGTTGAAGGCTAGCTGTATTCTGCAAGAAAGGCAAAATACGTAGCTTCCCACTTCTTGGGAAGGAAAGCAGAGTAAGAAAACACCAGTCACTGGGAGTCAGGTAACAAAATTTAATAATAATACTGTACTTCCTTTGTCCATCCTCTTCCAAAAAAGTCTTATTAATTAGGAGTTTATTAATTACCCTGAATTAATAGATTCTTTCTTATCAATGTAAGGAAAACAAGTTGGTCAGATAATAAGTCAAGTTACATTTCAGTATGGGTCATGAAAGCAAGATACAGACTTCCTTTATTGCTGTTAATTGCAATTCTTGAGATCAATAGGATATTATTATTATTATACATAAAAAACAACTGTACACAGCAAATGAGATAACTATGCTGGGTTTCGTATCGCAAATCACTAGTTGAACAAGTGTTTAGGACTGCGTGATGTATCGGCGGATTATGTGAGCAGATCCCAGTAAGGTGGCCTTCTGCAGCTGACCAATGGTGATTTTGTCAGCACCAATTGTTTTCAAGTGCTTGCCTAGGTCTTTAGGCACAGCACCCAGTATGCCGAGTACCACTGGAACCACCTGCACTGGTTTATGCCAGAGTTTCTGCAGTTCAATTCTCAAGTGAAAAATCTGGTGATTTTTTCAAGTTGTTTCTAGTCGATTCTGCTGTCACCAGCAGCTGTCAATGTTAACGATCCACATTTTTCTTCTTCACAATCGTGATAGCCGGGGTATTGTATTCCAAAACTTGGTCTATTCAGAAGTCCCACAGTAGTTCTGCATGCTCATTTTCGACCACTTTTTCAGGCTTATGATCCCACCAGTTCTTTGCTACAGGCAGATGGTAGTTGTGATACAGGTTCCAGTGGACCATCTGAGTGATTGTGTTGTGATGTTGTTTGTAGTCAGTCTGAGCGATTGTCTTGCAACAGCTCAGTATGTGATCGATGGTTTTGTCCACTTCTTTGCAAAGTCTGCATTTGGGGTCATCAGCAGATTTTTCTATTCTGGCTTTGATTGCATTCATTCTGATGGCTTGTTCTTGGGCTGCAAGAATCAGGCCTTCTGTCTCTTTCTTCAGTGTTCTGTTGGTCAGCCATAACCAGGTCTTTTCCTTATCTACTTTTCCTTGGATCTTTTCAAGGAACTGTCCATGCAGTCCTTTGTTACACCAGCTGTCAGCCCGAGTTTGCATTGCTCTTTTCCTGTATTGATTCTTGGTTTGCTGTACTTTGAGCAGCTTCCTATTGTTGACCTCCATCAAAGCTGGGTTTTTTAAATTGTTGTTGTTGTTGTTGTTATTATTTTTATTTTTATTTTGGACCAGTAACAACTTTAGTACCGAACCTGAACTGATGCCCAAAACACCATCTCAGAAGAAGTATCGGAAAAAGAAGCGATCTTCATTGTTTAAGGGTGAAAATAAAGAACTAATTAGAAAAAGGTAAAAAAAATGGCTCACAATATTTAAGCTTTTTATTTTGGAGTTGTACCCAAAGGTCTCAGGTTGTTTGGATTTTTCTTGTGCTATAAATTGCACAAGGTCTCCAGTCTCTCTGTGTATCTGTCCATGTAAAAATAACTTTGTGATGTTTGGCAATATAGATTGATAAACTAATGCAACTATCAGATTTCACCAAGATCATGTTCTCCTCTGTGCTAGTAATATCTTCCTACGTACTACCTTAATATAAATGCCCTCCCCTTTTTATTTTTCAGTTAAGTCTTTAATCCTATTTTTCCATATTGACTGCTTTTAAAGAGCATTTATATATACTGATAGACTCAGTTGAAATCAACATGGTTAGACAGCTGTTGATGGAGTAACCTATGCTCATTGGTGACTAAAGAAAACTCAGTGGAACATTTTTTAAATCTCTATTTTGACAAAAAAAAATTAGCATGGTAGATGGAGTCACCAGTGGAAAGATCTTCAATATCATTAATGTTGATGTTCATGGTCCTCTAAAATAAATAACTTGGTTTACCCAAAATAATGTTCTTTGATTTCTAATGCAAACAACTTGCTTCTTCCTTTAGTTCTTAACCTTTGATATGATTAAATGTTTTGATAATCTTTACAAATCTTGGCATAACCTTATTAATATTAGGCCCAGATGTCTCACAATTGGAGATACAGGAAATGCATTGGTGTCTCCATATAATTTACTTTTAATAGATATTATTGTAAAAGCTTGCTATGTTGCAAAACTTCATATATAAATGATAGTGCTTCATATATAAATTATATTTTCATCTCCGAAAACTTCTCTACAAAAGCTTCCTTTTTTCATACTTGTTGAATTTCCCTGCAAACTGCTTGATTTATTGCATGCCAGTCCATGAATTTTATTTAAAGTCAAAATATTATCCTTTACCTTTCTCTGGTGAAAATGAAATGATTGCAATACAGTTTAACACAAAGCAAAAGTTCCTTACGTTCACTTATTTTCAAGGAAATTTCCTTCCAAATGAGCATGCAGTAATTTAATCTTAGCTATTTTGTATTTTTAAGACACATTATGTCTTATGCATTTGTCTAATGGTTACTGCACCTAATAGTTTCTATACGGATTATAAGATATGTGGCTGGGGAATTCTGGAAGTCCACATATCTTAAAGTTGCCAAGGCGGAGGAGATTCTAACACAAGGAGGAAGCAAATTGCCCAGAGAAATGGATTACAACAAATTACATTACAATGGATTACAACAATAAAAAAGATTCACTATGGATTTCATACTCATGAGGTTATCTGCTAAAAATTGGACAGTGTTTCTTTAAGGAGCAGTTTTCAAACACGGAGGAGATTCTAACACAGAAAGAAGCAAGTTACCCGAAGAATTGGATTACAACTGAGGACCTGTATACCGCATGAATCATAAAAAGGGCTGTAAAAATATTTACAGACCTCTCACATCCTGGACATACAGTTTCAATTCCTACCCTCAAAACTACGTTATAAGAGAACCGCACACCAGAACAACTAGACACAAGAACAGTTTCTTTTTCTCAAATGCCACTCTGCTAAACAAATAATTCCCTCAACACTGTCCAACTAGTTACCAAGTCTGAATTACTATTACTATTAATATTCTCATCTTTCCTATCACCCACCTCCTCCCACTTACGACTTATGCAGTGGTGGGGTTCAATTTTTTTTTACTACCGGTTCTGTGGGTGTGGCTTGGTGGAGGTGGCAGGGGAAGGATGCTGTAAAATCTCCAGTCAGAGGTGGTATTTGCTGGTTCTCTGAACTACTCAAAATTTCCGCTACCGGTTCTCCAGAACTGGTCAGAACCTGCTGAATGCCACCTCTGGACTTACGACTGTGTGACTGTAACTTGATGTTTGTATCCTTACGTATTATATTGTTTCCTAGTATGACTTGATTGCTTATTTGTACCCTATGATTATCATTAAGTGTTGTACCTTATGATTCTTGATGAAATGTATATTTTCTTTTTATGTACTCTGAGAGCATATGCACCAAGACAAATTCTTTGTGTGTCCAATCACACTTGGCCAATAAAGAATTCTGTTCTGTTCTATTCTATCTATTGAGAAAAATTGATCTATATTTTATTAGGTGCCTAGTCAATCTAGTAAATACATAGTGATGTAGGAAATACAGAGAATTGTTTTAGCTTCTACCAGAACAATTTTATTGAAATTGTTTTAATTTTTGAATTAATCATTCGTTTCTTTTTTTAAGATTATCTAAAGGACCTGGCAGTGAAAAGACTGAATCCTTTCAGAAGCGTTCTCCAAGAAGACTACTGAATAACCTCAGTGTGGGAGATGCAATATCTTTGCCAGATATTATGACAAACTCGTCTAAGGGAAGTTCAAAAGTTCAGTCTGACAAGATAGCTATGGGTCCAGTAGGGGAACCACTTGTTTCTGGCTGCTGTAAAAATGGTGAAGTAGAAGAAAAAAGAAATGAGGTCATGAATGAAATTCCTGAACTTTTTATTGTGCATTCAGATGATCATTTAGCTGATATTTCGAGGATCACTGAGATTCCCACCATGTCAGAGAGTCCTGCAATGATAGTTCCAGACATCACCGATCCAATAAAGGCAGAAAAAAATGGGATTAAATCAAGATTACCAAGTACACCCACTCCAAAAGAATCTTTAAATGGGAAGCACACATCTGGAAAAGAAATTCCACTCCAAGAATTAGTTAATAATAATTTAGATCCAGAAGGAGAACTCTCCCAAGGCCTGAAAGAAAGTTCTGCTGCCTCCACAGGGTCTTTGTCGGCCCATCGTCATCTAAGTAGACCACACAAAACTCCCAGGATCTCACTGGTGGAGAAATACTCACTCAGCAATAAAAGAAAAAGCACAGTTCGAAAATCCATCAGCAGGACAATTGCCAGGAAGCAAGCAGCTCAGGACTCATCATCTGCTTCAAGTCGAGTAAGCTGTAAGTAAAGGCAATTAATCATGTGAACGTGCAATTGTTGTAAGTTGGAAGAGAGTTGAGAGGTCCAACTGTTTTTTGCCATAAAAATATGATACGGGGCTTTCAAAAGGGGCATCTTGCAATGGTCAAGACACATTCAGAGTACTTTAAAGGTAGGCATTGCTTACATTTCCCACTGAAGTTAATTTGCGGACCTAGAAAACAAGAGTTGTGAGTTTGAGCATAAAAGCCAGCTGGGTGACTGGGCCAGTCACTTTCTCTCAGCCCAACTCACCTCATGGGATAGTTGTTATGGGGAAAATAGGAGGAGGAAGGAGCATTATGCATATTTGCTGCCTTGAATTACTTATAAAATAATAAAGGTACACTAAAGAACCAAAAATAAAATGCAAAATTTCATCACTTTTGTCATGCATGGTGAAAGTGTAAATTGTAACTGGATCATCTGACATAGTTGATTATTTCACATATGATATATTGTTCTCTACAATTCAGAGACCTCAGTATATTTAAGACTGTATCTACTCAATTATATATTATAATAGATTAATATCTGGGCTTGCCTCTTTTCTAATTCAAATTTGGTATGGATCTGCAGAGCATTATTTGCTTCCAACTCTATGAAGTCAAACTTAAATCTTGAATTTATTCAGTTATTTTAAAGTGTTTCTAGCCTTTGTTGGTAACATGTTTCCTGAAAAAAACTATGCTTTGTCAGCAGAATTTGCATGTTTACTCCGGGGTGGGATTCTACTGGTTTGCAATGGTTCAGACGAACTCCTTGTTCCAAAGATCAGCTGGCAGGGAACCGGTTCGCTACAATGATCATGTGGGCCCACCCCTCCGCCCCTGCTCTTTCCTGTGCTTTATTTCCTTTTGTTAGCGCACAGCTGATTTGCGCGGCAGAGCGGTTTGCCACGCCTCAGCTGTTTTATTCACAGGGACTCCTGTAGAAGGTGCGTTTTTTAAGCGTGGAGCGTGCGGGCGGAGCTGAACCGTTTGTTATACCAGTGGAATCCCACCCCTGCAGGTACTCATAACATACCTTTCTTGTAAATCCAAATGAATATAATTTTTGGAATGAATAACCAGCTCTCTTTCCACTGGGACTATACTGATCAAAACTAGGCTTTGTTTGACAACATAGGTCTATTTTGGTGGATGAATTTAAGGAAAGTGTATTATTATTTATTATATTTAAATATCTTCGCCAGTCACTTTCCAGAGACTCTGAGTGGTTTACAAATTATTTAAAAGATAAAAACAAGAGAAAAACAACAAATGCTAGAAAGTGCTAGAATTCCTCCTGCATTGGATGTGCCGTTTCTCTTTTATTGAAAACAATACTCATATGTACTCCTATACTTAGACTACATACTTGCTATGCTTACTATATTTATTTAGTCTAACATTTTCATTCTCCAGGCCATAGTTCCACTGAAGTAGTTTCGAATGATGAAAATCACAAACATGGGTAAGCAAACTTGAAAACCTTTAAAGGATTCTGATAATGTAAACCTTACTGAGTTTCATTTAGAATCAACAAATATTTTCTGAATCTGTTGTAAACCTTTGAAATTGTTTTGAATGTTTTAAAAAAGATTTGATTAGAATCTTATGGTTCTATTTACATATTCAAAATTAACACTATGTTAAATGATTCAGAATCATGTAGCATTCAGACATCTGATTAAGAAGTTGTGTTTTTCTAGAACTGGAAAAGAGGTTATTCCTGGTGTTCATCTCTTCTCCATCAGTGTCACCAAATTCTTTTTTGAGGAACGGAACAAAGATTACCATAATACATCATTAGACTGTGTAAAATACAAAATGACAACAACATTTTCCTAAAGTTTGATTCAATGGGGAAAAAATAATCCAAGGTTTAAATTTGTGATGGAAGGGTGGGTGAACCACATATACAGATATATACATCACTTCCAGTTTTTTGTTTTTTATTTACTTTGGTTTAATTATTGAGTGTAAGTATTTGTATTTCTTTGGGACAAATATTTTCAAGGATTATTTTTCTCAATAGTGCATGTCTTCGAAGGTTATTGTTAAATGGCCTGTACAACCCATTCCAGATATCTCCCATCTTTTTACATGTGATCCCTCTTTAAGCATCTAATGAATAGTTCATTTGTTGACTAAGTTATCAATTATTGCAGTAAAATTCTTCTTTCCCAAGTTTTTTTTCTTTCATTACAAGTTTGATACATATCAGATACCAGATTATGGTGGCACCATCTAACAGTTTTTAATGTGCTTTGATTTAATTTGGCATACTTGGCCCAAAGACTGGTCATTGCTTGCATTTTAGGAAATTGTACAATTCCAATCATTTGTACTGTGCTACTAAAGATCAGTGGTTCTTGTTGGGTACTTGGATCTGATACGATCATTTGTTTTAAAGTCCTTGGCGACAATAGCGTATTCGCTTTATAGTTATGCCACATGCTGTGTAAACAAGTGGATGCTAGTTTTATAATATTTACCCATTAATAAGAAAGTTTAAACAATGATATCCAGGCCTTTATAATCAGACAAATATCTTAAATATTACACTGATCTCCTGAAATATTCTTAAAGTTTGGGAAGAAGACTTGGTATTTGATGTTTGGAGTCAGTTTGGATTATTTTAAGGTGTAAAATTCCCTTTTATTCTATTGATCATTAAAATAATTCATAGATTGTACCTGCATTCTCAGACAATTGCATTGTATGAATCAAAATCTTTCTAGATTATGCTGAAAGATTGTAATCAGATTAGTAGATAGGATTATTTCTGGTAGCAATGCCTATTCCATTTTTCATTTCAGCTGAACATTTTCAAGGAAACTGGAAAAATAGAGAAATCTTTAATAATTTTACTGAAGTATTTTCCATATTTTTGTAGGATATATAAATGATGGAACATTAGATTTTTTTATAGTTAGATGTTAGCTTAACTGGCAAAATGCTGGAAAACTAAAATACATTTAATGATTTATCAGTGCAGGAAATAGCATTTGGTGAAAAATTAGCATGCTAGCAAAGAATCTTGAACAATCCTTTAATTAAAAATTAATGGTCAACTGGTGCTCATTTTTGCTATAAGAAAAATATAGAGATTTTTTAATTTTGCTTTTGTGCAGATGCTAACGTTTTAGCATTGAACTATATATGTGTGTGGTGTCCCTATGATTATTTATGGATTGTATGTACTAGTTTTAGAAATGTGTTGATTGAGGATGTACTGGTTGTTTGGTGATGATGCCATATTGTTCATATCTACAATCTAAAAGATTTGTAGCAAACCATATATATATATGTATATGTATATATATATGTATGTGTGTGTGTGTGTGTGTGTGTGTATATATATATATATATACGTAGATTTTCACGGGTAAAGGTATGTAGGTCTTGGTGTATTCGGGTCTTGTCCCGTGTAAGAATGAGAATACCTTGGCAACGTTTCGACGAAATCTCATCCGTCATCTTCAGGCTGGTGTCTTCAGCTTCAGGCTGGTGTCTTCTCCCAGGAGAACGAAGCTGAAGACACCAGCCTGAAGATGACGGATGAGATTTCGTCGAAACGTTGCCAAGGTATTCTCATTCTTACACGGGACAAGACCCGAATACACCAAGACCTACATATATATATACATACATACATACATACATACATACACACACTCCCAGAAGAATGATGCTGAAGACACCAGCCTGAAGATGACGGATGAGATTTCGTCGAAACGTTGCCAAGCTATTCTCAATCTTACACGGGACAAGACCCAAATACACCAAGACCTACATATATATATATATATATGTGTGTGTGTGTGTGTGTGTATGTATGTATGTATGTATGTATGTATGTAGGTCTTGGTGTATTCGGGTCTTGTCCCGTGTAAGATTGAGAATACCTTGGCGATGTTTGACGAGATACTGCCATCTTCAGGCTGGTGTCTTTGGCTTTGTGCTTCTACTGGCAGAAGCACAAAGTCGAAGACACCAGCCTGAAGATGGCGAGTGGGATCTCGTTGAAACGTCACCAAGGTATTCTCAATCTTACACAGGACAAGACCCGAATACACCAAGACCTACATACCTTTACCCGTGAAAATCTACGAAAACATATGTGTGTATATATATATGTGTGTGTGTGTGTGTATATATATATATATAGCGATACATTGAACATGGATCATATTGAACATTAAGATATCGAAGATGACATAGATGATGGAGAAAATGGAGTGAATGATTGCAGGTTATACCTAAAAAATAAAAATCAGAGCAAGAAATGAGTATGTGTACCTTAGTAAGTTTATTAAAGATGCAGAAATGAAAGGAAAAATAGGGTACATAGATACTGGTAAAATATAATGAATATATGTGGATTGTTGTGAGGATTGTTTGAAAAAATGCAAATAGTTCTATTTAAGAGTATGCTTCTGCCGACTGTCTTATGTGGAAATGAGAGCTGGCTATGTTAGAAGAAATGTGAATATAAGTTGGCTGCAGTGGGAATGAGTTGAATATGAAATATGAGTAGTAAAATAGAAAGAAGTACTAGTAGGACCAAGAATGAATTGGTGAATGAATCTTGTTTTAATATAGAAATGAAAAAGAAATGCTACACACTGTTGATATGGCCACTGAGAGAGAATTAATGAGGATTAAATTACAAAGCTAATATATGAAGAAAAAAATGAATAGATGAAAAATAGGAAGACACATTCATGATAGAATGGAATTGGTGAGGTTCTGAAAATGTCAAAGCTGGTAATTGGAAAGAAAAACAAGATCCAGTAATGAAATCGCTAATTAATCAGTAATAGAAACAAATATGGCCTACAAATGTACGAAATTATGGAGAGCACTGTGAATGACTTCGCTGGACACTAAAAACTAAAATAAAGTTTAGTTGGATTTCCTTTTTTCCCCTTTTATCTCCTACCTTTTTTTTTGGTACATTTGACCTTTTCCTATATTTTGTATAACACTGAAAGGAAATAGTGTGGTGAGTATATACAGGTGAAACTCGAAAAATTAGAATATCGTGCAAAAGTTCATTTATTTCAGTAATGCAACTTAAAAGGCGAAACTAATATGTGAGATAGACTCATTACATGAAAAGCAAGATAGTTCAAGCCGTGATGTGTCATAATTGTGATGATTATGGCTTACAGCTCATGAAAACCCCAAATCCACAATCTCAGAAAATTAGAATATTGTGAAAAGGTTCAATATTCTAGGCTCAAAGTGTCCCACTCTAATCAGCTTATTAAGCCAAAACACCTGCAGAGGGTTCCTGAGCCTTTAAATGGTCTCTCAGTCTGGTTCAGTAGGAATCACAATCATGGGAAAGACTGCTGACCTGACAGTTGTGCAGGAAACCATCATTGACACCCTCCGTGAGGAGGGAAAGCCTCAAAAGGTAATTGCAAAAGAAGTTGGATATTCCCAAAGTGCTGTATCAAAGTACATTAATAGAAAGTTATGTGGAAGGGAAAAGTGTGGAAGAAAAAGGTGCACAAGCAGCAGGGATGACCGCAGCCTGGAGAGGATTGTCAGGAAAAGGCCATTCAAAAGTGTTGGGGATGTTCACAAGGAGTGGACTGAGGCTGGAGTCAGTGCATTAGGAGCAACCACACAGAGACGGATCCTGGACATGGGCTTCAAATGTCGTATTCCTCTTGTCAGGCTGCTCCTGAACAACAAACAACGTCAGAAGCGTCTTACCTGGGCTAAAGAAAAACAGACATGGTCTGTTGCTCAGTGGTCCAAAGTCCTCTTTTCCGATGAGAGCAACTTTTGCATCCCATTTGGAAACCAACGACCCAGAGTCTGGAGGAAGAATGGAGAGGCACATACTGCAAGATGCTTGAAGTCCAGTTTGAAGTTTCCACAGTCTGTGTTGATTTGGGGAGCCATGTCATCTGCTGGTGTTGGTCCACTGTGCTTCATTAAGTCCAGGGTCAACTCAGCCATCTACGAGGAGATTTTGGAGCACTTCATGTTTCCTTCCGCAGACGAGTTTTATGGGAATGCTGACTTCATTTTCCAGCAGGACTTGGAACCTGCCCACACTGCCAAAAGCACCAAAACCTGGTTCAATGACCGTGGGATTACTGGGCTTGATTGGCCAGCAAACTCGCCTGACCTGAACCCCATAGAGAATCTATGGGGCATTGCCAAGAGAAAGATGAGAGACATGAGACCGAACAATGCAGAAGATCTGAAGGCCGCTATTGAAGCATCCTGGTCTTCCATAACACCTCAGCAGTGCCACAGGCTGATAGCTTCCATGCCACGCCGCACTGAGGCAGTAATTGCTGCAAAAGGGGCCCAAACCAAATACTGAGTACATATGCATGCTTATACTTTTCAGAGGTCCGATATTGGTCTATGTACAATCGTTTTATTGATTGCATGTAATATTCTAATTTTCTGAGATTGTGGGTTTGGAGTTTTCATGAGCTGTAAGCCATAATCATCACAATTATGACAAATCACGGCTTGAACTATCTTGCTTTGCATGTAATGAGTCTATCTCATATATTAGTTTCACCTTTTAAGTTGCATTACTGAAATAAATGAACTTTTGCACGATATTCTAATTTTTCGACTTTCACCTGTACACAGATAAGCTTGATTCAGCAACCACACTTGAGACGAGGAAACAGTTGCTAAGTGAAGTTGTGACTATGCTTATGATCTTATTTCAACTTTGCGTTGCAGACCTGCAAAAGTCATAAATACAAGGACTGATTGCAACAGTTGTAACTGTAAATCATCACTAAATGAGACAGTTGTGCGTGTGTGTATGCGTGCACGCACATGCATGTATTCACACAGACATCCATTTTCACTGTTTTTTGCACTGTTATTTTTATTTTGTCTTTAAATAATGTGTGTTGATCACAGTACATTTAAATAAAATAATGAAAACTGGAAAAAAGAATGGTTAATATTTGCCCAAATTCTCTTTTAGGCCTTTGACACAGAATGCTGAATTAGGAGAGGTAAGGTCTTGAAGATGCACCTATTTGTGTTTACATGATTGCCTTTTGTCTTTAGTGCAGTTCTCTGAACTCTGATCACAATTCTTAAGATAGCTCTAAAGTTATACGGTTGAATTTACCATTTCAGTTAATTATTTAGTCAAGGTTGTGGGTGACAAGTGCTTCAAGTCATCTATTAGAATGCATTCATTTTAATTCTGTGGAGATGTAAGAATGTCCAACCCTACTGAAATCAATGGATTTAGGTCCATAAATACATAGGATCTGCTGGGACAGAAAATAAATATGCTATTCAGCATAGTTTTCAACTTCAACACTACAGCTTAATACCCAATGTGATTTTGAGAAAGTGCTTTTATTTGACACTTGTTTTCCATTCATAGGTGTTTTTTGTGAAGAATTAGTGTTGTGCAATTATTTCATTTAAGGGGTTTTAACGTTATATAATGGTGAACAATCAAGTGAAGGAAATAACTTGAAATTACTACTTCAAAGCGTGGGGTATTCTTAATCTCTGTTGACCTAAATTTTTTTAAAGCAAGCTATTCCTTTTTATGGACTAGTTTATATATCTGGGCTAAATTGCAGATGATAGTTTTATGGAGTGTCATTTCAATCTCAGTCCATGCAGATACATACATATTCCTCATAGTCTAGTCTTTCTAGACTGTGGAAAGTTTAGAAGAAGTTTTATTTGATCTTCACATGTAACATCTGTTCAGACTCCCTGGTAAGTATTTTCGTGGCTTTGACTGGGTCTCTTTTACTTGGTACTAACCGGAAATTTTGCTTTTCTTGAAGATGGAAAATAGAAAATTAACAGGATGTTATGACACCCCTCTTTTCCTTCATTGGACAATGTGAGAAATGATTGTTACTGTATTCATATGTAAGTAAAGGCTTCCTTTACTTACATATAGTGGAGATGAACACCTGATGAAACATGTTAATGTTGCTTTCTTAGTAACAATGTGGAAATGGTTTGCCATTGCCTATTACTGAATTCTTTTTTCCATTTCTCATTCCACCCAAACACTGTCCATCTTTTTAAGAACAGAAAAAGTCAACTAAGAGCTGCCACATTCAACGACATGGAAATGTTACTTATTTAACAAAAATGAAAAACAACCCCTCTTGCATTTGTTCCCATTGATAGCCCTGCTGCTTTAATACCCCCCCCCCAATTTTTTTAATCAATTGGCAACTTGACACATATATTCATTTTAAAATGAGAGTCCAGAAATGGGAATATATGATAAGAGCAATATTCTTCGAGATATCTCTTTATCTAGAAAGTGTAAAAATAATATATTGGTTTTTTTTTCTTAGCCTCTGAACAGTCTACAAAAAGAGCCTTGTGCTCTGGATGCACCTAGTCTAGTTAGCACCCCTAGGCACAATCCAACACAATTTGAGAGGCACCAAGACAAGACTTGCAGTAAAGGTAAATAATGTCATGAACAATTTAATTTTCATTAAATGCTATTAAAACCCTCAATCAAATTATTCTATTTTTCCCTATATAATTTTTATGTCTATGATCTTTGTCTAGACTTTTGTTTTTAAGTCATAACGTAAACAGTTGTCATTATACCGTGTTTCCCCGAAAATAAGACCTACCCCGAAAGTAAGACCTAGCACTATTTTCTAAACCTGCCCTAATATAAGACCTACCCCAAAAATAAGACCTAGTGTAAATCTCCAGTTCCAGGAAGACTTTTCAGGGAGCAACCGTGCACCCGCGAAACACCCCCTACACACTCACACCCACTATTTGGCACCATAAATATATAAGACCTACCCCGAAAATAAGACCTAGTGTGTTTTTGGGAGCCAAAAAAAATATAAGACAGTGTCTTATTTTCGGGGAAACACGGTATTTGCTAGTATACAATATTTAGTATCTTGTCACTGTAATTAAAAGCATTTTATGAAGCAGTTTTGAATCTTGATATAGTTTTTCTACTTACGGTACATTAGTGCAACTAGGAACAAGTTCTGTCTACAATATATGCTTTATTTCAACTTCGCTGTTTTTATTAGGCAAAAAGATGGATTTTGTAACAAGACCTCTCTTATTAATTGTGCTTTTCTTGCAGACAGACTTGAGACTACAATTACTGACTCCCACATCAGTAATTCTGAAGATTTAGCCAGGAACAACAGTCCCCATGAACAAATGCAGAATATCCGGTATTCATTCCTTCCCTTCCCTTTCCTTGGTTTCTCAGAATTCAGAACAGTAATCATTTGAGCAGTTACCTAAAACTGCTTCATTTAGAAAGAGCTATCTTAGAAACTGTAGCTAGTCTTTATATTAAATATTTGTCTTTTAGGTTACAAGCATTTTTTAAATAAAAATTTCCTGTAAATTTGTGTATTTTTCTGGTAGTCTGTCTGTTATAGGCGTTATAGCCTAGATTGCTTCTGCGAGAACCTCCTGTATATATAATACTGCAGTGCTGAGGTTATTTAGAGAAAAACTGAATTTAGAAAATTTACCTAAATGTTTCATTGAATTTAGAGAGAGTGAAGTGATTTAGTAGCATGGGCAATATATCTTTCAAACAATATCTGTGTTTCTATGTGGTCACTGCTGACTTTCATCTCAAGTAGCATGTTTTTTTTTTAATTAGATTTATATGCCGCCCTTCTCCGAAGACTCAGGGCGGCTTACAGTTTTTGGAGCGCAACCCAATGCGCTCAGCAATAGCCTTCATTCCATTGTATATGCCTGCTTATTACTAAGCGGCATTTTTACAAAGTCAGCTTATTGCCTCCAACAATCTTGGGTCCTCATGTTGGAGAACTTGTTAACAATTACCATAATACTTCAAGAATATCAATCATACTATTTTGATATACATTTACCTGTCAGTATTACATTTATGAAATGAAATATGAATGGTTTAATTCTATCAATAAGAAATTATCTGGAATTACAATTATCTCATGACATTGAGTATTAGGGTATTGAATTTAGAAGTTACTATTTGTCAGCTATCAACTTTTTCCTATAATAAATTTTGGAGGAGAGAGTATTGGTAAAAAATTAAAATAATGGAAGATTAACATTATGGTTTGAGTATAGAAATAGTAGCTATACATGCTAATTCTTTTTAGTCTAGTAGTTATGACATCAGGCTAGAAACAGGAGACTGAGCCATGAAAGTCAGCTGAGTGACTTTGGGCCAGTTACTCTCTGTCAGTCCAACTCCACTCATAGGATTGCTGTTGTGGGGAGAACAGAAGGCAGGAGTCTGAGGTACTCCTTCACCTCAGTATGTTCACCACCTAGAGTTATTCACAAAAATATTAAAGGCAGGATATAAATAAATAAATTTCTGCTATAAATGATGATACAATATTAAAATAAGATAAATTGCCATTATAAATGTGGTCCATAAGTAATGGGTTGAAATTATTAACACTGGCTTTTTTATGAAACAATCTTTTGAATGGTTGGACTCATTGCTCATGAAAATAGAACACTTTATTTTCAGTGCTTTATTAGGTACATACATCTCTTCTCCTTCCCTCTTTCTATTTCTCTCTTTTCCCCAACTTTAAGACTTTTCCAAGATTTTCCATTTTGACTTTTGAAGAGGCTAGTTTTTGAAGGAAAACTCCCAAACTTTTTGGATATGCTGAATAGTAAAAGTCTTAAGTTAATCCACTAAATAAGAATGCGTACAATGTGTAACTGAGAAAACTTTGTGTATATTGAACCACGGTGGCACAGTGGTCAGAGTGCAGTACTGCAGGCTACTTCTTGCGACTGCTGACTGACTGCAATTTGGCAGTTAGAATCTCACCAGGCTCAAGACTGACTCAGCCTTCTATCCTTCCGAGGTGGGTAAAATGAGGACCCAAATTATTGGGGGCAATATGTTGACTCTATACCGCTTAGAGAGGGCTGTAAAGCACTGTAAAGCGGTATATAAGTGCTATTGCTATTCTTTTTTTTTCCAGGAAGCAAAGTTATAGACAAGCAGTGGAGGACCCTCCTGCTCTTTCATGCATGGAAGATAAAAATCCTAGTCCTTTCAGTCATACAACCACACCCATTTCTGCAAAGAAAATGCTGCCAACGTCTGGCCCATCCAAGGTAGGTAAATATCATATTAATATACTCTTGTGTGTAATGCCCAAACAGTAAAAGCATGTATACTTTTCTGACAGATAATACGACCTTTCAAAAACTTCTTTCAAACCATGCAAAAGAATCATCTTCTCAAATCTCCTGGGTCTTCAGGGAACAACGTCCCCAAACATAGTACTCCTTGTAGATCTGCCACCAAGGTAAGAGGTTTTTTTCATTTAAGTTTAGAAATGATAACAATCTCTATATCAGGAACTGCTAAAATTTGTTAGAGAAACCAGATCTTTGTGGCAGAGAAAATATTCTGCATGATGGAGTCTAAGTTCAGCTCCTGTTTCAGTCATGCTGTAGGTCTAAGAGCATGTGTGTGTGTGTGTGTGTGAAAGAGAGAGAGAGATGAATGAGATGAACATCAGAAAACTAGCTACTAATGATATCAGTAATGATACAAACTTATTATTATGACACAATTCTATGCTTAAAGAGTTACAGCTCTTTATACCACATTCTTGCACCACAGTGAACACATTGATTCTATGAAACAGGGGTGTCAAACTCGCAGCGTCAGAATGGCGTCACATGACGTATCAGGACATTTTTCCCCCTTTGCTAAACTGGGTAGGGACGGGGACAGCACGTGACGCATCCAGCCCATGGGCTGCAAATTTGACACCCCTGCTATAAAATATTAGAAAATGGCACTATGAGAATAGGGGGATGTCCATTGAGGAGACCAGTAATAGAAGCTGAATGTGGTCAACTCTGTTTCCCCCCACACCTTCTCCCTTCTCTCCTGTCCTCCTGGAGAAAATAAGTTCAAATAGACATCAAAGGGGGAAAAAGTAAGTCAGCAAAGGAAGTCTCTTGTTTTGCTCAGACTCTTGACTTACTTGAAATCTCTTCTTATCTGAAATCTCTTCAGGATAGGGGTTGAGGTAATATACAGTACTTTCAATGCTGAAGTCCTTGCCTGCTATGCATAGAGGATAATGAAGGTATTTATTCTGAGCCTACTGCCATATTGTGTTCTTATATAGTCTTTTGCTTTACCGATATGCAGTAGATAGAGCTGTTATTCAATCACATGATAAATGAAATAGTCATTAGGCATTTACATTCCTGGACGTTGATTTGTATTTTCTTTCCATGTTCGTCCTACAAAGGGGGAGTTTGTTGTAAGTAGCTATCTTCCTTATTTTCTGGATTGTCATCCTAGTGCTTCAAATTGTTTAAAAATACTTTAACTGCCCTAAAACCACTGTTCACTCTTATTTTGGAGATGGGTCATTCTGCACGTGCTGGTGTTTCATATTTGCACTGCCACATTTCCTTGGTGTGATTTAATCTGGATAGAAAAGATGGAAGAAAAACTAGTTGGCAGTTGGGCAGCAAATGGTCACAGCAACTTGAGTTAATATAAACCTTCCTTAACGTCTTAGGAAAAGGAGCGTCAGCGTCTGGAGAGTCTTCGAAAAAAACAAGAAGCAGAGCAACAGAGAAAGCAGAAAGTGGAGGAAGAAAAGAGACGTCGGTTGGAACAGATAAAACTGTTAAGTGCCTGTTTAACCCCCCATGCAAATAGGGATTACACTGACAAATTTCTTTTAGCGATGTTGTTGTTGTTGTTGTTGTGTAATGCAACTTTTGTAGAATGTGGATACTACAGGAACAGATAACACGTTTATAGAAATAATAGCAAAATTACCAATGTAAACTATTTGTGATCAATACAAAGAATCTTCATCAGAATAAATGCTGTGCTTTCTACATATTGCACAGAAAGCGTGAAGAGCGACTGCGAAAGGCATTGCAAGCTCGAGAACGAGTAGAGCAGATGGAGGAAGAAAAAAAGAAGAGAATGGAACAGAAATTTTCTCAGCTCGATGAAAGAAATGACAAGGTAAAAAAATGGCCTGACAACAGACTATCTTCATGACTGTCTTCAAATTTTAACAGTTATCTTTTAGTATGGAATGTTGAAACATATTAAGCCAGAAATCTAACAAAGAAGCAGCTGGTACATTTTGTTGGGTCATTCCACTTATTCTATACTTGACTGCATCCATGGACTGGAAACCCACCATTTGTTGGGATAATTAGTTCCAATGTCAGTTTGCTCTTACTGTTAGGATGTTTTTCTAATATTCAGGATTTCTTTCCTATAATTTAAATCCATTGTTTTACATTCTGCACTGTGGATTGATAGAAAACAAATCATGACCTGAGACTCCTTTGCTATCAAGAAAATCACATGGGAGTGTCCATAAAATGACCTAAGTTGAATTCAGTGTGAAGGAGATTTTATCTTAGCTTTTAATGCCCCTCTAGTCCTTAATCTATATTTATTATAGCAGTAGCACGTAGATTATATATTGCCCCACAGTGCTTTACAGTACGCTCTGGGTGGTTTACAGATTCAGCATTTTGCCCCCAACAGTCTGGGTCTTCATTTTACCAATCTCAGAAGGATGGAAAGTTGAATCAACCTTGAGCCTATTAGGATTGAACTCCAGGCTGTTTGCCTGCAATACTATATTCCAACCACTGTGCTACCAGGACTTGTTTTGCAATGTATCTCTCCAGTCTTTAGCACAAAATAAAGTAGATAGAAATTTGACAAGTTCTTTGCACAGATGCGAGAGGAGAAAACAGCAGAAGAAAAGACAAAGAAAAAAATATCTATAAAGAAAACCGAAGCAGAAGTCCGAAAATCAAAACTGCCACAAATGGTAAGCACTATATTGACTTTCCAATAAAATGGAATTACAGAGAAGGAGGCTCTGTATGCTTCAGCTAGAATAGGAGAACTCCAAGGAGGTTTTAATCATGACTAAGAAATAATGTTTTTATTTCTATATGATCAAAAGTATGAAAGGCTTACAAATTGTTTAATTGCTGCAGGCTTGCTGTTAAACAATATCCAAATGGGATGAAGGATGAACAGATTGTATAAATTCGTGTAGTTAACTTATTAGTGTAGCTTTTTTAAATTCAGTAGAATTGCTTTGTATCTCACATTCATGGGCCCAAGCATTTCCATGTGTTTGGAGATAGGATAAATGTAGAATTTTCTAGTTGAGACACTACTTTCTTGGTGTCTTGAGGAATGGTGGAGTATTCTGTTCTTGATCTGACAATATATATTAGTAAGATTTGAAAAATAGTAGCCATACCATTTCATTTCTAAAATTAGTTTTTAACATACATATTACTGCAACAAAAACTGTTTTATATATTTTATATGTTATATGTTTTATATGTTATATTTATATGTTTCATTTATTTTATAAATACATGAGTGTGGACTTTTCATCAACGTAGTATTGTAAGTGTTCTTGTTTTTCCATATATATATTTCCGTGTGTGTGTGTGTGTGAGCGCCTGCATGCACGCCCATGTACAGGTGAAACTCGAAAAATTAGAATATCACACAAAAGTTCATTTATTTCAGTAATGCAACTTAAAAGGTGAAACTAATATATGAGATAGACTCATTACATGCAAAGCAAAATAGTTCAAGCCGTGATTTGCCATAATTGTGATGATTATGGCTTACAGCTCCTGAAAACCCCAAATCCACAATCTCAGAAAATTACAATATGACATGCAATCAATAAAACAAGGATTGTACATAGGGCAATATCAGACCTCTGAAAAGTATAAGCATGCATATGTACTCAGTACTTGGATTGGGCCCCTTTTGCAGCAATTACTGCCTCAGTGCGGCGTGGCATGGAAGCTATCAGCCTGTGGCACTGCTGAGGTGTTATGGAAGACCAGGATGCTTCAATAGCGGCCTTCAGATCTTCTGCATTGTTCGGTCTCATGTCTCTCATCTTTCTCTTGGCAATGCCCCATAGATTCTCTATGGGGTTCAGGTCAGGTGAGTTTGCTGGCCAATCAAGCACAGTAATCCCACGGTCATTGAACCAGGTTTTGGTGCTTTTGGCAGTGTGGGATGGTGCCAAATGAAGTCAGCATCCCCATAAAGCTCATCTGCGGAAGGAAGCATGAAGTGCTCCAAAATCTCCTGGTAGACAGCTGCATTGACCCTGGACTTGATGAAGCACAGTGGACCAACACCAGCAGATGACATGGCTCCCCAAATCAACACAGACTGTGGAAACTTCACACTGGACTTCAAGCATCTTGCAGTGTGTGCCTCTCCATTCTTCCTCCAGTCCTTGGTTTCCAAATGAGATGCAAAAGTTGCTCTCATCAGAAAAGAGGACTTTGGACCACTGAGCAACAGACAAGGTCTGTTTTTCTTTAGCCCAGGTAAGATGCTTCTGAGGTTGTTTGTTGTTCAGGAGCAGCTTGACGAGAGGAATACGACATTTGAAGCCCATGTCCAGAATCTGTCCATTCCTTGTGAAAATCCCCAACACTTTTGAATGGCCTTTTCCTGACAATCCTCTCCAGGCTGCAGTCATCCCTGCTGCTTGTGCACCTTTTTCTTCCACACTTTTCCCTTCCACATAACTTTCTATTAATGTACTTTGATACAGCACTTTGGGAACATCCAACTTCTTTTGCAATTACCTTTTGAGGCTTTCCTTCCTTATGGAGGGTGTCAATGATGGTTTTCTGCACAACTGCCAGGTCAGCAGTCTTTCCCATGATTGTGATTCCTACTGAACCAGACTGAGAGACCATTTAAAGGCTCAGGAGCCCTTTGCAGGTGTTATGGCTTATTTAGCTGATAGAGTGGGACACTTTGAGCCTAGAATATTGCACCTTTTCACAATATTCTAATTTTCTGAGATTGTGGATTTGGGGTTTTCATGAGCTGTAAGCCATAATCATCACAATTATGACAAATCACGGCTTGAACTATCTTGCTTTGCATGTAAAGAGTCTATCTCATATATTAGTTTCACCTTTTAAGTTGCATTACTGAAATAAATGAACTTTTGCACGATATTCTAATTTTTCGAATTTCACCTGTATGTGCGTTGTGTATATATGTATTTTTGCATGTATGAAAGACATTGATTCTCTATGCTTGTTTCAGGAAGACGGGCCAAAACTTCAAGAACGTCCAGAAAAATGGAGAACAATTGGGGAGATTAAGAAAATGCTGGAAATCAATAGGACAAGACAGGAAAAGGGGTGAGAATTTTGTTTCCTTAATGCTGTAAGCTGCCCAGAGTTGTTTCAATACAAGATGGGTGGCAAATAAATAAAATAATAAATAAATAAATCTCTGAAGGTTGAAACTATAGGTAAGTCAACATTCGAGGAATTACAGGAGCGACAAAAACCATCAAAATTTAAAAATTTAAATTTTTTTTAAAAAAATAAAGAAAAAAAAGAAAAAAAACCCATCAAAATTGAAAATGATAAGCCAAATAACCAGCTCTGAAATGGTGTTACTTCCTTTGAAGGTAACATTCAAGAAAGCTATTCACATTTGAGGAAAGTTTGCATTCCCAAACCATTTTTTTGGCAAGGCTTTCAGAGTGATCCCAGAGGAACTTACTTCCAAGCAATCAGTGCACTGCAAGTATTTGTCTATTAACTCAGCTTTGTTTTTAGGCACCAAAGGCATCAAGATAAAGAGAAGCTAGTGAAAGCTCAGGAACTCACTGTAGTTAAGGAAGAGGAAGAAAATGTAAAGGTATGATCACATTGAAAAGTCAATATTGAGGGGTGGGAGGCATAAGAAGATCAAGCAAGCTTTTGCCAGCAAATAATATTTTTAGCTGCATTTCCAAAATGTATGCCTTCAGTTTCTCCCTGCCGCTTTGTTTCTGTCTGAAAGGAATGAAGCCTTTGCATGTCGCTTACTATTCTAGATTTTTAAGGGAGACAACAGATTGTTAATCACACATTTCCTCATGTGATTTATGGAAACTGAAATTATATATACTTAAAGCAGATTATACAACCGTAGTTTGCTTTGCCCTAGGTCTAAGAAAAGGCAGTGGTTATAACTGTAGTCCTTCTGGGCATACAAACAATAATTATGATGGAAGAGCAAATGCTGGATTTCACAATGTGTTTTTTCAGTCAGGTAGCAATTAAAGCAAAAAAAAATCTGAGGAATCATTAATGGATCACTTTAATGGAGATCTAAGAAGAAAGTGTTCTAAAGACTAGACTGTCTTGTGTGAAACCACTACTGTGAAATTATTAAATTGGTTGGCATGGTAACTAAGATTCTTCTTTGGTTAATAGGAAGAAAAGAATCCTGCCTCATTGACTCAGCTGCCTCAGGTCAAGACAACTGTGCAGGTGGAAAATGTCCCTGTTGCATATGGGTGGCTGAATATAACTGCTCAGGTGAGTAGGAACTATTTTGCAGGCTTCTGCAAGATGAGAAATGATTGAGGTCTTCTTCCCCCATTTGCAAATTGCTATGGCAGAATTATGACTTGACATCCTCTTTATCTCTTCTATCATATGTTCCCATGATACTGCCTTATCCCCAAGCTATGAAAAAGATTGACCTGGGTACAATACTCATAAGTGACTTGGTGGTGGTCACCTTATTCAAGCACTGCCTAGAGCAATAGTGGCTAAACTTTTTCAGCTCCTGTGCCGATAATTGCGTGCGCGCTCACTTGCGCGCGCTCGCATGCCAGCACCCAAAAGGCAATGTGTGCTGGGGGGCCCCTGCGCATGCGCATGCAACCTTGTGTGCCACACATCTGTGCATGCATGCGCAATTCCCCCCTTGTGTGCTGCGTGTCTTTGTGCATGTGCGTGCGATTCCCCCTCCCGCGTTGTGTGCCTGTGCATGCACGTGCGATCCCCTCACATTCAGCATATCCCTCTGCATGCGCACATCTCCCACGCTCTCCCCTCTGCCCCCTCTGCATGCGTGGCAGATACCTGACAATCAGCTGTTGGGTGGCGGCGCACGCACATGCTCAGTAGGGCTCTTCCAGGCAACCTCTCACATGCTGGAGGAAATGGCTCTGCATGCCACTTCCGGCACGTGTGGCATAGGTTCACCAACACGGGTCAAGAGGAAATGTCAAGGCATATTGAATCTAGTAGGCTTTGCCACTACTGTGACTACTTGAAAGGAAATCAGATAGCTACAACAACTTGGAACAAAATAACAGACTTGGAAGGGATTTTGGAGGTCTTCTAGTCCAACCCACTGCTGAATCAGGAGACCCTATACCATTTCAGACAAATGGCTGTCCAGTCTCTTCTTGAAAACCTCCAGTGATGGAACACCCACAACTTCTGAAGGCAAGGGAGAAAGCATTTTAACTCTCTTCTTGCCAACCAAATTTACCAAACTTAGCTGTAGGAGAAGGAGAACAGAGCCTGAGAGAGGAATCAGCCTGGAGTCATTATGTTCCCAAGATTAATGTCAGGCATGAAGACTCAAGATCACACCTTAGGGTCCAGATATGCTGATTTATTGCTCATATCTATACCCAAGAATCTAGTCAACTAATGGTTAGCACTAAATTTGTGCTAGATAAGAGTTAATGAATTCAAGCATGGGTGGACTTCAACCACCTGTGGGAATGGAATGACTCCAGGCTGATTCCTCCTCTGACTCCACCTCCAGGTTCTGTATGTTGTTCTATATCTGGTGCCTCTTTATGCTCTGGGATGCAGGTTGGGAATCCAGGCTACATTGTAGCAACAAAATTGAATCAGAATCGAACTGGAAGGGACATTAGAGATCTTCTGGTCCAACCCCCTGCTCAAGCAGGAGATCCTATACTATTTCAGACAAATGGCTGCCCAGTCTTTTCTTAAAAAACTTCAGTGATGAGCATGTACAACTTCTGAAGGCAAGCTGTCCTGCTGGTTAATTGTTCCCACTGTTAAAAAGTTTCTCCTTGATTAGTTTCTATCCATTGTTTCTTGTCTTGCCTTCTGGTGTGTTAGAAAATAAGTTGACCCCCTGTTCTTTGTGGCAGCCTCTCAAATACTGGAATACTGCTATCATGTCCCTCCTAGTCCTTTTTTTCTCTAGACTAGCCAAACCCATTTCCTGCAACATATTTTGCATTTCCTTCATATATTTTTGTCTCCAGGCCTTTAATCATCTTAGTTGCTCTTCTTTGCACTTTTTCACAGTCTCAGCATCTTTTTTGTAATGCGGTGACCAAAACTGGATGCAGTATTCCAGGTGTGTCTTACTAAGGATTTATAAAGCAGTACTAATACTTCACTAATACTTGATTCTATGCCTCTGTTTATTCAACCAAGGATTGTATTAGCTTTTTTGGCTGCTGCCGCACACTGCTGGCTCATGTTTAAGGGATCATCCACTAGGACTCCAAGGTCCCTCCCACAATTACTGTTTTTGAGCCATGTTTCACCTAATCTGTACTTGTACATTTGGTTTTTCCTGCCTAAGTGTAAAACCTTGCTTTTCTCCATATTAAATATCATGTTGTTGGATAGGGCCCATTGTTAAGTCTGTCAAGATCTTTTTGGATCCTGAGCTTGTCTTCTGGGATATAGGCTATACCTGCCAGCTTTGTGCCACCTGCAAATTTGATGAATTCCCCTTCTATTCCCTCATCCGTGTCATTTATGAAGACATTGAAGAGTACTGGGCCTAACTAAGATGGAACCTTGTGTTACCCCACTACTTACTTCCCTTCATGTAGATTTAGTACCATTAAGAACTGCTGATTGATATCGTTTTTCAGCCAGTTGCAAATACATCTGGTGGTGATGCTGTCTATCCCACATTTTTCTAGTTGACCAAGAAGTAGGTTGTGGTCTACTTTGTCAAAAGCCTTGCTGAAGTCTAAGTATACTATCAGGATCATGATTGTAAAAGGAAGACATATTGACCATGCCCAAGAATGGGTGAAGAACATTTTTACTCAGGAGTGGAGACTGAATGTAAAAAGTATTGACATTGTCCAAGACCTTGAATAATTTTCTGCTTCTAAACTAGAGGGACACTTCAGTCCCTCTGCTTTCAGATAGACAAATATCATTGAAAGTTATCGTGTGTAATTGCTTTCTTTCCTCTGTATATTCTGTCATTACTCAGATACTTTCTGACAAAAGGTGTTACTTCTAGAATTCCATACGTTCTTTCTCCCTGAAATGTCAGTATCTTTGCTGTTGAATGAATATTTCAATCACAGTTAACTTTATTTTTCAAAATATGTAGTTTCCCACGCTTAATTTGGCCATCTTTGATATACTTTCTTCAATGACTTCTTTGATTTAAATCTTATATTAAGCACTTCCTGGACTACATGCAATCTGCAAAATGTTATCTACCTGAATGCAGGGAGGAATTTCAGTGGTATAAGCAATTGTGGGTTCTGCAATATTTGTATCTGATCACAAGAGGGCATAGGACTATGGTGGATGAAGTTCACTGAGTGCTCTGTTGAAGGTTATTGTGCTCAGTATAGTTGCTCTGTGAGACATAATCCGTACTTTTTAATGTCCCATTTTAAGTAACCATATATGTTAATATAATTAAAATGAGATCCACAAGTATCTATGAAAGTATTTTTCTGATATTGCTATTCTGAAATATCAAATAATTTTTAAAAGGCACTTTGTTTGGAGACTAAAAATCTGGGTTTAAGTTGCTCTGTAATAGTCATAGCTGGATTTATTTTAATGTGTTGTTACACAAAAGACTTCAGCATTTGCAAGCTAAACATTAATC
Source organism: Naja naja (assembly GCA_009733165.1). Lineage (NCBI taxonomy): Eukaryota > Metazoa > Chordata > Lepidosauria > Squamata > Elapidae > Naja > Naja naja. Next base: position 255,873,066 of record CM019148.1, on the reverse strand, counting down.
TTCCAGTTCTTTGGAAAGTGCAAGGGCTGAAAGGATTAAACAGAAAGAATTAGAGAATTAAAAGAAAAAAAACCTTAGGGCTTAATGTTTCACACTCAAACATCTTCATTTTAGCTAAGCTATTGTTAATCAGTACAGAATAGAGCTAGAATGTTTGAAATATACTATTAAATGTCCAAGATCTTAGACAAACTAAATATAAAATATTCCTTGACGCAAGGTCTTACAGACTTTAGACACGTGTCTATTAAGATTTCAGCAAAATAAAATACTGGAGTATATTAAGGTAAAAATATGTTAGCATACTATAGCATTTAGCAAATTAAATCACTGGCTCGTTTTAGCAGAAATGCTTATAAAAATAATTGCTTGTCACAGCAAATCTAACCCACAGAGCAGGAAATTTGTACTGTGCTTTTTTTTTTGATAAAGTTCAACAGAGTTCTCTTTAAAATAATTATTTACTTCATTCTCATGTTTGGTCAATTGTCATGAACAGATATCCCAAGATAACACTGTAATGCTTCCAAAATTGTTAAATTTTTGTGTAATATTTTATTCATATTGTGTATGCATCAAATTCCTTGAACTATTTGGAATGCTATTTGTTGTTGCATCAAAATTGTTATAAGATTTTGGAAAGAATTCCTACTGTACCACTAAAATTGATTAGCAGTCGCTATCAGAGCCTTTGTTTGTAAGATATAAACTGCATACAATTGGAATGATTTTTTACCACCCACAGAAAATAGAAAAACAGCTTTTGTTTTGGAAGTAAAAGCTTCTTGTAAAGGTTATAAATGCCCCAAATTCTGCCAGTGTTCACATGATATATGAACATAGCTGCAACCCTGAATGCATGTGGAAGATTATTTAGCAGTTCAAATAATCTGTTACTTTTTGTTCTCCCTCAGTTTGTCTACTCAAATTAGCATCCTTCTATAGAACTGAGTTTATCAAAACCCTATGAAAATATCTCTTTGAAGAATGGTTGCAATAGAAACTTAGAGCACTTTATTTCTTAAAAATCAGAATATGCCCGCCAATATTTTGCAGCTTATACTAGTTTTAAAAGCAAGATGAGTTTTTAGACAGGTCTGTACATTGAACTTGAGTACTAAAGAATTTACAAATTTATCAACATAAGACAGTGGTTATTATAGCTTGGATATCTAAAAAGAGAGGTAATAGATACTAGACTTTAAGAGGTGAGAGAGTAATAATAACAGATAGATTCAGTTCCTGTTCCCCAATGGATCCCATGTTTTTAGCATGGGCCAGTGAAAAATTTGATTAGAAATACCTATCAGGATTTTAGTAAGAAAACCTAGAGTTATTATTTCAGCCATTTAAGGAGGAAGAGACATTATTATGATGGGTTTCTGAGTTTGTGAAATGTGTTGAAGCAAAGTTAGTGCTGGTACATAAAATAGCCAAAAGTATGTAGTCATTTGTTCTTTTTAAATGCAATTGTTTCCATTTGACATATTCAAATAGAAAATTTGCCTCTACCCACCGTCACCTCCTTACTTTATTTTTGGAAACTTGCAAAGCTGAATCACTTGGGCTTGTGGTTCAGTCATCTGCCTTTTTCTACGTATTTATTTTTCAGACAGTAATCATTCACTATTGATTTTACTGTATATTGTTGGTGAAGAGCTTCAGATTCTGTTATTCATTTGTCTGTAAACACAACTGGAGGAGAACAGCAACCTTTCCATAATCTTTGTGTACATAAAGTCACAATATAACTTTTAGCTGCTGCTTCCATGAAAAAGTGTATGCATAAATTTTGGAAAGGCAAGCAGGGTAGTCACAAAGAGCTACTGTTGATAACTGCTGAGTTTGTAACGTTGATTCAACCTTGCCTGTATTTTAGAAATCTTATAGTGGGACTTCCAACCAAGTGGATGCCCAAGATCTGAAAGATACGAAGTCACTCAAAGTCAATCTGAATGATTATGGAATGGATCTGAATAGCGATGACTCCACTGATGATGAAAGTCAGCCTCGCAAACCCATCCCCTTGTGGGCCAATGGTATATACGCATCTTTCAGAATTACATTTTACAGTATATCTTGTATCTTTCTATTATGATAAGAGTACAAGAAGTAAAAAAAAAGCGCCAGTCAAAATTCAGTAAATTATGACATGAAACAGTGATACTGATAATTGGAAACTGCATTTTTTTCCATAGTGCCGTCCTTTTTAGGCCACTAACAAATTTATGTCTTTATCTTTGAGTTGGAGTGACAAGCTTTGACTGTTTGCTGCAGACCAATTGATTATTATTAGAACTGCTGGAGGAACTTCACATTCTGACCATTTTATACAAGTAGCCCTTGAATTAATGGCCACAATGGAGGCCAAAATTTCTGTTGCTAAGTGAGACAGTTAAGTGAATTTTGCCCCATTTTATGACTTGCTTGCCACAGTTGTTAAGTGAAACACTGTAGTTAAGTTAGTAACAAGGTTGTTAAGTGAAGTTGGCTTCCCCATTGCCTTGGTTTGTCAAAAGGTTACAAAAGGTCATGTGACCCCGAGATGATGCAACCCTGAGATGATGCAATAAATATGAGTTAGTTGCCAAGTATTCAAATTTTGATCACGTGACCATGGGGATACTGTAATGGTCATAAGTGTGAAAAACAGTCATAAGTCAGGTTTTTCCAGTGCACTTGTAATTTTGAATGGTTACTAAACAAAAGGTTATAGGCCAGGGATGTCAAACTCACGTTGTCACAGCGAGATCACGTGATGTATCGGGACCTTTCTCCCCTTCACTAAACAGGGCATGGGTGTGGCCAGCACATGACACATGTGGCCCATGGGCCAAGGACTATCTATACATGTAGAAGTACTTTGGTTGGAGATGTGTTGCTGCCTGAAGAATTACTCATGTATGAAAATGGTTATTTCCTCAGGGAGTCAACTTAATGAAGCTGTTACATACCAGTACTACAGTCCTCCAGATGTCAACAGGTTATTTGGTCTCATACTGAGCCCTAAGCTAGAGGATATCTTCTATAAAAGTAAGCCAAGGTATTTCAAGCGTACAAGTTCAGCTGTATGGCAATCGCCACCTCTTCCAGGTTCCAAACCAGCACTCCGAACATCCAACAGCATGAAAAAATACTGAAACTACTTCTTGTCTAGCTATATTTATGTTGCATCTGTAAATCATTTTAGTATTTTATATGTTATATAATAAAGGTTGACATGTTATATCTATCTTTAGTATTTCAGGTAACTATGATAATTTACTTCATATTTTGTTCCAAGGGGTTCATCATGTTTTCTAGCATTTGTACTAATGGGGAAAAATTAACAGTAATCACAATCTGATATATTGCTGGTTGGTCTTCTCATGATGCTACGCAATACTTAAAGGATTCTTATCTTTGAGAACTGATTGTTACACTAATTGCAAGTGCTTCTACCAAGCCATCTTGGATGGTTTATTTCTGTTTTCTAATTCTGTTCTGGCTTATGCATATTAAACCCAATGTTTTATAATTAGATCAATGCATATAGATTCACTTCTCTAAAATGATACTTTTCTCTTATGTGACATGGAAAATTGCATAGATTCACAAATAACTAAAATATTTTGCTTGTTTTCTAGAAATAAGTTCGCGGATTTTACATTTCATGATTACAGTATTTGCCTTGTCAAAAAGATGTAGTATAGATATTTAGTTGAAATAACCTGTATCTAATATTTGATCATTAATGTTTGTTGTATGTTTCAATGTACAAAGAGCTTGAAAATTTTGCTGCTAGCATCTTGATTTGTAGAGATGTAAGTCTTATTCTCTTTGTTTCAACAATGAAGAGTTTTGCATTCAATGTTTTAAATATGGGGTAGCTTCTGCCCTCCGAGATTTTAATAATTGTTCTTTTGATTTCATTTTTGAGGAAATAAATTTTGGGGTTGTTTCATAATCAAGGAGAGGAAGGAGCAATCCTTCCTGTTTCTTCAAAATGAAAAATCATCCTACATAGTGTAAGAGTCAACATACTTAATTAGTACCTTCTCAGCAATTATACACAAAAAGACACCCATGTGTGAGAGGTCCAATTCATGTAGTACTGTATAGGCTTAGTTTAAAAAAACATTGAACCAAGATATTATTATTTACTATTCTACAGGGAAAGTCAACTCTGGGGTTGATAGAATTAATGGGAGCAGATTTTCATTGTATTTTTTGTTGTTGTTTTTGTTGCAGACAGGGACAATCTGTTTAATCAGACCATCTTCATTCTTTCTGTGTCTTTTAAACAGTTTTGAAATTAATGGATTAGAGGCATAAATAATATATATGTCTGCATGATAAATATAAATGTGATATCTAGGCGTAAATAAAGATGGAGAATATGTGGAAGTCTTTAATTCCCTTCAGTTTGCATCCCTCTCTTATTTTGTTTTTCAACTATTCATACTAATCTTTATAACTTGGATAGGAATAGATTTCTTTGGTTTTCTCTGTTCCAATTTGGATATGCTTAACAACAAAACAGAAGGAAAAAAATCTGAATCTGCATAATGACGGGAAGCTGTTTGGTAATTCTGGAAGGAAGGAAAGAGACCAAAAAAACCCAAAAAAACCCCAACCTTGTTTCAAGACTGCTTACTAGGATCACGAGTCACCTCAAACATCAATTTTAAAAAGCCCATTTCAACTCAGCATCTTTTGTTTGCATAAATTTGATACTTTATGGCCATAATGTAATTTATACTTTGTATTTAAGATTCCACATGTTGATTCAGAACTAATGGATTGTGTTTCTTTGTACTTTACCAATTGCATAATTGTGGTGAGGTAAGTGTTTTTGGTATCTGAGCAAAATGGACTTGGCATCTAGTATTAAATAATCATTTGGTACAAAACATAGCAACCAGCTGATCTCTGGGAAAATTAAGAGAATTCAGGTAATACCTATATTAAAAGCACTGCATTGCTATCAGTTTGTTCCTGAACAAAGTTCCATGGCATTAGTTTTAAAATCTCATGTGGCTTGGATTCTGGCTAATTGAGAAACTACATGTTTGCCTGTTCTTTGAGATTATCTATGGTTGCTATGGACTTGTCTCACACAGGAGAGTCAAACTTCCCTATAATCTGGCATCCTAATCTCTTTCCTACCTTACAAAATGGGGTCATCAAATCACATTTTTTAAAACTGGCCCAAGGATTTTAAGTAAAGATTTTTATATCTCTTGGCCTTATGTTGTATAGGTAGCTTCACCTAATGACAGTAATTGAAACCAGCATTTCCACTGCTGAGAGGTGTGATCAGAAAGCATGATGTCACATGGTTGCATTGCTTAGCGATGGCAATTCCAACATGTCAATTAGTCATTAAACGAATCAAATGCCATAAAGCACAATGTTATGGTCACCATATGCATCCTCCTACTGGCTTCTCCATTGACTTTGCTTGTTGGAACAGGCAGTGAAGGTTGCAAACGGAGACCAAGGGACACTGCAACATCATAGTTATGAATTGCGCACCAGGGACCCAGATCATGACTGCAGGGATTCTGTGACTAGTAATTACTGTATGACACCTGTTGTATGTACCACTTGTTCAGCATTGTGAATTTGAATGCTGCTGAATAGTGGTCATTAAATGAGGATCACTTGTACTGTAAACTGTTGATAGATTAACAGTCTATTCAGTCATCACAGAGGTTCCTGTAGCTGCCTGTACTTATGGTCTCTGCTACAATATCTTGTCATTCTCTCCATTAATAATTAAAGAGCCTTTATATTGCTACTGTCTCTTTAGGACTTGAATCTTCAGGTTCTAGCAAGATAGAAATTATATTTGTCAGCTCAGTAATGTGACAATGACTAACACTTACTGATAAAAATAAAACTCTTGATACATAATGACATGTTAAACAATGCATGTAAAGGAGGATCTGCCTCTGAAGATCCTAACCAAGGTCTTCAGCTGTATTGTAAGTGTGATTTGAAATAACATGCTTTTGCAAAAGGCAATGTAAAATGCATGTTTTCTTCAGAATGTACTAAAAAACAGAATAACTGACATGCTGAAAAATAAGGTAAAGTATACAGGATTATCAAGTTTTATTCCAGTGCACTTTGGCATGCCTCTGAAATTTTTCATGTATTATCTAATGAGGAAAACTGCATTTCTGAGAGAAAATATGGACAGCATTACATAATTGCTCTTACAATGCATAGTTATAAGGAAGAAAAACAAAACCATTTTGTTTAGAGTATATCTTGCCAATATGTATCTTGGCAAACCCAAATCATCCCAGTGTGTTGAATTACTAGGAGTTACTTCAAAGAGCACACATCCTTCCTAGCCCTTTCTAAGCTCCAAGGGATCCACAGAAATCTATTTAGAAAAATGGCAGACACCTAGAGATTTGCTTTGCTTTGCTTCTGACTAGGAGAAAACAACTAGATCCTTTTGCATTTCTTTCAGTAAGGAGGAAAATGTGTGAATAATACTGGGTACACCTATGGATGGGCGGACATGATTTGGTACAGTGCGAATAGGAACAACATAACCCAATGGGCAGGGGAGGAAGTAGTATGAGTAAAAATAAAGCTGGGGAGGAGATGACAGCTGCAGAGAGTAGCAGGAAGGAATTAGAAAGTCTGCAAATTCACTGGGCCTCAGGAAGGGTGTGTGTAAGCCACATTCTAGAAGCTTCTAAGGTTCATTTTCAACATACCTGGAAGCCATTTGGTTAAGGAAAACAGCCTTGTATGATATTGTAGTGCCATAATAAAGGCCCAGGCAGACATTTCGCAAGGGGAGAATGCTTATATAATAGGAAAAATAACTTGGGAGAAAAAAAAGAAATAATCAGGCATATAAAAGAAGCCCTTTGGTTTTATTAGTCTTTGTATATTGTATATTGAATTTTCTAATGTAATTTCCACAAAGGTTTTATTAATAATTTGGATAGTTCCACAAATGCCAAACATTTTCTTGTTTTCAAAAAGTACCACTCGGTGGCATGGAAAAAAATGTATAAGATTAATTAGTATGTATATTTTACTGTTACAAAATTTGTATTAACTTGTAAAAAGATTTGTATTTAAATATGACTGTAAATTTTGAAAGTAAGGAATGTCACTAACTTTTTCTAATGGCAAAAAGCAACAAGCAATTAGAACACCAGGAAAAAAAACACAATACTGGTTATATAACAAAATTTAAAACTACATGCATCAGAGCCATTAAAATAAACTGAACATAACAAAAGGAAAAACTAATACAAATAGATCCATATAATATTAAATTTAATATCAATATGGAATTATTGCAATTCAGTCCTTAAGCTGGTCAATAAATCTAGAGCATTAAAACATTTCAATGTGGAAAATATGCATATTAGGTATGAATGGCTGATTTATGGCCACAAAGATACAGAGCATACCCCCATATCCTTACATGCTGGCCATGAAAATTTACTCACTCTGCTTACCTATCTCATAGAGAGATTTTGTAGGACAAAATGTTGTTGTCCTTAGTCCAGGCAGAACGTAGAAAAAGGAGTTGGACAGAGTAGAAAAATAGGAATAAGTTTTCTTGGCATCAAGGAAGTTGTATCACATCAAGCATTGGTAAATACATTGGTAAATACAGCCTGATTATGAAAAATAAAATGATTGTTTTTTCTTTTTTACAAACAAACCAACCACTGGTGAGTTATAATTGGGCTTATTCAGAATTAATTTAAGGCCAGAAGTGCCAAAACATGTGCGGGCAGGAAAGCTCATGTTTGCCTGTAGGCAGTAAAGAAATAACAGACTTTTGAGCCAATAGCACAGGATGATATATTTACACAAGTTCTGTTTTGTACTTATATTATTTCAGATATCTCAGTTTAAAATTCAAACACAAAGTTTAATACAATACAGGTTAACACAGAGGTCTAGGGGGAAATGGCATCTAATAATATGGAGATATAATATTACTAATATGGAGTAATAATATTTACTGCTAAATAAGTTTTAAGTGCAACTCATAAAATTCAAATAAAATATTGATCAAAATAAACATAATCTAAATAAAGAATAATTTAATAATTTGAATTATTGGATATGTTCTCTAGCTTGAGTTATTTGTAGAAACAATGTGGAATATAAATAAAGATAAATACTGCAGCACCATTTGAACCAGTTTCTTCTCCTTCTGCAGTAATTTTGAAATAACAATTTGAAGTGAAACAGTTTGATTTTGAATTTCATTCTACTCTTGATATTACTTAACCTCTCACAAAGCTCTCACAAATCCTAGGGTTATCAAGGACTGAGCCAAGCATCCACAGTAGGCCAAATCTGAGGTTATGGTAATTTATCCACAGAAACTAACTGAGTTTAAGGAGCTGTCCCTCCCAAATTAACATTAACTAGTTTCAGCAGGCAAATTTTCAGGCAGGTCTAATTATTCAGACAAGCTCTAATTTTAAAATCGCAATTGAAATGCATCAAGAGATACAAAGGTCCTGAATATTTGGATTGAATTATCTCCATTTTTTTAACATCTTTATAGATACCATAAATTAAAAGGCTTACAGTTCTTTGATCTGGAGTAGCATGACCACAGATGGAACGTAATAATGTTGATTGACAAATCATTTGAAATGTGCTAAGTATGAAGTGAAATATTTTATTATGAATGTATGTGTTTTGCTTTTTCCAAGCCCAGGAAGATTGAAAAACAGTTCCTAAGTATTTAAAGGTTTTTATTTCCCCAGTCTGATTGCTGTTTATTTTTCATTTATGGTATACAGGCCCTTTGTTGTACTATAATCAAATTCTATTTTTCTGCCCTACAATAAGCATCTAGGGTTTAGTGACTGAAGACCAACTTATAAGGGAAGAAGATAACTGCATTATATGGGTAAAGCAAATAAGTACTCTTTGTTAGCTAGTGATAGGGGATGAAATTCACTTTTTGTTAGGGCTTGAACTAAAATTAAGGCTTAAATCTAATAAGGAAGGCAGAATACTTTAATTTCTCCTATTATTGAAATTGGGTCTGAGAGTCTTCTGCTTTGTCATCTGCCTAATTAACTTGTACAAATTCTCATGGAACATTTGTTGGAAGAAATGTCCATCTGGGTTCCGTTCCAAATGGGGAGAAAGACACTGGAAACATGGGAAGTTGCTTAGAAAGAAGGTTTATTGATGAACAGGAGCATATGCCTTGGAGATCTTGAAAAAAAAAGAGATGCTAAGATCTCTCTGGTTGCCTCTGTGGCTGGTTGAATTTCCTAAATATCCTATATTTCATTTTTCTAAGAGAGGCGTGGGTTTTAACTTCCTACACATTATAAGAAAGCAGTCCCTAAATGCATTTATTAGTTTCCTCCACAGTCTCTGACTAAAGATTGAATCAAAAGTCACCTCCAATTCTGTCTGAAGATTTATTTTTCGGATAGATTTAGAATAAGTTGGCTTTTAGTTGATCACCCTATCCTAAAGTCTGCTAATCATCAGCCCAAACTTCTTGTTCTTCTAGCCAATCAGTTTTTCATGAAGGTGCTTAATTTAGTTAGTTTATTTATTTATCACATTTCTAGTCTGCCATCTTCTGCAAAGAGGGACTCTGGGCAGTGTACAATACAGTATAAAACATAGAACTATAGTGAGAATGAAAATGTTAAAGTTAAAATTTAAAATTTAAGATTATAAAATTATAAAAATTTCAAAATCCAAGAAAATATTCAAGAAGGCAATGTAATCCTGTTAGAAATTGGTTGATGGCCAAGAGAGGGTTCTTATCATTCATTAATAACATTTAAGAGACTTGGTTGGATATTAATTAGCTGACTTCAGTGTATTACTATTGTTAAATACTGACTGAGACTGTAGAAGAGTAGTACAATCTTTGGACATATGGATAAAAAGGTGGAGGTCAACAGGGAGTCCATCACTTTGCATTAGCTTTTACTGGAGAAAAAACTAATCTCTATAACCAGTCTTCCTATTTTTTGAGATGGGTCATATGTTTGGAAGTGTGCAGAACTGAAATTGGTGACCAGGGGTTTTATGGTTGCATTTTGGGGACAAATGATGGTAATATCCAAATAAAAATGTCAAATAAATTAATATGGTCACTTCCTAATTTTTTAGATCACCAGTAGCCTCTCAATTTAAACAGTCCTTACATAGTTTGAGTTCTAAGCATAAATTCCTAAATAAATATCAAAAATGTATTCTCTCCATTCAAGAAACTTATATCCTTAGTCAAAATACTAAACTAAAATTCCATAAATGTTGATTTGATAGAGAATATATAAATGGCAATGCTGAATTAGCCCTACTTCATAAGATCTATGCCTTAGGGCATCATCTTTGAACTAAATAAGTTATTAGGTTTTCAGCCCTTACATTGGCTTAGTATGTAATAAAATAAGGATTTTGAAAATTACAGTCTTGATACATTTTTATTTTATTAATGTATACTATACTTTTATTATCCACATGTCTTCCTCCTATTTTCCACATAACAACCCTGAGGTGAGTTGGGCTGAGAAAGAGTGACTGGCCCAAAGTCACACAGCTGGCTTTCATGCCTAACACAGGACTTAAACTCAGTCTCCTGCTTTCTAGCCCACTAGACCAAACTGGCTCCTTCTTTACATCTTTTTCATCTGTGGTAAGTTCTCTATAGTGACCTGATATAGTACTGTAATTCATATACAGGGACTAACAAAGTACCATAAATAACACAGGCTAAACAACAGCATGCATGAGCTTTCATGACATAAATGCTATGATCTCAGTACTTGGGTCAGACACCAGGATGCAACTACGCAATGGAAGCACTTTGTGCAATGTCACAACATGAACTGGAATCAAAGTAGTTTGCTGAAATAACTTCCTATTTCCTGCTATGGCTATGGCAGGAATTAACTTTCTTAGCCTTGGCCTACGTCAAGGGATTTGTACAACAACCCACATATAGTTACAAATATCTCTGTGTGTCATGCAAGATGAATAATTGACCAAATAAATATCTCAGCGCCATTGGCTTTCTCTAGCAATAGTGTGTGTTTCTCCAGTCTGATTCCTGCTCTGGGTACTTCTTTGTTTGTTTTACTGTTCAGTTCTCTGATTGGCTGTAACAAGATGCTGCACATTATTTTGGTTTAACTTACCTGAACACCTGTTTTAAGCACAGATTATGCTATCTTAAACCCTTAGTCATCTCATCTTGTGATGAATTTTGTGTTGTTTTTCTACATTGTTGAAAAGTCCCTCCATAGCTTAACACATAGTTTCAGTATTTATGGTCACTCCCTGTTGCAATTACACTAAACAGCCTGGTATTTGCTCAATAGACTCCCTACTACCTGAGTAACACATTGCCAGGCTCAAAACAAGTTGTTAAATACATATAGTTAGAACATTTGTATTTATCCTAAAGGATTACACTCTGATTTGCCTAGTTAATTTAAATAATTATATTATATCCCAATGTGTTACTCAGAATGTATTTCTTATTCATCTTATCCACAACATCTACATTTCAAATTTTGGATTATCACTGCCTATCAGCCCATTGGCTCTTCTTTTACATTATGGGGGAGGAAGATCACAAGAGTTTCCTACTGCTAGCATACAGTAGTTCATGGGCTGACCACATCCCATCTTCTTCAGATATGAAGAGCTGAAACTGGTGAGGCTGTAACCAGCAGTTCCCTGGCCAGAAGGACAACTGTGAAACTGTCTCCCAATTACTTCTCAGGGACATTGAGAGACCAGGCAAGGGTCATTGACTCAGAAATGTGGGAGGAAAAAAGCAAGGTGTTAAGCACTGAGGCATAAATATATATGACCCTGAATTTTTTATTCTGCTGTGAAGATGAATTGGCTGTCAGTGGCTTCATTCTTGTTCTGCATACAATTTGAGGCTGCCAGAACTAGTTGAATCCTGAGGAAGGGATTAGACATCACTCAAGAGCCATGTAAAGCTTCCCCTCACACATAAGTGCTAGTAGTTTCTGGCTCTAGGCGGTGGTGCTCATCTCCATTTCAAAGCTGAAGAGCTAGCGCTGTCCGAAGATATCTCCATGGTCATGTGGCTGGCATGACTAAATGCCGAAGGCACACAGGACGCTGTTACCTTTCCACCAAAGTGGTCCCTATTTTTCTACTTGCATTTTTACATGCTTTCTAACTGTTAGGTTGGCAGAAGCTGAGACAAGTAACGGGAGCTCCCCTGGTTACGCGGGGCTAGGGATTCAAACCGCCGAATTGCTGACCTTTCTGATTGACAAGCACAGTGCCTTAGCCACTGAGTCACTGCATCCCTCCATGATGCCATGACATACTGTCAAACCCTAGTATAAGGCTAATAGGGACTTTGGTGTTTACTCATATACATTGTCAAGATTCTTCACATAAAATGTAATTAAGATGTTTTCCCACCACCACATTGCTGATATGCAAATATCAATTGAGGGGCACAGAGAACCCTTTCTTGGCTCGTAGGAAGCCTGATGGATGCAAGGGTGAAGTATAAAGGTGGAAGCTGAATAGTACAGAGTAAATCCCTTAAACATTCAGGGAGTTTAAGATACTACCTGACATTTTGTTTGATTATATTCCCATTCAAAACACTAAGATCAAAGCCAATTAGTGTGCATTCAGCATATAGCATCCTATATATATTACTGACATATGTGTTGTATGCACAAAGTGAGTCTCACTAAAGCATTTCACTGATTTCCCATCCTTTTCTATGCTTTCCAGATTTTTCTTCTTTCTTAACCTATTTTTTATTGTCTGGTTCCTGCAACTCCGACCCTCCATACCCTTCATTCAGTTTATTCCACTGTGGTCCTGTAAATGTCAGAAAATTTATCTAACATTCCCAATTAATGTGGATGTTCAAAGCCTAATTACAAATGGCTTTACAGCACAGAATACGTATCTGAAATCTTCAAAAGGATTAGTGCACTTACTTGAGAAATACTTGGGCGTACAGTTTTGGACATTGCTCTATAAGGCTTCATCTAAGAATTCTGAAATCATGGCTGAGATAATTCCAGACAGAAGTTCAAATGTTTGTAGACCAATTACCTAAATATTTGGAAATACAGATTTATATTTCACACTGTAGAGTACTGTGTTTTGAAGTACGTTTACTAGAGGCTTTAGAATTCAAATGACATTTTGGTATTGTTCTAAGATTTTCTTCTTCCATAATGGTTTCATTCTTTCCTGAAAATACATATATACATTATATTTTTTGAGGCTTGGATATACTGAAACAGTCTCAGCAATGTAGAAATTTGGATGGAATTCATCATCTCCAAGGAGTAATAATTGTATTTTCAGTGCCTAAATCTCTTCTATTGTCTCTGTTGCTATTCTAAATCCGTACCTTATGCATCTTTTCAATTGACTGAATCAATTCAACTGACATAGAACTAATTTCACAAACTTCATTGAAATGTTCTGCATTTCAAAATACTCAAATTGTAGGGATATTGAGGATGACGTGTAATGCTTTTTTAAAAAAATAGACCTTGATACACTTTAGAATTAAATTCTGTTTCTGTCTCTTGTAAGGAAATATGGGAATGGATATTTTAGAAGAAAAAAAACTTGGTAGAGCGTGTTCAAAAACTGACTTCATTTATTTGGGGCTTGTGGTTTACCAGACATACAATGAGGACAGTGTTTGTAGTTTTCTTCTGCAGTGTAAAAAATCCTTTTAAAAAAAAGCTTTCAACTTATTTTTTCATAAGCCCTTGCAATTTATTTGGAAGAATGTCAGTTCCCTTTTAAAAATAAACATTTCTAATAATTACTTGATTCAAAATGAATAAACTTTCATAGAATTTAATTGAATTTCTGGAAAGGTTCACAAATCTCCAGAAACATGATGGAAAAATATTGCTAAACAAAAATAATTTTTAAATGGGTGCTTGTTGCCTCTCAAAGCTGAGCAGCAAACTTTTACCAGGAACTGACAAAATATATAATTATAAATTGTTCACATAGTAGCAACAGTGAGTTGGTGCTCTGCTTTTAGGCCAACAAGATCCCTACTCAGTAGGACTCAAAACAGACTTGCTGTATAACCCAATTTGCTAAAGATCATCTGGTAGGACTCCTACCAGTGAGAAATTATTTTATCAGTTCCTCTATTTTTACAGCCTCCGGTAGGAGTTTTATTCCTCAGGTCGCTTGTAGTTTGATCTGTTTTAGTGGAACACTTTATTTATATATATTTAGGAAAATATTTCCATTACTTGTAGTAAAAGTATGGCACAGTGAATACTACTTAGGGTCAAGTTTAGCTCCCGATTGTCCATGTAGCTTTTTTGATAGAAGTTATTCGACTTTTCTGGAATATTTTTCCAACCGTAGCCTTGGGATTTTTCTTCAGTAAGAGCTAGTAAATCTGACTTAGCTTTAGATTTCTGGAATCAATTTGTACAATTAGCTAGATTCTGTCGACTGCTAAACAGCAGTCTGTTAGGCAACCTTTCCCCTGAAATTTCAAGCAATGCGCTATCTTTTAAAGCCAGATGAACATCGGATTCTTGTTTTCGCGTTTATAAAAACGGAGATCTGATCACCTGCATATGCAGCATGGAAGAATATATGAGCTTTGCATCTTGCACAACTGGCTTTCCTCCGAGACACTGCGTTGCGCGCGCCTGCCTCGGCACGGTCAGAATTGCCTCAGTTTGGAAAGGATCGGGTTTCTCTCCAGGGGCTTTCCCCCCTTTAACTGTGATCTTTGACATGTAAACACGGCGGCTACTCAGCAGTTTCTTGGAATCAATCCTCCCACCCGAAACACCTTCCGGTCTAAATAAAGCTGTTCCGAGCCGAACAGAGCAGCGAGGCTCAAGAAACCGCTGAGTCACGCTTACTCCAGACACGCGTGCATCCAAAAAGGAAGAGAGAGTTCTGAGAAAGACTCCCCCACCTTCTCAGTTTACGGAGGGCGTGGCTTCTTTGTGTCCAATTGTGACGTGACTTCGGCACGTCTCTCTCTCTCTCTCCACATATATATATATAAGTACTACGTCAGGCGGACGAGCTTAGAACGTTTGCGAGAGCCGGCGGTGCAAGGTGGTTCCTGCTTCAACAGTGATTGGACGGAACCGACCGACCCACCGTGCTTGGGCCTTTATCGACTTCTCTGCATTCAACACAGTAGCCCCGCCGCCGCGCTGCCATGGCTTCCTCCCCTTCTCAGGTGCGCCAGAACTACCATCAGGATTGCGAAGCGGCCATCAATCGACAGATTAACCTGGAGCTGTACGCTTCTTACGTGTACCTCAGCATGGTCAGTAACCGAGTCTCTTGGAGGGGCGGGAAAAAAGCGCTGGACACCTCCCCTCCTCTCCCCAATCTTGGAAGCCCAGCACGCATCGTTCCTTACGGGCTGGAGAAAACAATCCTCCGTGGCCACAGCTACTGTGTTTACGCCGCTTCTTCCCTCGAGTGTCCTTGAGCCGCCAGCGAGCCTGCCTCCTATGCGAGCGAGCGGTATAGAGTCGTCCTACGGGGTTTCATCCCTTGAAAGAAAACGAAGGGTTTTTTTCCCCGCTTTGGGTGGGTGGGTGGGTGAAGAGCGTTGTGAACGGTCCGCTTCCAAGATAGCCACTCGCCTCTCGGACTTGCCCTGTCGCTGGTTTCGGGGCTTCTGTCCACGGGCGCGCGTGGGGTTGCTCTCGTGCGTTGCTTTCCGTGGAAGATAGCAGGGCCGCTCCGAAGTCCTCGATCTTTGATTAACCGGCGTGCCCCCAACCCCCGTCTTATATGAGGATTCAGAAGAGATTTCTAATAAAGGAGAATATTTGTAGCTCGGGGTTGAAATGAAGGGTCCTTGGTGCCCTCTGAGCTTGCTTCTTTTCTTGCAGACGTTTCCTTACCCAAACTAGGTAACATCATCGGTGCTAATTAGAAGACGTTTCCCTTAAGTCTAGGCTACCTTGCCCCCCCGCAAATTTTGCAATGCTCGGCCGAGCCTCGCAGTTCCTTACCTAGAAATGGAGGCCCAGGCGCCTCTTTTTGCGCATGTGTGTGGTTGTAACAGGATTGTAGGCTTGACTACGCGGTGGGGGTGGGCGGAGGAATCCCTCTTGGCTTTGATTTTTATGCCTCTGGGTGGCTGGAGAAGTGACGCAACTTGTTTATGAGCGGTGTGCCTACTGTGGTATCTCGGGATTTTAAAAAATGGGATTTCGCTTTAATTGACTTTGTACTTTTTTTTCTACGAATTCGATTAATGCGCTGTGCTGGGAAACTAGTGTTTGATTCTAGTAAAAGGCGTTTGATAACATTGTTTGGTATGGATGTTAAAGTCCAACACATGTAAGAGGGCAGCAAGTTGAAAAAGACTCTTGTGGATAACCATGCATGTTAACTCTTGGCAGTGATAGCTGCCTTTTAATATTGAAGGAGTTTCCATAGCCTTCCTTGAAGAATTGCTATATGATTGAAATTATAATTCAGTCATTGAGGAATTGGATCAGAATTGTTTTTTTAAATCTGAATGGTATTTTATCTAATTTAAAAATCTTTAATTTTTTGACAAGCTACATTTGCCAATATTTATCCAAATAATTGTTTCCTGGAATGGTTACACGCTGTCTAATTTTCCGAAGAGTAAGTTCTTTGTTGCAAATGAACTAGCTATCTTGATTTGGAGATAGTTTTCAGGTCCTGATCTTGCTGTAGGATATATAGAATGCTTGATGATTTGATCTTAAATGTATCAGCACTTCATATTGTATAATCCCTTGGGCAGTCTTAATTGTCTAGTAATAAGCAACATCTGCAGGGAGGCAAGGGAATTAGATTGCATCAGAAGTAATGCAAGCTGCCTTTTTTCCCACCTGTGTGTGATATTGCACACCCCAAAGCGGTGGAATGTATGTCACATGTCCCATGGATTCTGCTAGCAGTTGGTTGTCTTAGGAAAATGCAAACTGGTGAATTAAGCATAAATAGATGACTGTCCTAATGCAAGGATTTTATTTTGATTTTCAGTCTTATTATTTTGACCGTGATGATGTGGCTCTGAAGAACTTTGCCAAGTACTTTTTGCACCAGTCTCGCGAGGAGCGTGAACATGCAGAGAAACTCATGAAGCTGCAGAACAAGAGAGGTGGCCGCATCTTCTTACATGATATCAAGGTAGGTTACATCAGGGGAGATGAGATGGCAGGAATATAACAGGTGAAATGTTGCTGCTTTCTGCTTAGGCTTCTATAGAGAAATTCAGAATGATGTATCACGAATCTAGGTTTGTCTACAAGAAACTGCACATAATTGACAGATGTGATTTAAATTAGTTCAAGGAGGATGTGTAAGCAAAATGATGTGATCAAAACAGATGTGGAAAAAGTGACAAGAACCATTGCTTTACCTGGAATGCTTTTGGTGTACAAGGAACTCTCATAGTAACCCTGAATTTGTTCTCGGCTGGAAATGCTAATCTAAAGTGGCTCTGTTCAGATGTTATACTTACTGTGTGTGGCTGCTGAGCCTATCTTGCCTTGACCACTGGTTTTGAGAACCCTCATTACTCCCCACAATAGGGCATTAACATACCTCCCTGATAAATGACAAAAAAAAACTTACCCCCATGGTTTATCCCTGCCCATGATCAGGTTAGATTGAGAGTCTGTATGAGATATATACAGGCTGTGATATGTCCCTATAGCCTTTAGAACTTGCAGAGGCTCTTGACTGATATACTGATGTTTACAGAGGTCTTTCTAGATAGTAAACTTGAAAACTGCTGGGAAAAGCATAGGTACATGTGTTGTCTCTGGTGTACTGATAACTAGGCTAAAATGTACAAGAATGTGTTTAAAATGCTTTTAGCTGATTCTGTAGTGCTTGCACAGGACAAATAACCTATTTAATAAACCTATATAATGTTTGAAGTTAGATTGCCTGTGTCTTAAAAGGCAAAACCCTTCCCCACTTTATGTTTGTGAGTGGTGGGTGAAGCTGAAAGAGCTATTTTGTTAAAAGAAACCTAAGTGAGAATATCTTCAAATAATAGGTAGATAATCTTGTCATTGAATTGTAGTCCAGTTGGTGGGCCAACAAAGATTGATAGAAATCGTAACTGAGCAACATTTAGAAGACTGCAGTTTGTCTACATCAAACTTTCATCTTCGAATCTTTCAAACATTACTAAGCCAGTTGATTTCTTTTACTCCTCAATTGTTAGGTTCTGAGCTGGTGGAGGGGTGGAAAGATTGCAGCAGTTGGTGGAAGCAAGTTCATGGAGGCTTCTTTTGTAAAGTTATTTCAGTCAGTGACCCTCTTTCATTCCAGGTTCAGGGACTGGAAAAATGGTGCTATTAAAACATTTGATCTTGCAACTTGGAAAACAATAGCTAAGGTGCTGGTTTCAGTAGCCCATTTTTCACTATATCAACCAGTTATTATGGGGTTGTAATCATTCTGATTCCAGTGGTTCAGCTTTTTTAAAAATATTTTTTTTAGAAACCGGATCGTGATGACTGGGAGAATGGACTGACAGCCATGGAGTGTGCTTTGCACTTGGAAAAGAATGTAAATCAGTCACTTCTGGATCTACACAAGCTAGCAACTGACAAAAATGACCCTCACGTAAGTCATACTTGCTCTATGTAATGTTTTTGGCTGGTATTGAAAACAATGTACCTTTGACTTTCTTGTAACTATAGGTAGTCCTTGACTACTTGACTTAAAAGGACAATTGAGCCCAAATTTTCCATTGCTAAGCAAGACAGTTAAGTGAGCTTTGCCTCATTTTATGACCTTTCTTGCCATAGTTAAGTGAATCACTGCAGTTGTTAATTTAGTAACACAGCTTAAGTGAATTTGGCTTCCCCATTGTCTTTGCTTGTCAGAAGGTTGCAAAAGGTGATCTCATGATACTGGGACACTGTAACTGTCTTATATGCCAGTTGCCAAATGTCTGAATTTTGATCATGTGACCAAGGGGATGCTGCAGTGTTTGTAAGTATGAAAAAGTCACTTTTGTCAGTGCTGTGGTAAGTTTGAACAGTCACTAAACAAATGGATGGAAGTCAAGGACCACCTGTATGTCTTTAAATACAGAGCAAGAAGCAAATTATTGATTCAAATTTAACTAAAGAATTAGAATATCAAACTTAACGGATTTTCAATGTATCCTAAGGTCATATAAACAATAGATTTAATTATTGGATTCATACTTTGAAGGATCAAGTTCTACTCTTTTGCTGCCCATGCATCCAGATATATGTTTTCTAGGCAAATTTGGCTTTCTTTGACTTGCCAGAGGTGGAACTTTTAAATAACATTGGTTGAGTTTAGTAATTCATGTTTTTTAAACTGTGTTTCTTTTATTTGCAAAAAACCCCTTGTACATCTCTAAGAAGAGAGACCAGGTTTGTAATATTGCTTTTGTCTTCTAGTTATGTGACTTCATTGAAACTCACTACTTGGATGAACAAGTTAAATCCATCAAAGAGCTGGGTGACCACGTGACCAACTTGCGCAAGATGGGAGCACCAAAATCTGGAATGGCAGAATATCTTTTTGACAAGCACACTCTGGGAGAAAGTGACAATGAGAACTAAAAGCCACTCATGAATGTTGCAAAGAGACTCAACACATGTGCATGCTTCTTTGGTTTATTTCTTAATATTTCCATAATTGTAAAAAAAAATCACTTCTGTTCTTATGTGTTATATCTCACGCCCAATAAAATGACTAGGTCTACTTATTTCCAGTTGTGCTGCAGTATGTTTTGAGTTTGAAAAAAATAACAAAATACACAATGCAAGAAGAGTTTCTCTATAAATGAAGTTTGTTGGCTCTGGTCTCAATCCAAAGGTGAAAATGTGCTTCAGAGTGGTTGTGGATATGGTTTCTTCAAGGAGGCATTAACATGCCTAATAACAAAACACCTTTTTGGATGTGGATCCAAAGGGTAGCTCAATTTTATTAATTTATACTCTCTAGGCCCATGTTTGGATTCCCAAGTTCAGTGCTGCCCAACTTCTGAACATCTGATTAATATTTTATTTAATATTTAATATTGTTTTGTCAACTATTTCAGTTGTATGGGCTGCAACTTATAAAAGTCCCTATTTTTGTACCAGGAAATATGCAGCACAGTTTGGGCTGTTATATTTACTTGGGAGTAAATATTGAAATAGTTGGCACTTCAATAAATGTGGATAAGAAAGTGTTAATGTCATGTCCAGACAGCTCTGTGTTTGACCTGTAGAATCTATACTCATGAGTAAGAAGTTGCTTCCATATAAAGAGCACAAACCCACCTTTGATGGAAATTAAGCTATACCATGTGGCATACATTCTCAAACTTTGTCTATATTTTAGGGCAATGAATTTCCCAGTGTTCTGCATCACTGGAAAACTAACTAAGCTAGCTGTTGGAGCAAGTTTAAGTTAAAATAAATATGCTTTCTTTGAAAACAAAGCATGGGGTGTTACACTGTTTGTTGAATTTTATATGCAGAAAAGTTTAAAACCTGTTGCCTGGATGCATAGCAAGATTTAATGATTCATTAAATGTATGCTGCATTAAATGGGACACAGTTTGAGATGTTGAAGAGGGATTAGGTTTCTAAGTGATGCGGCATGTCAGTGTCTTTTATGGTGGCAGCACATTGGAAGCCATCTGAATACTGACCATGTACAGCAGGGGTGTCAAACTTGATTTCATTGAGGGCCACATCAGGGTTGTGTTTGACCTGGGGGAGGCCTGGGGGGGTAGGTGTGGCCAGGGTGGGCATGGCCAGCTTGACGTCACTGGTGTCAGGGACAAGTGTTAAGTGCTAAGGCAGGACTTTCCTCAAACCCTCCCACACATAATTTTCCTTCCTTCCGTCCATCCATCATTCCTTCCTCTCCTTATTTTTCCTTCCTTGCTCTCTTCCCATCTTCCCTTTTTCTTTGTCTTTCCCTTTCTCCTTTCCTGTCCCTTCTTGCATGCTCAAATGCAAAAGGGGAAACATTTTCCTTTTGTTTTTAGTTTGTTTTGCTAGCTCTCCGCCAGCAAAAACGGAGCTCGCACATTTTCGCGGGCAGAGGGCTGCAGGAGGCTGTCGCGGCCCTCCCAAGCTCCGTTTTCGCTGGCGGAGGCACTTGCAGGCTGGTCCTTTGCTGTTTCCAGGACGGCCTCACGTGCGGAAAGCTCAGTGGGAAAAATGCTGTAAAGCCACAAGGGATCATTTTCGGAGTTTCAGGGAACTTTTTGAGAAGTCTGCAAGGGTGGAGCAGTGATGCAAAGTTAGTCAGCCAATATAAGGCATGTTTGGGTGCAGCCAGCTTTTCCTGTGTTTTTGTTTTGTAACCAAACCTGCTTTACAAACAAACTTCTTGTATTCTGCATCAACACAATAAACCATACTATCAGTTTTCTGTTAAGGAGGCCTTTGGGCCCAGAATAGAGAGCTAAACACAACATGTGACATGAAGCCTCACATTGCTTATCCCTCTAGATCAAAAGCTAAAGTAACAATGGAAAATTACAATGTTGGCCAACCCACATTCTGACAAATGTCATTTGTTCCTAAAACCGTTTGGCTTGATTTTATAATAGCAGTAAAGACTAACTTATCTGCCATAAAATGGTTCTTTTTCTCCAGCATTTTTAAGCAACCATTCACTTGAGATTGCCCTATTTTACTCTGTCATATGCCAAGTATGTTTACAGAATATTTTCGGACATAGACTTTTAAGACATTGCAAGACAGGATAAGATCTCTTCGCTATAGACTATGCTGTTACCCAAGTAGTCTGAATATTGGGATCTCTAACTGATGCAACTCTACCTATTCATAGCCCCTGTTTGAGGTTTCTCCTACTTTCCCCAGAAAAAAAAATCAAAACAATGTTAAGATGTTGGATTAAAAAACTGAAGACAGATTCAGGCTCAGTCTTCACCATATTTTTAGTAGTTATTTTTAGGCCAGTCACTTGTCTATCCTGCAGGATTGTACTATGTGACAATGAAATAAACTGGACAGCCCCATTCTATAAGCTTCCCTTGAGACCTTGGAGAAAGGTGAGATAGAAATTTAAAGAGCAAAGAAATTGTTTACAGAACAGGCTTGCTCTATAGAAAAGATGTTCTCCTTTGGACTTCATATAATAAAGACAATGAAAGTCCTCAAGTCTGAGATGCATTTGTTTTATTTCATAACTTGTTAGGCCAGCTTTCCACTATGATCTCTGGAATGTTCGATATTACATCTGAAGAGCACAAGGTTAAAGGAGAGATTAAAAGGAAGGATAAAGATTTGAATATTGGGTACATTTCCACTGGGTCTCTTAAGAGAACTATGAAGCCTTTTTCAAGGTTTCTAACATGACACACACAGCCACTGGTGTAATGGTTAAGGCAGCCTGCTAGAAACCGGGAGACATGAGTTCTAGTCTTTAGGCACAAAACAGGCAGGCAGGAGACAAAATGTGGAAATGTTGCCAAGAATACTATAGGGACCTGCCTAGACATTGCCAGGATTCCAGCTGACTTGAAGGTGTGAGGGAGGGAGAAAGGAAAAGAGACACACACACACACAGAAAAACCTCTCTTCAGTCTGCCAATCCCAGATAGTGATTTTTCCTATTTCCTTGGCTGCAGTTATTCTGGCACCTATCCCACTGTCCTAGCAGAAATTTGATTTTATCTATTAATGGCACAATCGGTTTGATGCTACTGTCTGCTTTCTATCTGTGCAGTTTATATCAGGAGGAACTGAAACCTTCAGTTGGTTTCAGGTATTACTGTCACCTGCTTTTTACCAATAGATTATAAACAAACGTAAATGAAAAACATTTTAAAATGACTTTTTCTTGCTAATCCTTTTCTCAGAAAGAGAATACAATGTAATATCTAGTTAGTATCTAAAATGTTTTTGCATTCTACCACTGAGTTAGACAGCCCAATGTAAATGTTTCAAACTTTACCAGAGAAGAAACTTCCAATTTTCTACTTCTCCATTTATTTTCAAGTTGTCTTATACAAGTAAAACAACATTTCTCAAACTGTTGAAACACTGGCCCATTTTTTAACACATTGAAACTAGCAATGCATCTCCTACATATTTTCCAATTGACCTTCAATAGGCATCTTGTTTGCTAAAGTGACCAAATAATATTGTCCTCTGATATCTCAACTTCTTTTTTAGTGAAGGTAGAATTGTACTGTAAGGCAACCTGTTGAGCCCGAAATTGACATATATGTAGCCATTTTATTTAGCTCTATATTCTAATCATACATTCCTTTTCTTTCTTTCTCTTTGCTGATAAAGGGGGAGGGTTTCAGGCTCACCACATTCCTAAGGTGGGAGGAGTGGTTAGATAGTGAGGATTGTTTTGGCTAGATGACTTTCCTTCCGGTGGGAACAGAAGCTGTCCCTGCCGAGACCTGGAGGTGCAGATTGATAACACCAGGCAATGTTGATTTATTTCTATTGGGGAATGTGACTTTTGGGGGCAGTTTCTAAATTCCAATATTATGTGGTGCAATTCCAGTTTGTTCACATCCAGAATTACAACAGACTTTGCCAATTTGATGCTTACCTAAATAAAAGAAATTAGTTTTGGAAGATGGACTTTGCTCAATTCTTTTTAAATGGGTTTCATCACTTGGAAACCTGACACCCCCAAGATTTGTATCCTCTCCTGCCATCTGGAGCACAGGACATGCCATCAAGTCCTTAATACCAAAGCCATATTAACTTCTATTTAAAAATGTTAGGTTTTGGGTTGGAAAGTTTGGTACTGTAAACTGACTGGATGAGTTGAGTCATAGTGGTGTTGCCCAATTTGAATGGAGTGTACCATCATGCCACTATCCAATCTTCACCTGTAATTATTGCCTGATAATATCCACATGAAGTATGATCTTGTGTAAAAGAACCCTTCTAGGATCTAATAAATATAATTTGGCTAAGTGAACTGGTAATATTCACAAGAAAAAAAATCCCCTTTGTAAGTAATTGGAGGATGGGGAAAAGAAGTCATTGTGTCCTTGGGCAATGACCATACAACTGGATATATGATTTATCTGTTAAATTGTCTCTCCCTGAAGTGGAATGTGCATTTGCAACACTGGCAGCAAGGTCCCATTCTTTAGTACTTTCAGATAAAATAGCAAACAAAAGATTAAACATGGAACTAAAGTAACTCTGCTGAAATTAGAGTTATTTCCTTAGTTGTGTGGTGCTGAAATTCCATGAGTGGCCCTTAACTTGCTTGATAATGTCAGCATATATGTATTTATGGAATGAGCTGTCCAGCCTAAATGTTGATTTCCACTTGTTTTGTAGTTTGTAGTGTGGGCTTTTGCTACCCTTAAAAAGTTGAATAATAATGTTAAATATAATAAAGCAATTCCGCCCATCACATCTACATGAAAAAAACTCTGAGCCCACTTAACTGAACTGTCCTTTCTCTCCCTTCTGTTCATCGTTTGTGTTCTCACTTATTTCCATGATCACTTCCATTAATCCCACAAAGTCTCTTTCTGCTAGGGAGATGCCAGAGTCATTAGGTGAAGAGCTGGTGGTCTTTCTCTGCTGCTCAGTGTAATAAATACTTTCTGGGTCATTTGCAGCTTCAGAAGCAGTTGAACTATCTTGCTTTGTAACTCCAGGAGAAGCTTCTGAACTAGGCACAACAGCAGCATTTCCTTTGTTCCGATGAGATGGTTCAAGCCCTGGAGGAGTCAAAGAGGTGAAGGGAAAGAAAGTGGCTGGACCATTGCTATTAGGAGACTTGATGTTATGAGTATGAAGGAAGCTGGAATGGTCTGGAGATGTGTTATCGGGAAGTTGCTGGTGGCTTTTCAGGTTATTCAAGCTTTTGAAACTGGTTTGTATCTCAAGGCCTGTGCACTCCACAAAGGGGAACTTGGTACTTACAGAGTCCCCTGAGGACAGAGGTCTTTCCGGGCTTCCGAGAGGAGATGTTTCTTTTGACCAACTTATGGTTTTTGTATCGTCTTTAACTGACATGATTAATGAATCTGAAACATGGCTTTTTTCAGCTGGCCACGGAAAAGACTCCTTTGATTTTGAGCCAACCAAGTTCTCACTTTTATCCAAATCACTGGCTTTGCAGGGAGACTGGCTTGTAGTACTGTCCTTCAGAAAAGTGGGACAGGCAGCAATATTGGAGAGAGCAGGAGGTTTTTTCCGGTTTTGACGCTGGGATGGCAAGATCATTGGGATTGAGCCGATGGGTGTCTGAGGAGCACTGTAGAATCCAGGTCTTTCATAGAAAGGGCTTGATGTGAAAGCATCAAATTCTCTCAGTTTACTGGCCGCAGTGTCCCATTGATCTTGAGAACCGATGCCTAATGGGAAGCTATCTCCCCTTAGTTGGTTAATACTTTGGAGGTTCCCAGGCTTAACCCCATCCATATAAGCATAACAAGGAGAAGGAGAGATATTTTCATTCCTCCGACGTATAAGGCTCATTCTTGGTGACCTGGTAAAACTGGGAGATTGTACATTCAGAAAGCGGCTTATATGCCCCAGTAGTGGTGTTGAGTGGTTTGCTTCCTCATTCTCTTTGATCTTTTCCAGGGGTTGGAATTCCATCTCTTCTTTCTGCATGCTGTACAAAGGAAACAGATAGTAGAATACAATGGTGCATTGAAAAAGAGAATTGAAATCAAATGTCTGCAGGGGAAACTTTGGGGTGGGTGGGGAGGATGCACCTGGGACTCTGCACTTCATATGACAGACATATCAAAACTTTTCATTCAAGGCAAGGGAAATGATACGTGCAAATATAAACCCCAAGAATCATTCCAATACTTCAGATTTTTCCACATACTTCTGTTTTCTGAATCATTTGATCAATGATCAAACTACAATGAAGGAATGAAAATGATATCAACAAAAGATATACAGGGAATGGAATGGAATGTTATATGAACATTCTGTTCCCAACCTTCTTAAAATCCTTCAGAAGCCACGATGACTCTCAGCAGCACCATCTCCAGGTTCCAGTGGTCCCCCTGTCCTTCAGCCTTGGCCATGTAGCTCAAAGAGTCTCAAGGCAATTGCTTTTACTTATCCCTCCCTGTTATTGCTCGTTGTTGCTTATCACACTGAGAGCCAATGAAGAAAACCAGCTGAATGCAACTCTTCTTTCTCCTTCTCTTCTTCCTCCTCCTGCTCTCCTCTCTGTCACTGATGTTCTCTTTATATCTTCCCCTTAGAGAGGAGAATGATAGGGGAAAAAGTGGGGAGGAAGGAGATGAAGCAGGCCCAAGAAGCTCACAAGTGTGCCTATCCATACCAACTCCTAAGGCCAATGCTGTCTGTGCTTGTTAATATTAATATGCCAACATTCATCATTCTTGATTGCCTAAGACATTTTGGCAGAACAACAAAGTGCTCCCAAACTAATGAATGTGTTTTTTTAACTAAGTGAAGGTCTTTCCAGTTGTAAAAACCATGCAATATAAGACTAACTCCATCAAATACATACCATAATACTGTATATTTTATAAAATCCATTCAAAATGCATAGCATCTATGGTTGGCCAAGTTATTTTAGCACTTATGTAGAGAAGCTCACAACTTCCCAACTGCCTCCCGAACTCCAAGCAGGAACATTATTTCTGCTATTCCTATAATGGAAGAGTGTAAGAATTTGCTTGCCTTTCATGTTATTACCAAATTACCTATGTGAGGTGGCTGCCTGATTCTGCCTACTTATACAGAGGTAATCCTGGCTTGAATAGTTTAACTATGAGCAATATTGCAGAGGCTTAAAAAAATAACCCCATTAACAATTAAATATCACACCAAGAAGAGATGAATGTGGTGATATGTCCTGATAATCTCATCCCTCAGAGCATAGTAGCGTAGTCCTTTTAGAAATACTCTTATCTTGCAATAAATATTTTGTTCATTTATTTAGATTTCTTATTTTTTTAACCGCCCATCTTGATAGCTTTGGTTAACAATATTTGTTTTATGGAGAGCTCAGGGGGAAAACTACACAGGACTAAAGGAAGCAGTTTGCTCTGGTAATTTGACAAAATCAGCTTCACAAAATTGGGTTGGAATGAATGAAGTTGTTGTAATGGGTATCGTATCAAAAAGCTGCAAGTCTCAAACTAGCCAAATGAAACAATTTGGGTTGCTAATCTGGTGTAAAATACAGGTGTGTGTCAATCTGATATATATTTACTGAGAGTGAATCCTACTGAAGATAACTGAAGATGGTGGCACCCACCAACAAGAGAGAAACAAGAAATTAGTGACAAAGAACGATGTTCTGAAGCTCCTTGGATGAGAAGCAAAATATTTTCAAAGAAAAAAACTAAGGAAGTCCAGTTGCCTTTTGAGGGGGAAAAAAGCACCTTTGGGATAGTCAAATGATAAATGATCATGTTTAATGTGCATGGAATTATTTCTTACTATTGAAGTTAGGGACGGAGAAGAAGCTATAATATCCAAGCTTGGCATGGCTGCCTGAAACCCTGAACAAGTCCAATCCATACTGCAGAGCTGTGTATAAGTCCTCTTACAACACCAGAGAGTCATGATGTTCCACGGGGAAGAGTCTACTGCAGATGTATATTCTATGACAAGAAAGGGATCCCTGTGGTTATTTGCTGTAGCTTCACTTGCCTGATGTCAAAAGTTGATCCAAGGAATGATGTCTTCTTATATTCTGCTGTTGCTGCAGTGTAAGGTGGCTGGGGGTCTGATTCATTCCAATATGGATCCTTCTGCAAGGCTGGTAAGTCCTGGTGCATTTCATCCACAGCCATAAGGGAGACCTGCCAAGATATGGCACACTATCTCAGTTACAGTAGTTGAAGGTGTTTGTTCTTTATTTCTCCATTTCTGAGAAAACACCCATTTCTAATAATTTAGGAACAGCTGCAATCTAAGAAACAATACAGACTTTCTGCCATTTAGTAACTGGATAGCTTATGATAATGGGTTCTGCATGAAGATAAGAATGAACTATGGCTTGATAAGGCTTCAAGCTCCAAGCTGGCAACAAAACTAGGAGGGCTGTTAAACCCCGAAGGTTTATTTCATGGCTAAATGTTTCATAGACAGGGCAGTTCTTTCTAAGCAGTTAGGCCAGTGGTGGGATTCAATTTTTTTTACTACTGGTTCTGTGGGCATGGCTTGGTGGGCGTGGCAGGGGAAGGATATTGTAAAATCTCCAGTCAGAGGTAGTATTTACTGGTTCTCTGAACTACTCAAAATTTCCGCTACTGGTTCTCCAGAATTGCTCAGAACCTGCTGAATACCACCTCTGAGTTAGGCTGTTGGTCCTTTTGTATTTAGAAAAAAATTATGACTTCAAGATTAATAAGAATGTGTAATAGGCAAGAAAGCATGAATGAAGATTGGACAACCATTTGTCTAAAATGGTATAGAGATTCCTGCTTGAGCAGGGAGTTGGACCAGAAAATCTCCAAGGTTCCTTCCAACTTTTTTAAAATTCATATTTATATGCCGCCCTTCTCTGGAGACTCAGGGCGGCTTACAATTTTTTGGAGCACAACCCAATGCGCTCAGCAATAGCCTTCATTCCATTGTATATGCCTGCTTATTACTAAGCGGCATTTTTACAAAGTCAGCTTATTGCCCCCAACAAACTTGGGTCCTCAATTTACCTACCCCGAGAGGATGGAAGGCTGAGTCAGCCTTGAGCCTGGTGGGATTCGAGCCTGTACTAATTGCAGGCAGCTGGAACTAAGTGCTAGATGTTTAACAGCCTGCACCATTCTATTATTCTGTTAATGCTTGGTCAGACCTCTCTATGGGAGAGTTTAAATTTCAGGTTTTTAGAAATCATCCACCCACTGAAAACATGTAAAAGAATATATGTTGAAGATTACTATATGTAAAAGATGAAAATACAGGTTTTTAATAGCTGTTCTTAGGCCAGCCATTTATATTTTTATGACAAAGTAACACCATATCTGACAAGTAACATGCTCAAAGAAGAGGAAAGTAACATAAAACTTTTCACAGCCATATTTCCTTTGAATATTAGGCATCTATTGCGCTGCTGAGAAATAATATAAATTGAGTTCTAATTTGTGCTATCATTTCTTCATCTAAAGTTACATATCATGAACTACAGAAAATTTTTGGAGACATCTCAGAGAGGATATATCTTAAGCTCTTCAATTCACCTGCAGATTCCTATCAATAAGCCAATTAGTTTCAAAGTCGTCATCATCCTCCCCAAATGGATTGATAAGCTGTTCTGCTACCTGTGAAATGGGAATAAGGACAAGATCAGAAAAAATGACAGTGGTGGTTCAGCAAAATATATTGCACTCTTATATTTAAAGTGACATTACCTGTTAGTAGAAAAAGGAGTAGATTAGTAGAGTAGGGTAATCTAAGACTCTTAGAAAAGGAAGCCACAATATATTTGTATTTATTAAAGACCTTGCAGATTTCCTATCTTTGTCAATTTTTTATTAGTCTCACTTCTGAGTTTAGAAACTGCCTGGAAAAAACACTGCTGGAGCTAAAGATTGCTGAGGTAAAAGAGGAGTAGATGAGGGGGGCTAATCACCTTCCTTTTACCATTTACTTCATAATATATAAAAAAACCATACCTGTACCACTATTACATTATTTATTTATTTATTTATTAATGGGACTTATATGCCGCCCCATCTCCAAAGACTCGGGGCGGGGCGGCTTACAATAAAACAAGCACAATAAATACTTAAAAAAGAATTAAACTAATGGTCCCAATTAATACAAAACTTAAAATCCACCAAAATCTAAAACCACCCCACCCATGGGTCACAGCCCGGATTGGTCGAATAACCAGGTCTTCAGGTCGTGGCGGAAGGTGCGGGGGTCGGGGGCCAAGCGGAGCCCCAGGGGGAAGTTGGTTCCAGAGTTCAGGGACCACGACAGAGTAGGCACGTCGTCGGGGGACTGCCAGCCGGCATTGCCCGGCTGATGGG
Organism: Naja naja; assembly: GCA_009733165.1. NCBI lineage: Eukaryota > Metazoa > Chordata > Lepidosauria > Squamata > Elapidae > Naja > Naja naja. The sequence goes on along the minus strand of CM019148.1, from coordinate 255,843,089 downwards.
ACCCCAAGGAGTCCCTGTCTATGACTTCATACAGGGCGGTTAGTATTCGATGTCGGCAGCAGTCGCTCCCTTAAGTAATAAGGACCCATGTCATGTAGGACTTTATATGTTAAAGTTAAAACCTTGAATCTCACCCGGAGGGCAACCGGCAACCAATGCAGGCAGCACAGGAGGGGGCTGACATGGGAGAACCGGGAAACTCCCATCACCGCCCGCCGCCGCATTTTGCACCAGCTGCAGTCTCCGGATGGTATGCAAGGGCAGTCCTAGATAGAGAGCGTTGCAGTAGTCGAGTCGCAAAGTAACAAGGGCATGAGTAACTCTATGCAGGGCATCCCGGTCCAGGAACGGGCGAAGCTGGCGAACCAGCCGGACCTGGGCAAAGGCCCCCCTGGCGACGGCTCCCACCTGCTCCTCCAACCGGAGCCGTGCATCCAGGAGGACCCCCACGTTCCTCGCCCTATCCACAGGGGGCAACACCACTCCCCCTATGGTTAACGATGGACATTCTAAGCTGGACCGGGATGCCGGTATGTACAACCACTCAGTCTTGGCCGGGTTGAGTCGAAGCATGTTGCCGTCCATCCAGATTCGTACCGCATCCAGACAGCGAGTCATCACGGAGAGGCCATCACTGATCTGGTTTGGGGTGGAGATATACAGTTGTGTATCATCCGCATATTGATGATACCTCACCCCAAAACCACGGATGATCTCACCCAGCGGTTTCATGTAGATGTTAAATAAGAGGGGAGAGAGGACCGACCCCTGAGGGACCCCACAAGTGAGCGCCCTTGGGCCTACCTCTGCCCCCTGCCAACACCGATTGTGACCGCCCCGCGAGGTAGGAGGAGAGCCACCGAAGAACAGTGCCCCCCACCCCCAACCCCACGAGGCGTCGCAAAAGGATACCATGGTCGATGGTATCGAAAGCCACTGAGAGGTCTAATAGGACCAGGACAGAGGAAAAACCCCTGTCCCGTGCCCTCCAGAGATCATCCAACAGTGCGACCAATGCCGTCTCCGTGCTGAAACCAGGCCGGAAGCCCGATTGGTACGGATCCAGGTAGTCTGTTTCCTCCAGGAAAAGCGGAAATTGCCGAGCCACCACACTCTCAACAACCTTCGCCAAAAAGCGAAGGTTGGAGACTGGACGAAAGTTGTCTAACACGGTCGGATCCAGGGCAGGCTTCTTCAGGAGGGGCCTCACCACCGCCTCCTTCAAGGCAGAGGGAAAGACACCCTCTCTCAAAGAAGCGTTGACAACTGCCCGGATCCTCCCTGGCGGCATAAGCCAACCAGGAGGGGCACGGGTCCAACAAACATGTGGTGGAACTCAGGCGCCGCATAATCCCGTCCACTTCATCCTCGGAAACAGGATCAAACTCATCCCAGAACGTAATGGCCAGACTCCCCGTATCCCGCTCCTTCAACCACTACAAATCAGAGGACAACCGCTCCGAATCGGAACGATCTTATCTGACAGATATTGACCAAATTCCTCAGCTCTTCCCCGCAGCGGGTCCGGCCCCTCCTCTGGATGAAGGAGGGAGTGTGTGACCCAGAACAGGGCGGCCGGGCAGTTATCTGTGGACGCTATGAGAGCGGAGAGATAAGACATTCTTGCCGCTCTCATCGCTCCCAGGTAAGTCCTAATATGGGCTCTTAACTGGGCTTGATCGGCCTGGGAGCGGGTGGCCCTCCACCTGCTCTCTAAACCCCTCTGACGGCGTTTCATCTCCCGAAGCTCCTCTGAGTACCAGGGAGCCCTTCGGGATCCACGGCATGTGAGGGGTCGCATGGGGACAACCCTGTCGAGGGCCTCCGAAGCAGCCCGCTGCCAGGCGGCCGTTAGATCCTCGGCAGAGCTGTGAGTCAGGGAAGAGGGAAAAGGCCCCAGCTCCGTCTGGAACCGTTCCGGGTCCATAAGGCACCTGGGGCGGAACCACCTAAGTGGCTCCTTATCCCAGCAGTGGGGGGCGGCTTGATGGAAGACCAGCCGTAGGAGATAGTGATCAGACCATGGAACGGGCAGAGTCGTAAAAGTGGCCTGCCCTCTGTCACTATGCCACCACTCAGAGACAAAAACAAGGTCGAGAGTATTCCCCCCCTCATGAGTAGGGCCATGAATTAATTGGGTCAGGCCCATGGCTTCCATAGAAGCCATGAATTCCTGGGCCAAACCCAACGCAACCCCCAGGGAAGGCAGGTTAAAGTCCCCCAGGACTATAAGACCTGGGATCTCCACCGCCACCCCCGAGAGGACGTCAAGAAGCCCAGGCAGGGCTGCTGTCACACAGCTGGGAGAAAGGTATGCGAGCAGCAAGCCCACCTGACCATTTGGCCCCCACTTCAGGAGGAGGGTCTCACTTCCGCCTATCTCTGGGATAGTGACCTCCCTTGGAAGCAAGGTCTCCCTGATAACCACAGCCACCCCACCACCCCTACCCTGTTATTTGATTCTCATTAGAATGTTGAGCTGGTCCTAACTACCATAATATAGAACATTGTTTTGTCACCTGAAATTCAAGAACAAACTCCAGAATATTATCCCAACGAACAGAAATTCTCTGGAGGACAATTCCATGTTAAACTGACCTTTAGCCAGCCAGCATAGAAGAAAAACTGCAAGAATGTGAAAATGGGCACATAGAGGTCCATTTCATGGCCAGGATACCCCTTGGCTGGATCCAAGAACTGCCGACCAATTAAACATGCAAGGAAGAAGCTGTAAACAGCTACCGTCACAACCTTGGAGAAAGAAACATTGTTAGGATCTCTTTAAAAACCCCGATTTACTAGGATATGTTTCTACTGAGGAGCAGTATTGAACTAAAAGTCATTCCAAAATATGCTTCTATAGGAACAGAAATACTATTGTCTACACCAGGGGTGGGCAATTAAGGCCTTTTTGTGGCTCAGGAATTCTAGAAGTTGAAGTCCACAAATCATAAAGAGACCATAGTTTTTCACTCCTGATTTACACCCAAGTCACTAGTTAATAATTCAATATCCTCAACAAGCAAAGCTTCTCACATATCTCTTGTTGTGTGTGCTTTTGCAAAAGTCCTGTCACTTCTGAGCCACAGATGTCGAAATGTCTGCTGCAGGCTACATGATATAGGCCTCACTGTTGCTTATTTAAACCATGTTAATTTAAACTTGGTTGATGAAATCTTTCCCCAATATAACGTTTGCCTGCTTTCTGCAATATCTTAGTGCATATTTCATTCCATTTACAACTTTACATTTATATCTTCCAGTATTTGCCTGGTTCGCTCTTTTTCTTGATGGGGAAATAAAGATCTTTCATGGTACAAGCTAGGACTACTAAAATGACAAAATGAAATAGAATTGCTGTCTGGAGGAAAAAATATTCCTTGGAAAGTTATAAAGATTTTGAAGAGCTACACCCCATTTTTGTGGAGAGGTTTTCTGCTTAATCCAGATTTTAAAATATACTACAGTTTGTACACTGTTCTATAGTTTGACATTCCAGATGGCATATTCTTAGGGCTACCACTGTTACTATTCCATATAAATTCTACATCAACAACAACCTGTTTTGGTTTTCACAGCCAGTTTGGTCTTGTGATGAAAGCACTTGGCTAGAGACCATGAGTTCAAATCCCAACGTCAGCCAAGAGCCCACCTTAGCTATGAAAGCCAGCTGGTGACTTTGGTCCAGTCAGTCTCTCTCTCAGGTGAACCCATTTCACAGGATTGTTTTTGTGGAGAAAATAGGAGGAGGAAGGTACATTGTATATGTTTGGTGCCTTGAGTTATTTGTAAAAATAATATAGGGCAGGATATAAATAAAATAAAATCTGAAATCCATATTTTCTTCCTGCCATTGCTTATATTTCGCTAACACAAAGATACATTTTAATTTCTAGAAGATAATATATGGGTTGAACTGTGGAGTCCTTGGTGCTCTCTGAGCTTGGTTGTTTGCTTTCAGACATTTTATTCTGTTGCACTCCACAAGAACTCCGTAATTTGAACCTCGGCCAGAAGCTACATGTGCACGACTATGTGCTTATCTCTTTTAATAATTTTTTTTGTTAGCAATTTATACTCAAGTGTCATCCTGCAATAAGAGATTATTTGTAGACCACTAGAAACAAAACCATTATTTGGAGTAAAATGTGGCAAAACTTATTATTGTTCTGTATTGCACTATTAGACTTGTTAGCTAAGGCTGCCCTGTTGCCTAATTACCTGCTTCTTTAAACAGATAGCTTAGGGTAGCAGTTTCTGCTGTTTCATTTTTTACTCTGCCTGAAAAAGCAAACAGGATTCCAGGGGCACAACCCAGCCAGTGAGAAAAAGGCATAAACAAAGGGATAGAAGGGAAATGGGCAGAAAAAGCAAGCGCTGCCTTATATTAAAAAGAACATGGATGTAAAGGCGTCTTGCAAGACACAAGCTGCCTTTCATTCACTCTACTCAGTTCTGTTTCTAGCAACAAAGACTCTCTAAAAGTGGTGCGGCTGGCTTCCATAAACGCTGTGACTTGTTGTGACCAATCACATTCATCTACTTTGGATTTGATTTGTAGGAGACCTTGCTGTGCTGAGTGTGAATTTCCCATTATACTTATTGGTGCACAAGGAATGGATTCTGCTTCCACCCCATAGAGTCTAAGTTCATTATCTAAACAGTAGGCTGGGGTTTGGGTGGCGCTAAACAACTCATCTGCCTGGTGCTTGAAGAAGATAAAAGCGTGCTCTGCATGCACGCTGCTATCATTAAAGGCCAGTAGCTGAGAAACTGCTCTTAAGACTCCAGAAAAAAACATGATCTGTTGGAAAGTTACGCAAACCTTCCTGTTTTTCCTAAGGAAAACATAGATACAGAAATGTGCTTGCTTTGTGACAGTTGATGCATAGCATACATGTAATCATGTTGATTTAAATAGTGGTCATTCCCCATTTATTCTTAACTGTGGCAGAAACATGTTTTAGCAATATAGTTTATTTTTCTGCTCAAATTTTCTGACATTGGCTTTATCTCATTCCCAGCTCATAAGTGAAGTTGCCTTAGGGTTATCATTAGTGTTAAAGTAGTTCTCCTTATTTTAACACCATCCAAACATATTTCAAAATGTGAGGCTTTATATCCTTTCCTTTGGAAGATAATCAGCTGAGTGGCAGTGATCAGAAACAGAGACAAATAAAATCAGTGGTAACAAGCCATGGGATCTGTAATGGGAACAGAACATTTCATATGAAATTTGTATGCTGCCCAACTGCCAATAATTCTGAGTGGCTCGCAATAAAAGAAATTATAACAAAATCAATTAAAATTGGCAAACACAATGAAGGAAGGGGTCTCATTCTCCCTTGTCAAATGCCTGGGCTAAGAGATAAATCTTCAAAACCCTTCTAAACAACAGCAGAATGGAGACCATCTGGATCGAGGTGGGGGGAGGACCTTGTCCCAGAATGCAGGTGCTACTACAGAGAAGGCATATCTCTAAGGTCTGAATAGATGACATTGTTTAATTTAAAGTATCTGGAACACACCAACCCTATAGGAAAGTTAGATAGCAGTTCAATTAAGTTATAAGAAAGGCTTAATACGAAGCACGTATGATATCTATTTTCTTATAAATGGGATGTAATTTTGGCTGCAATCAATCCAAAATACAGTTGAAGTACAATTCTCACCTGTGTGTAGACCAAGGGAATACTAATCCAATCATATCCATAGAGACGCCCACATTGGCTGCGCAGTGTGTTCATTTCCTGATGGAAGGAAGGAAAAGTACCATTAGAGGAAATAAAGTTTCACCATAGGATTTCAGCTCAATGTGTAGTTTGTTATCCATGTCTTTGTCAGCAATCTGACAAAGAGCCTTGGTGGTGCAGGCTGTTAAACACCTAGCACTTAGCTCCAGCTGCCTGCAATTAGTGCAGGCTCAAATCCCACCAGGCTCAAGGCTGACTCAGCCTTCCATCCTCTCGGGGTAGGTAAATTGAGGACCCAAGATTGTTGGAGGCAATAAGCTGACTTTGTAAAAATGCCACTTGGGGGCCCCCAAAAAGCGCTAGTAATAAGCAAGCATATACAATAGAATGAAGGCTTTTGCTGAGCACATTGGGTTGTGCTCCAAAGATTGTAAGCTGCCCTGAGTCTCCAGAGAAGGGAGGCATATAAATGTGAATAAAAAAAAAATCTCTGAAAAGTGTGCTACTAAACTGTTTTTATTTAGACCAGGGTATTTTGGGGCTAGGAGAGTCTAACAGTGAGCATAGTCAAAATGTCTTGTTGTACAAGTAGTAGAATTGTAAGAAATTGATAATTTGTCTACATTAATCCTCGACTTTCCTTTGCACCAAAGGCCTCTCTGATTCTAGGTTTCCTGTCATGCTACCCATTATGGATTATGTACAACAGAGTTTCTCAGCCTCAGCAGCTGTAAGGTGTGTGGTCTTAACTCCCAGAATTTCCTAGCCAGCATCAGTTATACTGCCTGAGGAATTCTGGGAGTTGAAGTTCACACATCTAAAAGTTGTTGAGGGTCTTGTCTGAAGTTGAGAAACACTGATATATGGCAATCTTTCCCACCATGGTGCTACCAAGCTATTAATTTTTCCACAGGCTATATTTAGCAGGCCCAATAGCTGAAATGATGAATGTTGCAATATTAGAGAGATCTAGGGAGAAATCTAGATTTAATGAAGATTCAGAACTTTTCCTTAAACCAAATTTGTCTTTTCCCAGGAGTGAATTGCAGTTCTGGAGGGTAGCAATGCAAAGCCAGAAAAAGATGCAGCTTCTTTAAGAAACCGCTCTGTCAGTGCTCACAAATAAACCTTATCTTTTCCCTTCAAAATATAATTTGCTGTACAGCCCTACCTGATTATAGTAGGCCTCTAGCATGGAGAAAGCCGAACTAATCTGTTTTGTTGGAGCTTCTCCTCTGCTAAGAGACTAAAAATGTCAGGTAATGAATTCAAAGCATGACATATGCAATGTATATCTGACTCACATTCAAGATGCCTTGAAGGAGTACACTGTCACGGATTCGCCCATCATTACGTGCCTTCACTGCCAAGTTTGAGAACCAGACACATGGGATCCAAAACTTGTTATGCACTGAATTTAAACTTTCAAACTTTTTGTGCTCTTCTGGTGTCATCAGGCCTACATAGATAGAAAGAGATAGTAGAAATGTACTGTAGGAAATACATGGAGGAGGGCAGGCTAACTCCAACTAATTATATCCTTTCAAGTGAAAATCAAGCAAGCAATTATGCTTGAGAAACAGGCAGGAAGAATTTTGAAAACTCAGAAGAAAAGTACAGTAAGAGCTAAAGAAGGAACACAGAGGAAATTCTAAACTATCTATTTATACCCCAATGCATCTAAGTGGGCCATAGATTTTGAGGTGCTGAGAGTTAGTACAACTAAAGTCACACTTGCAATGTTTCTTCTACACTCGTGCATTAGTCTACCACTCCCATCATCTCACAAAGTGGTCTGAGTCAATCTCTGAACAAAAGCTTAGTGAATTCATCCGCCATCATCTCTGCCAAAGGGCAGTATTTCAGGTCCATGTCCCCTTTCTTGTGTGTTGCACATGTGTGCCTTTGTGCTATGTCCTGGATTTATTTGTGTTCATCGTGAATACATTCCTTACTGTGTTCAGACAATACTCTTGGCTTTGGTATATCTACTCCATAGCCCATTAACAATTTATGTAACCACACAGTTTCTTATCACATTTGTGTTGCTGATGTGCATTCCACTTTTGTGGATGACAGAGCATCAACTGACCGCATTCAGCTTGGCCAACTGATTGGCCCATTTCCTTTTAGGAGCAGTTATCCAGCTGTAAACTCACAGTCTGCTCTGCCTCTTGTTCTGTTTGCATCTGTGTAGTCTATTACTTGGCTCAGCCGGTAAGCTGGGTATGTTGTGCCCTTGGGTACCTGCTATTAGTTAAAAAGAGCTGCTTCACTAGAACCTTGCTCAGATCATGTTCAAATTCACCAGAAAGACACAGCAAAAATCAATACTACAATCTAGACAGAGGCAGAACATTAATTTTTTTGTATTGTACTTGTATTTGGCTTTTAATTGAGTTTATAATTGTTCACCTCCAAGAGTAACTTGTTTGAGATGGGTAGCTATAGAAATTGAATAAAATAAATGTGTATGAAACATAGAACACCAACAATTCAATGCTTGGTCAAACTTTGATTTTCCATTTTAAAAAAGGCTTTTGACTTCTTTCTACATCATTCTCAAGGTGTTTTAGGTATCTTTCAAACTTCTAAGAGTATATTTATATGTTGATTTTATTGTTGTAGGGTAATGAGACTGGGTAATTTGTTTTTCTCTTCAGGTATAGTTAATCATATTTTCTGATTATAGAACCTCTCAGGAGAGGAGTTTTCTAATGATAACTTCCTTTGGGATATAACTGAAGCCATCAATCTACTAGATACAGGAGGTGATAATCAGTGAAAAACAAAATATCCATACATATTCCTTGTGTATCTTCTAGGCACAAAACCCTCACTCTATGATAATTTCACTGAATTTTTCCTTTCCTTCAACAAAAAAATTAAATGTTTTTTTCCAATCTAAAATCAAAATAATTGTTCACCAGATTAGCTTTCTAGTCTAATTACCCAGATTGCAATTTGACTATTAGCTTGATTCATTCTATTATACCACAATAGGACCTGCTTGTTTTGATTTACCATGAGATATGAATCCGTCTAGTGTTGTATATGAACCAGATCACTATAACTTGTTCAACAATCTCTGGTTAAACAAATAGCTAAGTTCTGTGAGCCGTGCAAGATAGTCCAGACAGGAAACACTCCCAGATGTATCAATTATATTTATTGTAAGATTACATTAAGACTTATAAGTTTGTAAATATGTACATCTCTCTTCTAACCTTTACAGATCAAGAAACTAGAAAGGGTGCTTTCTGATTATTCCACCATACCTGTGGCTGTGGCTCTTCCTAGTCTCTTAAGCCTTCATTCCCACATATAATTACAAGTTCAGATATTGTTCTAAGCCTTGTGATTTGCTGAATAAACTACAATGGCTGCATGTACATCTTCTCAACCAGGATTCACAACCAAATCCACATTGTGGCTTAGCACAAACTATGGCTCTACACACAGAGAATTAGGATCTATAACCTTACTGCTTGGAGGTAAATGGGCCTCTTACTCCTGCTATATCTCTAACATTATACTCCCACTGAGTGGAAGAAAAAAGCCAATTACAGTACTTCCAATTGCCTTGGTTACCCCTATGAAACTGGACTTCGTTGAATCTCAAAGGAAAAAAACTTGTTGAACACTCTTACCATTTGGTATTTCTTTTTATGCTAAAATTGAATTTTATTATGGAGTTGCTGTTCCTCTAGTAACAAGTGATATTGTTCCTCTAGTAATAAGTGATATTTTCAGATCTCAATTCTAAAAAAAAGTCAGTTCCTCTTTCATGTGTAACACCCTTGTGCACTGTTGGAAAATTACTTTTTAAAAAAAATAAATATTTCTAGGCCCAAAGAGGGGGGAATTACAGCAAGGGGAAATAAAAGGCAGAAGTAGAGTGAAGAATGGCCACTAGATTGTTGACCCATTACTACAAATTGTATTGCAGAAAGACACACAAGAGAGAACATTTCTCTTTCACTTGTTAATCTGATACTCATATATCCATCTTCATTGGGGCTGTGCTGATCTTTCAAAAGATGCTTCACTTCATTGGAATTCATGAGACCAGGAAGTCCAATTAAATTTCCATTCTGACAATGCAGCAGAGATGCAGATTTGTTTCTTCACTTCTAAAGTGTTTATGAAGCTAAACAGCCAACTGAAACAGGTCCTGAGGAAGAACAATTCACTTTGTGACCTGTAGCTCATCTGAAGGACTTATCATACATAGGTTTCATGCCTAAGGGGACTACCAAACTGTCCTGTGGTGAATATGCTTATTATTAAAATTATATAGCAACATTGTTTTTTTGGGAGATATTTCTGAGTGTTGGGTGAAATTCTTAAGTTTAGCTGGGAAGTCAGTCTATAGCTAAATATAAGTTTTCAGGGGACCCAACAACTAAGGTTATTCAATATTTTAAAGACAACTTAGAATTTGTGAAGTAAGAAAAGTTATTGGCCTGCAGAGAAGAATTTAAAAAATGACAAAAGGAGACAGAAGGACAAAGATAGTAGTACCATCAAGCAAAGATTTGGGGACTGAGAGCCAAAGCACCTTTATGCAGAGTAAGCAGGAGGAACTCAAACCAGCAGGGTCTGCTTAACAGAAATGGAAAGGTCAACTGAAGAAGCCCCCACCCAAAATCATTAGGTCTTCTCAGACGAAGGCCAGTTCTAGATAGTTCTGAGAGCCTGCTACTTTCCCAAGGAAATACTTATGATTTATATTGACTGTTTCCCAGTATGATTGATCGCTTATTGTACCCTATGACTATCATTAAGTGTCATACCTTATGATTCTTGACTCCTGACAAATATATCTTTTCTTTTATGTATACTGAGAGTATTTATACCAAGACAAATTCCTTGTGTGTCCAATCACACTTGGCCAATAAAGTATTCTATTTAGTTGAGAAATGAAAGCAAGAGCCATGGAAAGCTTTATGGAACTATGCTGAAAACAGAGCAATCTACAATGTTTATATTGGAATGGAAGTTGCACTAGAGAGCCAACCTCTCTAGGGGTTGTCAGGGACAGTTCAAAGAATCCATAGGGTATGATTTTCCTTATCTTCCACCTGTATGAATAATCACTTCTGTGGTGGTGGTTGTGATGGTGAAAACGTTTTTCAATGTATGAATTGAATATGAATCCAAGAGATTTTTCTCCCTGGACAATGCAGAGCTGAATTTGAATAGTTTTAGATTATACCTCAATTACACAAAAATTATATAGTTGGAAGGGGGCACTTAGGCCATCAGGTCCAACTAACTGTTCTTATTCAGAATAGAGAATGTAATTTGATTTATCCCCCAGAACAGAAATATTGGACTGCAGTGGTAGCATTTCTTGGATTGATTTATTAATAACACTTTCATAAAGCTCATCAATGTAAACTTTTACAATCAATCTCAGAACAACAAAAATACACAATAACAGAATGAGGAAAAATGTAAACAGACAAAGCCAAAGCCAATGGAAATAAAACATTGCAACTGAAATAAAAACCCCCATCTTGTACCCAATCAAGCTGATTGTTGGAAGGCATAGGATAGTTTGCTGGTGTCATTTCTACTTGGTCGTATTAGCCAAGTAGAGACTGCCAGTAAGGATATGGCTTGGTTATCATAGAAAGCTGCTGCTGGTTTTTCTCCCTATAGTGATTGATTGCAGACATTCCTGACATAAAATATTCTCTTGGTTGGAAAAAGCTGCCTTTAGATACCCTAGAGTGGCCTCCATGAGATCCATCAGCCTGTGAGCCCATATGGCTAATCCTTTGGTCAATGCATGGCTTTGCTGCTTAAACAACCTCTCAAAACACCCTCCAACTTTCACACTTGCCTATAGATCTAAGGATGAAGCAATACATTCATCTAGTTACATGTTACTGGATTTTTAAAAAAATCCTTGTTTGAAGGTTGTCTGAAGTTATCTGAAGGTTGAATCATTGCAGCTGGACTAATTTTTCGTTTCAAAGACATTTCACTGCCCATCCAGGCAGCTTCCTCAGTCAGCGCAAGGCAGAGAGTTAGGCAGAGAGTTGTTGGAATGTACCAACTCCTGCCACACCAACTGTTATGTATGTAGGTTTGAATGTTATTGGTTTATTTGAACTGTTCTTGTAAAATGTCAAATGGTATTGGTTTAAATAGTGCGGGAAGAAACCCTGCACTCCCATTGGCTGGCAGCTACGGCTGCAGGCTATAAGAAGCAGCCGTAGCCAAGCCAGGACGGGTCTGTTCGAGCTGTAGTCACTTAATAAACTCTTTGCTGGAACCCTCGCCTGACTCTTCATGCAAACTTAACACTGGCGACGAGGATGGGATTTCCCTGAAGAGAAGACACGGACGAACAAGCAACTGAGCGAGATGGCTGCGCTGAACACCCCCCAGCACCGCTCGATCCGGCGACGGAAGACTGGGAATCGATGCGGATCGCTTCCACATGTTCCTGGAGGGGAACGATCTCGCCGCATCCCGAGAGACAGAAGAGGGCGGTCTTTCTCACGCACTGCAGTCCGCAGTCTTCAAAATGGCGGCTGGCGGAAGCAGCAGAGCTGAAGGTAATGGAATGGCCCGATTTAGAGAAACTTTTAAGAGCCCATTACGCCCCACAAGTATCGTGCCTCATTAAGAGACACTAATTTACCATCGGGATCAAGGGATAGCGAGAATGTTAATGACTTCGTGGCAAGTTTAAGGGACATTGGGGTGCTTGTGACTTTACTAACTTAGAAGAGGCCATGCGGATCGGTTTGTTTTAGGCCTAAAAGATAAGGTCTTACAAAGCAAACTTTTAATGAAACCTAAGATCACGCTTAAAGAGGCCATTGAAGAAGCTGTTTCAGCAGAAGCCACCAAGTCCTCAGCTGCGCCATGAAAAGATTAACAAGGCCTCAAGCCAGGCCTCAAGCCATTCTGATGGGGAAAATCCACAACAGCTCATTGCAACAAATAGACTCTGATTCTGATGGCAGTGAGACAGAGGAGGGATTTTTAAACTCAGAATGGAGAGAAAAGAAAAGACTCTGGGAGAAACAGGCAAGGGTTCTATTGCAGAGGCTGTGGGGGCCACCCCGACTGAATGCAAGTTCTTTGACTCCATTTGCCTACGCTAGAGAAACGGGTCACATAGCCAGAGTCTGCAAATCATCCAGAACTCCACCAGTTAGGAAGAAATTTCCTGATAGAGACTTTAAGCCCAACAATTTCCTTGAAAAAATGGGGCTAAATTTAGAAGCAAATGGCAAGAATGAAACTCACCAAACAATCACTATTGGTCATTCTTCACCCTTAAATAGCAGAAAAGTACACGTGAAGGTGTTTATTGAAGGAAGGCCTTGCCAAATGGAAGTGGACTCAGGCTCTTATTTATCTATGGTGTCATGGGACACTATCCACAGACTCTTTCCCAAAATTCAGAAAAGCATTTCCAGAAGCAAGCACTGACTCTCAAAGACTACCAAGGGAACAAGATTCCAGTAGTTGGAGCGAGAGATTTCAACGCAGTTTAAAGGCCACACCAAACGCTTGCCCCTGACCATCGTGGACAAGGATCGCCCAAGTTTGCTGGGACTTGAGTGGTTCAAGCCACTTGGCATCGAGGTGACTGGCATCCATCACGGAGCAGTTCTGACTGGGAAGAGTCCTTGAAGTCTGAGTTTCCAGAGGTCTTCAGCGAAGGACTGGGCAAGTATATGGGGACCCCTATTGCTTTCAGCCTAGACCCCAAGGTGCCCCAATTCGCTTTAAAGCCCAGGAGGGTCCCATTTGCTTTAAAGGAAAAAATTGATGCACAATTAGATAAGCTCATTGCTCAAGGGGTTTTAGAGCCTACTGACCACTCCAGATGGGAAACACCCATAGTCACACCAGTTAAGGCTGATGGGTCAGTGAGAATCTGTGGTGACTACAAGGGGACACTTAACCATGCGCTGCAGCAGAGCTCATATCCTGTACCAGTTGTGCATCATCTGCTCCATTCCCTTGGCAGGGGTACAGTATTTGCTAAACTGGACTTAGCTCAGGCATATCAACAATTAACAGTTGATGATGCCACTGCAGAGGCACAAACAATTGTGACTCATAGAGGTGCCTTCAAATGTAAAAGACTACAATTTGGAGTAAGCGTGGCACCTGGCATTTTTCAAAGCCTTATGGAAAGAATGTTGCAAGGACTGCCAGGGGTAGTGCCTTATTTTGATGATGTATTAATCTCTGCTGAAAATGACACTCAGCTTCAAGAAAGACTCAGAGAAGTCCTTACCAGATTCAGAAAAGTGGGTTTAAAAGTCAAGGAAGACAAATGTACACTCAAAACAGACAGAGTTGAGTTCCTGGGGTATATGATTGACAAGCATGGCATCCATCCTACTGATGCCAAGGTTAAAGCAATCAAGGAAGCCCCTAAACCTCGATGCAAGGCAGATTTGCAAGCCTTCCTTGGACTTATTAACTTTTACCACATGTTTCTACCTCACAAAGCATCTATTGCTGAGCCCTTACATCGCCTGCTTGATAAGAAAGCTGTTTGGATCTGGGGCGGAAGGAACAGTCAGCATTTAACAGTATTAAGAGACTAATCACGCCTGATGCTGTGTTGATACAATTCTCTGAGAATTTGCCTGTTGTTCTGACTTGTGATGCATCCCCTTTGGAGTGGGGGGTTTTGAGTCACAGGCTTCCCAATGGAAGGGAAGCCCCAATTGCATTTTACTCTCACACTTTGTCCAAAGCAGAGAGGAATTATAGCCAATTGGACAAGGAGGCTTTAGCAGTTGTTGCAGCTGTTAAGAAATTTCATGAATATCTGTATGGCAGGTCATTCACCATTGTTACAGATCACAAACCTTTATTAGGCATTGTGGCAGGAGACAAACCTACACCTAATATCCTGTCACCAAGAATGCTGAGGTGGACTGAATTTCTTGCAGCCTATTCATACAAACTGATTCACAGGCCTGGCAAGGACATTGGACATGCTGATGCACTGAGTCGCTGCCCACCTTGCCACAAGGAGGACTTTGAACTTGAAACTCACACCTTTTTCCTGGAGACCGTGGCTAAGCTTCCAGTCCATGCTGCTGAGATTGCCAGAGAAACTACCAAAGATGCTGTATTAGCACCTGTTATGGGCTGGATTAAGAAAGGTTGGCCTCTTCAAGATCTACCTCACCTTGCCCAACCTTTTAAGTCCAGGCAAACTGAATTATCTGTATTAAGAGGATGTATTTTGTGGGGTAACAGGGTGGTTATTCCTGCAAAACTGCAAAGGAGGTTTTGGAAATGTTACATGAGGGTCATCCTGGGATTGTAAGGATGAAAGGTTTGGCCAGGAGTTATGTATGGTGGCCAGGTATTGACAAAATGGTTGAAAACTGGGTAGCATCTTGTCCCAATTGCCAGGTAGTCAGGCCTGCCCCACCTCACCCCACACAGGAATGGGAATGTCCTAGGGGCCATGGTCTAGAATCCACATTGATTTTGCAGGCCCTACAAGAGGGCACACTTTTCTAGTGCTAGTAGATGCATACTCTAAATGGCTAGAGGTAATTCCCATGACATCCACTACAACTGAGGCTGTCATCAAGCAGCTCAGAAAATTGTTTGTCACCCATGGGTTACCAGATGTCCTTGTTTCTGACAATGGCCCTCAATTCACATCTAACATTTTTGAATCCTTTCTAGCTCAACAGGGCATCAGACATGCCCCTACTGCCCCTGGGCACCCTTCGCCAATGGCCGGGCTGAACGCATGGTACGCTTTCACCAAAGAGAAGCTTCAGCAGCTGGGTCCTGGGGACATCACTGAGAAGCTTGAAAACTTCTTAGTGTTCAACACATCACTCCTAGCCCATCAAATAACTTGTCCCCAGCAGAGTTGTTGATGGGCAGGAAACTTAGGTCTCCCTTGACCGCCTTCATCCCACTTACGCACCCAACGCACCACTGGATTCCACTTCCAAAGTTCGCTTTTAGTGTGGGAGATTCTGTCTATGCTAGGAACCTTATAGGTGAACCTTTGTGATTCCTGCTGAAATAACTCACATCACGGGCCCTCGTTCTTACAGGGTACAAACAGAGGATGGCCTCCTCTGGAGCAGGCACATTGACCAACTTAGATCCAGGTTCCCTCAGGAACATCGCCCCTGTCTCTCTAGGTCCCTCACCTGATGTCTCTTCTAGGGGGAAGGAGGGAACAGGAGGAAAATCAGCAAACAGAATCAACCCCATGTGTAACGAGCCATTGGACAGGAACCATCCCGAACCCTGTCACAAGCCAAGATCCATCCTTAGAAGTGGAAGATTGCACATCACTACCTGACTTGGGTGCTGACATTGGAATGGAGATGGGTTGGGAGGAGAGACCAGATTCTAACAGTCTAACAGGGTCTTCTCCTCAGGAAGTCCCAACAGGGAAATGTCAGCAGACACATTTCCCTCTCACTGGGTGAGAACGTTAAAACTTCTGAACCACGAGGTCTCAACGTACACGTAAGAGCCCCACCTATTTAAAGGAATACATTAGATAGGTTGGGGTTTGGTATGGACTGAACCTAGTGGGGAGGGGTGTTATGTATGTAGGTTTGAATGTTATTGGTTTATTTGAACTGTTCTTGTAAAATGTCAAATGGTATTGGTTTAAATAGTGCGGGAAGAAACCCTGCACTCCCATTGGCTGGCAGCTATGGCTGCAGGCTATAAGAAGCAGCCGTAGCCAAGCCAGGACGGGTCCATTCGAGCTGTAGTCACTTAATAAACTCTTTGCTGGAACTCCTCGCGTCTGACTCTTCATGCAAACTTAACAATTCTGATGTGGAAAAATCCACAACAGCCCATTGCGAACAAATAGACTCTGATTCAGATTGCAGTGAGTGGAGGAGGGATTTTTAGAACTCAGAATGGAGAAGAAAGGTGGAGACCCTCAGAAAGGGCTGGGATTTTAAGAGGCAATAAGAGGCAGAGAGGGGGGGGGCACCCCGCGCAGAGGCTGGGGGCACTGCTGAGTTCTTAGACACCATCTGCCTCGTTGTGAGAAAAGGGCACCTAGCCAGAGTCTGCAAATCATCCAGAACTCCACCTAGTAGGAAGAAATTTCCTGAAAAGGATTTTAAGCCCAACAACTTCATTGAAAAGATGGGGTGCAATTCAGAAGCAAATGGGAAGACTGAAACTCACCAAACAATCACTATTGGTCATTCTTCACCCTTGAGAAGCAGAAAAGTACACGTGAAAGTGTTCATTGAAGGAGGGCCTTGCCAAATGGAAGTAGACTCAGGCTCTTATTTATCTATGGTGTCATGGGACACTATTCTGAACTACTTCCCAACATTCAGAAGAAACATTTCCAGAAGCAAGCACTGGCTCTTAAAGACTACCAAGGGAACAAGATTCCAGTAGTTGGAGCAAGAGATTTCAACGTGCAGTTTAAAGGCCACACCAAACGTTTGCCTCTGACCATCGTGGACAAGGATTGCCCAAGCTTGCTGGGACTTGAGTGGTTCAAGCCACTAGGCATCGAGGTGACTGGCATCAATCACGTGAGCAACTCTGAATGGGAGGAGTCCTTGAAGTCTGAGTTTCCAGAGGTCTTCAGCGAAGGACTGGGCAAGTATATGGGGACCCCTATTTTTTTTTAATTACATTTATATGCTGCCCTTCTCCGAAGACTCAGGGTGGCTTACATTTTTTGGGATACAACCCAGTGTGCTCAGCAATATCACTTTCAGCCTAGATCCCAAGGTGCCCCCAATTTGTTTAAAGCCCAGGAGGGTTCCATTTGATTTGCAATTTGATTTAAAGGAAAAAATTGATGCACAATTAGATAAATTAATTGCTCAAGGGGTTTTAGAGCCCACTGATCACTCCAGATGGGAAACACCCATAGTCACACCAGTCAAGGCTGATGGGTCAGTGAGAATCTGTGGAGACTATAAGGGGACACTTAACCATGCGCTGCAGCAGAGCGCATACCCAGTACCAGTTGTGCATCATCTGCTACATTCACTTGGCAGGGGTACAGTCTTTGCCAAACTGGACTTGGCCCAGGCATATCAACAATTAACAATTAACAATTAACAATTAATTAACAATTAATTAATGCCACTGCAGAGGCCCAAACAATTGTGACTCACAGAGGTGCCTTCAAATGTAAAAGGTTACAATTTGGAGTAAGCGTGGCACCTGGCATTTTTCAAAGTCTTATGGAAAGAATGCTGCAAGGACTGCCAGGGGTAGTGCCTTACTTTGATGATGTGTTAATCTCTGCTGAAAATGACACTCAGCTTCAAGAAAGACTCAGAGAAGTCCTTACCAGATTCAGAAAAGCGGGGTTAAAGGTCAAGGAAGGCAAATGCACACTTAAAACAGACAGAGTTGAGTTCCTGGGCTACATGATTGACAAGCATGGCATCCACCCTACTGATGCCAAGGTTAAAGCAATCAAAGAAGCCCCTAAACCTAAATGCAAAACAGATTTGCAAGCCTTCCTTGGACTCATTAACTTTTATCACATGTTTCTACCTCAAAAGGCATCCATTGCTGAACCTTTGCATCGTCTGCTTGATAAAAAGGCTGTTTGGATCTGGGGACGGAAGGAACAATCAGCATTTAATAGTATTAAGAGACTAATCACATCTGATGCTGTACTGATACAATTCTCTGAGAATTTGCCTGTTGTACTGACTTGTGATGCATCCCCTTTTGGAGTGGGGGTGGGGTTTTGAGCCACAGGCTTCCCAGTGGAAGGGAAGCCCCTATTGCATTTTACTCTGCACTTTGTCCAAAGCAGAGGAATTATAGCTGGACAAGGAGGCATTGGCAGTTGTTGCAGCTGTCAAGAAATTTCATGAATATCTGTATGGCAGGTCATTTACCATTGTTACAGATCACAAACCTTTATTAGGCATTGTGGCAGGAGACAAAACCTACTATCCTGTCACCAAGAATGTTGAGGTGGACTGAATTTCTTGCAGCCTATTCATACAAACTGATTCACAGGCCTGGCAAGAACATTGGACATGCTGATGCACTGAGTCGTTGCCCACTGCCTTGCCACAAGGTGGACTTTGAACCGGAAACACACACATTTTCCTAGAGACTGTTGCTAAGCTTCCAGTCCATGCTGCTGAGATTGCCAGAGAGACTGCCAAAGACACTGTGTTGGCTCCTGTTATAGGCTGGATTAAGAAAGGTTGGCCTCTTCAAGATCTACCTCACCTTGCCCAACCTTTTAAGTCCAGGCAAACTGAATTATCTGTATTAAGAGGATGTATTTTGTGGGGTAACAGGGTGGTTATTCCTGCAAAACTGCAAGGGAGGTTTTGGAAATGTTACATGAGGGTCATCCTGGGATTGTAAGGATGAAAGGTTTGGCCAGGAGTTATGTATGGTGGCCAGGTATTGACAAAATGGTTGAAAACTGGGTAGCATCTTGTCCCAATTGCCAGGTAGTCAGGCCTGCCCCACCTCACGCCCCACACAGGAATGGGAATGTCCTAGGGGCCCGTGGTCTAGGATCCACATTGATTTCATGAGCCCTACTAGAGGGCACACTTTTCTGGTTATAGTAGATGCATATTCCAAATGGCTAGAGGTAATTCCCATGACATCCACCACAACTGATGCTGTCATCAAGCAGCTCAGAAAACTGTTTGTAACCCATGGGTTACCAGATGTCCTTGTCTCTGACAATGGCCCTCAATTCACATCTAACATTTTTGAATCCTTTCTAGCACAACAGGGTATTCATGGCTCCTGCCATCAGCCTCAGGGTTACAGTGAGAGGGTAACCCGGACTTGAACTTGGACCCCTCCCCACGGACGGATGTCAGGACATAGCTGAGTTTTTAACATCTTTTAACATCTTTATATACCTGGACATTATATTTTATGCCATCTGCCGTTTATCCCCTTTTTTTTCCGCCCCTTCCTGTATTGTTGTGGAATTTTATGTGCTTTTATACTGTTTTTTGGTTTAATTATATTTTTAGATAAATTGGGAGAGTGAGTGTAGTGAGTGAGAGAGTGTTTTCAGGGTTAGGACTCCCACCGGTTGGAGACGGTGGTTGACAGTAGTGTGGGATGGACCGCAACTGCAGAGGAGCTTAAGGGATGGCCGATTTCAGTGGTGACTGGGAGAGGCAGATATGGCGGGAGCCGTGGAGTTAGCCATCATCAGGGAATGTGTGCTCGCCAATTGGTGGCTGTATCGCATTCTGACCCCTTGAGCTCTTCTCGGGGACCCACTGGCCAGGGAAGACCAGGCTCTGGGCTCCGGCTGTTGCTTTTAAATGCCAGGTCGGTGGTAAAGAGAGCTCCTCTAATCCAGGATTTAATCCTGGAGGAGAGGGCTGACCTGGCGTGTATCACTGAGACCTGGTTGGGGCCGGAGGGGGGGGTTCCCCTTGTTGAGATGTGCCCGTCTGGGTTTCAAGTGGTGCACCAGCTGCGACCCCAGGGCAGGGGCGGTGGAGTGGCAGTAATTGCTCGTCGGGAATTAGGTCCACGGGAAGACCCTGTTCTGGATATAGACGGGTGTGAGTCCCTCCTTCTGAAGTTGGACCTAGGGGTTCAGGTGGGCCTGTTGTTAATGTACCTGCCTCCCAGCTGCGTTGCAACGGCCCTGCCTGGGCTGCTTGAGGTAGTAGCCGGGCTGGCGGTTGAGTTCCCCAGGCTGATGGTGCTTGGGGACTGCAATCTGCCATCCCTTGGCGAATCCTCAAGTGTGGCCCAGGAGTTCATGGCCTCCATGACAACCATGGACCTGACCCAAGTAGTTCAGGGTCCGACTCATCAGGGGGGCACACACTCGATCTGGCTTTTATCTCTGAACAATGGTGCCATGATCTGAAATTGGGGGAAATAGTCATCCAGCCCTTGTCATGGTCAAGTCATTCCCTTGTAAGATTGGACTTCCTGATGACCACTCCATGCCGCAGGGAGGCGGGACCAATTAGGTGGTTCCGCCCCAGGCACCTAATGGACCCAATTGGGTTTCAGAGGGAGCTTGGGGAGTTTCTGGCTTCCCTCTCGACTGAGGCCCTGGTGGAAGCCTGGAATAGTGTGGCCACCAGGGCCATAGATGGGCCTTTGCAGACTCTCTCCAGGAGGAGATCTCCTTGGTTTGGGATGAAACAGCGGAAGAGATGCCTAGAGTGCCACTGGAAGAAAAGTCGGGCTGAATCTGACCGGACACTGTTAGGATGTCATATTGATGCCTATCTAGTGGCGATAAGAGTGGCACAATGATTATATTGGGCCAGTCTTATCGTGTCTGCAGACTGTCACCTGGCCGCCCTGTTTGGGGTGACACGCTCCCTCTTAAGATCTGAGGAGGTGGAGGAACCCCTGCAGGGTAGGGCCTAGGAATTTGTTCAGTTTCTGGCAGATAAAGTCGCTCAGATCCGGTTGGACTTGGACTCTGGCTGGGCAGAGTCCACTGAGGTGGTAGGGGCAGGTCTTAGTCCAGTTATCTGGGATGATTTTGTTCCTGTTGGCCCTGAGGATGTGGACAAGACCCTGGGAGCAGTGAATGCCACCACCTGTTTACTGGACCCATGTCCCTCCTGGCTTGTCTCGGCAGGCCGGGAGACAACATGCGGCTGGCTCCAGGAGATTATAAACACTTCTTTGGATGAGGGGTGTGTTCCGCATGCCTTGAAAGAGGCTGTGGTTAGGCCCCTCCTCAAGAAGCCTTCCCTGGACCCGGCTGTGTTAAATAACTTTTGTCCTGTCTCCAACCTTCCTTTTTTGGGGAAGGTTGTTGAGAAGGTGGTGGTGCTCCAGCTCCTTCGGGCCTTGAATGAAGCTGGTTATCTGGATCCCTTGCAGTCTGGGTTCAGGCCCGGATACAGCACTGAGACGGCTTTGATCGCATTAGTGGATGATCTCTGGTGGGCCCGGGATGGGGGGTTTTCCTCCATTCTGGTGCTTCTTGACCTCTTAGTGGCTTTCGATACCATCGATCATGGTATCCTTCTGAGTCGGTTCAGGGGGTTGGGAATGGGAGGCACTGTTTTACAGTGATTCTCCTCCTACCTGTCTGACCGGACTCAGTCGGTGTTGGTGGGGGGGAGAGATCGAGCCCTAGGGCCCTGCCATGTGGGGTTCCTCAGGGTTCCATCCTCTCCCCCCTCCTGTTTAATAGCTACATGAAACCGCTGGGTGAGATCATCCGTCGATACGTGGTTGGGTATCACCAGTACGCTGATGATACCCAGTTGTACATCTCTGTCCCTGGTTAATCTAGTGAGGCCGTGGAGGTGATGTCCCAGTGCCTGGAGGATGTGAGGGTCTGGATGGGGACTAATCGGCTCAGGCTCAACCCTGACAAGACCGAGTGGCTATGGGTCTTGCCCCCTCGGGGTTCAGTTGATTATCCAACTTTGGTACTGGGGGGAGAGAAATTGCTCCCCTCAGAACGAGTTCACAACTTGGGGGTCCTTCTGGATCCACAGCTACAATTTGACCACCATCTTATGGCTGTGACCAGAGGGGCCTTTGCACAGGTTCACCTGTTGCGCCAGTTGCGACCCTTCCTGGACCGGGGGGCTCTACACATGGTTGCTCATGCCCTTATCACCTCTCAATTGGATTACTGCAATGCGCTCTACATGGGGCTGCCCTTGAAGAGCACTCAGAGACTTCAGCTGGTGCAAAATGTGGCTGCGCAAGTGATTATGGGTGCACCTAGGTGTGCCCATATAACATCTATCCTCCGCGAGCTGCATTGGTTGCCGGTGGTCTTTCGGGTGTAATTCAAGGTGTAGTGACAACTTTTAAAGCTCTTCATGGCTTAGGAGTGGGATACCTGCAAGACCGCCTACTGCTACCTTATGCCTCCCGGCGCCCGGTTAGATCCCACAGGGAG
Organism: Naja naja; assembly: GCA_009733165.1. NCBI lineage: Eukaryota > Metazoa > Chordata > Lepidosauria > Squamata > Elapidae > Naja > Naja naja. Next base: position 255,820,517 of record CM019148.1, on the reverse strand, counting down.
GGCTTACTCCAGATACCGTCGGCCAGGCAATGTCGGCTGGTGGGCCCATGTGCTAGGGCCTTCTCTGTAGCGGCACCGTCTCTTTGGAATATGCTCCCCACGGAGATTAGAACCATCCCTAATCTACTTGCTTTCCGCAAAGCCATTAAGACCTGGCTTTGTCGGAGGGCATGGCATTGAGACCTTGTTCTTCCCCCGTGTACGTCTGAATTG